>CM054148.1:17600911-17663411 GCA_028751875.1 Rapana venosa | reverse complement strand
TATATAGAAAGGTGTTGGTCATAATGCACTATTTCATACAGACATTTCCTGACTACGTCTTTGAGAATGTGTGCACGCGTGCATGTGCAGCTGGCATGGGAAGAGCACCGGCATTTCACCAGCATAGCCAGAGGTGTGTGTAAAGTGACGGAAGACGAGTTGGACCAGTTCTGGGTGGCCTCACGCTTCTTCCAGCTGCTGGCCAAGCACTGCGACACCATCGCTCTTTATGTGAGGCCTGCACACAGCCGCCGACCTCTGAGACTCAAAACATAGGAATCCTGGTGGGGGGGGGAGGGGGGGGGGGAGGGAGGTTTGGGAGGGGGGCAACGCTCCCGTTCCGCCTTTTGTTTTTAGAAGAGTAGACACCACCCCCCCTTACCATAAAAGGGGGGGGGGGGGGGGGGGGGGGGGGGGTGCAGCCCCCTAAAGCTGAAGCCCTTTTTATATTTAGACAAGCAAATTTATCATCTCCCCTGAAATGAAAACCACAAATACATTTTTTTTTAAAAACACACATTAAGAAATCACGCATTAAGTAAACATACTTACAGATTCAACCAGACTGAAGTTGGAGTAGCAATTCTGGTCTACTACACATTGCCAATATGAGAGTGGCGATTTCTTCTATGTACTAAAGTTAACACTTTGTTAACAGTTCACTTGGACTGTCTTCTCTGGCCCTTGGGCAGCTGACAACACAACACACCAAAAATATAAAAGAAGTTTAGCCTACTAACCCTTCTGCCCCAAACAAACAACAACAACAAATCTCTAAAAAAGCAATGTTGTTCTGTACATCTCTTGAAAGTCTGGCTAAACCCTTCTTTTTTTTTTCACCATTTGGGAGGTTGATGACTTGATAATTTCGGAAACCGGAATATTTTTTTGTGAAACAGAAAATCAGAACCGAGATTCAAATCCGGAAGAATTCCGGAAAATCTGGAAGGGTTGGCAGCCCTGCCTGCATTATACTTGGGGTGTGGGGGGGGGGGGGGGGGGGGGGGGGGAGCGGAAATAGCCTAGTGGTTAGAACATTGCACTCATGAACTGACAGCTCCAGATTGAGCCCCCACAGAGGCACCCATTTTCAATTAAGGGAATTTTATTCTGGAGTTAACATTAGAAGTGAATTCACTACCCCAAAAGCCCTTCAGATGAGAGAGGAAAACTATAGACTAAATGTATTTATTTTTATTTATTTATACCACTTTAAGTCACAGCAGATTTCTCTGCGTGAAATTTGGGCTGCTCTCCCTGGGAGGAGCACATGGCCATAAGAGCAGCGCCACCCTTTTTTTTTTCTTTTTTCCTGTCTGCAACAGTATTTGTTTCCCTATCAGAGTGGCTTTTTTCTACAGAATTTTGCCAGGGACAACTCTCTTGTTGCCGTGGGTTCTTTTACGCGCGCTAAGTCCTTCGGATGAGGCTATAAACCGAGGCCCCGTGTGCGAACGCATGCAGAACATCTTGCGCACACATTAAATCCTGTTCCGCTTTTCGAAAGAGTAGGCCATTGTGTGCCGGTGGGAACAGATGACAAAATTTACAAAACCGCATACACACGGGGACTGAATGTAAAAAAAAAAAAGCACATGAGTGCTTATTCCATTAACCTCGCTATATCAAAAAACGAAATCTGAGCGCTTTGATTTGTTGCTTTACAAGATTCAGCGCTATATAAATTCCATGCATTATTATTATTATTATTATTATTATTATTATTATTAAATAATTACGTGCAACTACACGGGACCTCAGTTTATCGTCTCATCCGAAAGACTAGCGCCCAGACCACCACTCATGATCTAATGGATGGGGAAAAGTTTCGGGCCCAAACTGTTTGTACAGGATGTATGCTGGGTGTGTTACATGTTTCCGTAACCCGCTGACTTGTATTACGGGGTGTTACACATGCATTTTTTTAATTTTCTGCTTGTGTGTGTACTCAAAGGGGATAAAGGCATCAGCAGGTCTGCATTTTAAGTTGTATCTGGGAGATCGTAAAAATCCCCACCCTCAATTCACCAGGCGGCACTGCCAAGATTCGAACCCATGATTTCATGGATCCATAGGATTAAGTCAAATGGTCTTAACCACTTGGCATCAGACTCTTCATAAATCACACAGCCATTGGTTGATTGGTTGATTGATTGGTTGATTGATTGATTGATTGATTGTTGTTGTTGTTGTGCGTTCCCCAGCTTTACACTCTGGGGGTCACTCAGAACATGCACTCTGACTCACTCATCCCACCTGGGAAACACTGTGAGTTAGGAAGCACACCGGATGGAAGTTTGCGTGTATGACTATTTTCAAGTACCTCGCCAAATAGGCAGCCATACTCCGACTTCAGAGGATTTTTTTCTCCTTTAAAAGAAGAGTGCAGGTTGTTATGTTGAGAGCTTGTCATGGCTGAAGGCAATCTCAACACAACATTTTACAACATAACAACATTTTAGTGTAGGCCTTGGCAATTAGCTGGCATCAATAACTGACACAGCTTTTGGCCTGGGCCAATTGGTTGATTGATTGATTGATTGATTGATTGACCAGTGATGTCTGTCTGCTACCTGTTCCTGCTTCAGCCAGAGATCACCCTGAAGTGCCTGAAGAAGGAGGACTTGGACCAGAAGCTGTGGAATCACCTGGTGGAGCACAAGGTGCTCACCTTCCTGCCCCTCAAGGAATGGTTCAACACACCCTGTCGTTGTCAATGTTACCTGCATCTCTTTCAAGTAGGGCTTCCCGGCGCTTCGACAGTCCAACCAACACTAGTTACCATGATTTTGTTGGTATGCACCCTGTGTGTTTTCAACAGTCAAAAAAAAAAAAAAAAAAAAAAAAAGTTAGCCATGATTTGTTGGTATGGCACCCTGTGTGTTTCAACAGTAAAAAAAAAAAAAAAAAAAAGTTAGCCATGATTTCTTTGGTATGACACTGTGTTTTTGAACAGTAAAACAAAAAAACAAAAAAGAAAATGTTAACCATAATTTGTTGGTATGACACCCTGTGTCTTTCAACAGTCAAAAAAAAAGAAAAAGAAAAAGAAAATGTTAGCCATGATTTGTTGGTATGACACTGTGTTTTTCAACAGTCAAAAATAAAAAAAATGTTAGCCATGATTTGTTGGTATGACACTGTGTTTTTCAACAGTCAAAAATAAAAAAAATGTTAGCCATGATTTGTTGGTATGACACCCTGTGTCTTTCAACAGAAAAAAGAAAATGTTAGCCATGATTTGTTGGTATGACACTGTGTTTTTCAACAGTAAAAAATAAAAAAAATGTTAGCCATGATTTGTTGGTATGACACTGTGTTTTTCAACAGTAAAAAATAAAAAAAATGTTAGCCATGATTTGTTGGTATGACACCCTGTGTGTGTCTTTCTACAGTCAAAAAAAAAAAAAAAAGTTATAAAAAAAGAAACAAAATGTTAGCCATGATTTGTTCGTATGACACCCTGTGTCTTTGAACTGTCAAAAAAAATTTTTTTTTTAATGTTTTAGCCATGAATTTGTTGTGACACTCTGTTGTTTTAACAGTAAAATATTCGAAAAGAATGTTTGCCATGATTTGTTGGTATGACACCTGTTGTTCTTCAACATTTTAATAAAGTATAGAAAAGAAAATGTTTTTTTATTAGAATGACACAGAATTTTTTTTTTTTTTTTGTCACACACAACTGGATGTTTTTTATTTTTGGCCACATCTTTGTGCCGCCAAATTCTTTTGGCCACTTAAATGTTTGTGAGCAATCAAGGTTTTATTGATTGAAATTTTTGTTTAGACATCGACTAAATTGAATTTGTGTTCTGACTTTTTATCACATATAAGTAATTTTTTTGTGCATGCAAAATTTTTTTAATGATCAAGGTGTTTTTTTGTTCTTTATGATATTGTCAGGTAAAATAGTTGTCAGTGTATCATGAAGTACATCAGGCTATATTTTTGTGCATCTTGAGTGTATTAGACAGAACAATGCTAAAAATATATTATTGTGCATCTTCAAAAAGTTCTGTGTATTAGACAATCAAGAGCTAAAAATATATTATTGTGCATCTTTATGTATTAGACAATCAAGAGCTAAAAATATATTATTGTGCATCTTTATGTATTAGACAATCAAGAGCTAAAAATATATTATTGTGCATCTTCAAAAAGTTGTATGTGTTAGACAATCAAGGGCTAAAAATATATTATTGTGCATCTTTATGTATTAGACAATCAAGGGCTAAAAATATATTATTGTGCATCTTTATGTATTAGACAATCAAGAGCTAAAAATATATTATTGTGCATCTTTATGTATTAGACAATCAAGGGCTAAAAATATATTATTGTGCATCTTCAAAAAGTTGTATGTATTAGACAATCAAGAGCTAAAAATATATTATTGTGCATCTTTATGTATTAGACAATCAAGAGCTAAAAATATATTATTGTGCATCTTTATGTATTAGACAATCAAGAGCTAAAAATATATCATTGTGCATCCTCAAAAAGTTGTATGTATTAGACAATCAAGAGCTAAAAATATTATTGTGCATCTTTATGTATTAGACAATCAAGAGCTAAAAATATATCATTGTGCATCTTCAAAAAGTTCTGTGTATTAGACAATCAAGAGCTAAAAATATATTATTGTGCATCTTTATGTATTAGACAATCAAGAGCTAAAAATATATTATTGTGCATCTTTATGTATTAGACAATCAAGAGCTAAAAATATATTATTGTGCATCTTTATGTATTAGACAATCAAGAGCTAAAAATATATTATTGTGCATCTTTATGTATTAGACAATCAAGAGCTAAAAATATATTATTGTGCATCTTTATGTATTAGACAATCAAGAGCTAAAAATATATTATTGTGCATCTTCAAAAAGTTCTGTGTATTAGACATTCTTTCTTTCCAGCTATTTATTCAGCTGTTGGACGCTCACTCCAACCTAGTGTACAGTGTGGATCTGAACTGCGGTTGCTAGATAAAGCTATTGCTTGTTGTGAATGCTTTTTTTCTCTTCATATTTTTGCTTTAAAAAATATTTAGGTGTGGATAGAAAAACCCCAAACGACTTAGTCTAATGGTGAAATGAATAGGTATCCCATCAGATATATAATATAACCTCTGCAGTGAACTGTGTTTGTCAGTAGCAAAAGTGAGTACAGATGGATGGCCAAGCTATAGAGGGACTGCTATAGCCTAAAATGCTTGTGTTATCTCCCCTTTCCTTGGCTACAGCTTCGATGTTCATCAGTGGCGCATTTTTGCATATGCGACTGTTTTTACCCTTCATTAAGGTAGCTGCTTTCCAACTTCAGGGATCAAATGTTTTATGATTTAGACTCCGAAAAGAGGAGGGAACTGGGTAACCCGAGTATACATGTACGTGTTTGTTTGAATAGTGGATGTTATGTATGTTTGAATAGTGGATATCATGTGTGTTTGAATATTGGATATCATGTATTTTTGAATAGTGGATATCATGTATGTTCGAATAGTGGATGTTATGTATGTTTGAATAGTGGATATTATGTATGTTTGAATAGTGGATATTATGTATGTTTGAATAGTGGATATTATGTATGTTTGAATAGTGGATATTATGTATGTTTGAATAGTGGATATATGTATGTTCGAATAGTGGATGTTATGTATGTTTGAATAGTGGATGTTATGTATGTTTGAATAGTGGATGTTATGTATGTTTGAATAGTGGATGTTATGTATGTTTGAATAGTGGATATTATGTATGTTTGAATAGTGGATATTATGTATGTTTGAATAGTGGATATTATGTATGTTTGAATAGTGGATGTTATGTATGTTTGAATAGTGGATATTATGTATGTTTGTGGTGGATATATGTATGGAATGTATATATGTATGTTTGAATAGGGATTACATGTTCGTTGAATAGGGATACGTATGTTTGAAGGAAAGTAGTATTGTGTTATTAATGTTAATTACAAGGGTAGTTTGTCGTAAAGTCAATATTATTATGTAATTAGCTGAAGTTGTAAATCATCATTAAAGGGTGAGGTACACTTTTCTCTCTTTTGTTATGTTCTCACACAATATTAAAGAACCATTCATCCAGCCTAAAATTTGTTAATAGACATTTTTCTTCTTTTTTTTTTTATACAAAATTTAAAACTAGTTATGTGAATGGCATCATCCTCTACTACTATTGTCCACCATTATTTTTAGTTGTATAAAAGGCATTCAGGTTTAGACAGGTTGTTGTCTCTTGAGAAAATTGTTCTCTATTTTTCACTGGTTATGTGGGAACGGAATAACTCAGTGGTCAGAGCACTCACTTCCCCAGCTAAGGTTAAGCAGCATCAAGCATGGTTACCACTTGGATGGGTGACTGTTTGCATGCCTTGGCTTCAGTACAGTCCCCTGTTCACCCAGCTGTAAATGGGTACCTGCCTCTTTAGGGTCAGGGAAGGTAAAGCAGTGAGGGAGAGGAGATGGGTGCCGCCCTCAATATGCTGGCCCCTTGAGAAGCTGAGGTCTCTGATGCCTCACTCCCTGACGACCACATAGGTTATGGGACACCTTTACCTTTATGTTCCTTCATGTTGTGTTTTTATGAATATGTTGCTCTTATTGGTGTATAAATTATGTTCACATACCCCTTTCATAAGGGACCTATGTGTGTATATGAATAGACTGTCCAACATGAATTTAAAATCTGATTCTGTTCTTGTCACTGTCACTGTCAGCACTCTCTTTATCTCCCCCCCCCCCCCCCCCCCCCCCCCCCCCCCTCCCCTCCTCTCTCTCTCTCTCTCTCTCTGTCTGTCTCTCTCTGTCTCTGTCTCTCTCTCTCTCTGTCGCAATGCTTATCTGTTATTCTTGGCAACAAAGATCACCATCATCATCATCATCATTATCATCTTTGTCCTCACCATCATCATCCCAGTCCATCACATCTCCCACCCCCACCCCCAACCTCCCCTCTCTTCATCACTTTTGTCATTCCCACATCTGACTCTTTGAGTCTCTTTCTGTTCTGTCTGTATGTAACCAGAAGACAAAGGGGAAGAAAACCCCAAAAGCTTACGTACCACCTCTTAACATTAAGATTTGGATCGATTAGTTCGGAAAAATAAAGATTTTGATGTATTTAATTGATTAAATAATTGCTGATTGAATTATTGATTTATTTGATTTACTGATTGAACACCTACCTCTCTCTCTCTCTCTCTCTCTCTCTCTCTCTCTCTCTCTCTCTTTCTCTCTTTTTCTCTGTGTGTCTGTCTCTCTGTCTGTCTCTCTCTGTCTCTCTCTCTTGCTGTCTTTCTTCCCCACCTTATCTTTCTTTCTCTCTCTGTGTTACAGAATCTGGGACAAGATAATGGGAGGGTCCTGCTATGTCATGGTGTATGTGGCTGTGGCCATACTGATCTTTTTCCGTCGGCCTCTCCTCAGCATGACGGCATCAGAGGACATGGTCAACTACTTGAAACGGGTAAGAGTCTCTCCTTCGCTTTGTGGTGAAACAAGATTTTCAAGAAAACATAGCAGCAAGGTATGAGCAGTGGGCTCAAGGATCGATAACTTGCGCAAAGAACTCCGATGTAGGTGAACACAATCGCAGAAAAAAAAAAAAAGATGAAAAGTAAGGTTCCTGTCTCACCTGTCCGCATCACCAGGTACACATTTGCCACTCTGATATGATCCTTGTCCTCTATTTGCTCCGGTCTTCTTCGCTGTACTGCTCTGCTGACTTCATGGATTCTCATGCCACAGGATTCAGTGATGTTGCCAGTGAGAAAAGCAGGTGGTCTGGCTTTTTGCTTTTCCCCGTGGGTTTGCCTTGAATCACAGTCTTCATGAGGACATAATATATAACACATATATATATATATATATATATATATATATATATAGAGAGAGAGAGAGAGAGAGAGAGAGAGAGAGAGATATCTCTTTTCTCTATATATATATACACACAACACACACACACCACAATCCACACACACACACTCAGCTTTATAGTTCTCCGAACGACTTTTTTGGAGTGAGTTAGCGCTGACGTGAACTCTAGGGAAAATATCCCCTTGAACGGGATTCAAATCGGGGTCAGCAGATCATGAGCACAATGCACAATGCTCTAACCAGCCGTGTTATCCTGTCCCTATATGCTCATACATGCACATGCGTTCATTACTCGCACTCTTTCTTTATGTCAGTCCCTTTGTTTCTGTTCTTTATATTCTCTTACACTCTCTCTCAAAACTAATACAGATTTTCTCAATACTTCTTAATACAAATATATACTTTTTCAATTATGTAGATATACGCATACCGTATTTAGAGGAAAAAATTTAGATGTTGTACTCAAAACACACTCCCCAAATCCATTTGTTCATTTTCTCTTTGTTTGTCTCTGCTGTATGATGTATTGCAAGGTACCCATGCCTCTGCTCACACTGCTTATTCCAGCCTCACTACACACACATACGCAGGCTTGTTCTGTTGTATTCCCAGAGCCACAGCATGATTAGTTCTTGATTAAACCATTGACGCTGGGTGCAACAGCAAAGTGAGAGGCTGTATGACCAGTGGCTTTCCCACTCATAGAATTCCACTTTACAGCTTAGTCTTTAGTGATCGACTATGACTCTCTGACTAGGAGGCTTGACTCGCACAGTCCTTATGTGCTGCAGCCTGGGGGCTGGTTGGCCTTTGGAGAACATCTCCAACACTGACTGTCCTTATGCCCACTTGGCCGAGAGAGTGGGAATGTACTGTGGGCAAGGCATCTCCACTATAATCAAATTTCTGCCCAGTTTCCAAAACAGCAGCTGCCTCCTCTGCTGTTTTGGAGGTCATCGTCGGACACGACGGACAAACATACATACTTTTGTTTGGGGTTGTTGTTGGTTTTTTTTGGTTCCTCAGCTAGAGCTCCGAGGTTCACCCATGGTGAGATTTTACATATGTGACTATTTTTACCCACGCTGAAGGTTCCACATTCCAACTTCGAGATGTATGCTGGGTATGTTTAAGTCTTTAACATATTTGATCTTCTGCATGTGTATATATGCAAAGAGAATGAAGGCAGTGGCAGGTCTGCACTTGAAGTTGACCTGGGAGATCGTAAAAATCCCCACCCTTACTTCACCAGACGCCGCAGAGATTCGAACCAACAACTTCATGAACCCATGGGATTTGAAGTGGAATGGTCTTAACTGCTCGGCTGCAGCCTTTGTCAAACTTTTATTCTGATTGTCCTTCCAGATTCCGGAAGACTGCGGAGACAGAATTGTGGTGAAAGCCTGCGAGCTGTGGAACCAGAACGGCAGTTTACATCTGATTTCTAAATCAGACTCTCCAGCGGTCGAGAAGGGCAAAGGATAGCTGAGAATTGATCCTCCTGCTGTGTGTGTGTGTGTGTGCATGCGTGTGTGTATTTATTCAGTCTTTTCTTTTATCTATTCATTCTTTTATTTTGAGGATAATAGAATAAGCACTCTCGTGCTTTTTTAAAACATTTATATCCATTCCCAGTGTGTATGCAGTTTTGTCAATTTTGTTATCCATTCCCACCTGCACACAATGGCCTACACTTCCAGAAAGTGGAACAGGTTTTATAGTATGTGCAAGATGTTCTGCGTGCATTCACACACCGGACCTCAGTTTATAGTCTCATCCAAAGGACTTTGGGGGGGAGTGGAGTCGGCACTGATGTTGTCTCCAGGGAAATTATCCCCTTGAACAGGATTTGAACCTGTATGTGTGTGTGTGTGTGTGTGTGTGTGTGTGTGTGTGTGTGTGTGTGTGAGAGAGATAGAGAGAGAGACTGACAGAGAGAGAGAGATGTGATATCTACTCTCTTTATTTTAATAGCTCAAATCAAATGATGTTCAGTGAAAGTGTGTCCATTTTTTTCTTTCATTTGTATGAGCATGCTGTTTATGTGTATGTATATTATCTGGGTATGCGTCTATATGGTGCTGTATACCGTACCATTTTTAATGTGCATGTGTGTGTGCGTGCGCACGTGTGTGCATGCGCACATATGTACATGTGTTCCAACATGTGTGTACCTTTCAGTGTGTGCTGATGCTCATTTTACGACATGTCGTATAACTTTTTTCCACAGATGGTAATGTCAGTGCTATCCTTGGTTAGAAAAATATATGAGATTTGTGAATAAAATTATTTGATGTTTTTGTTTGGTGTTATTACTCTTGTCATTAGAACTCGGCAGAGACAGAGGAGAACGGAGAACCCCTGGTACAGTGGTAGCATTGCGAGGAGCTCCTGTCAGTGACAGCAGCTGTGGAGGAGACAGTTGAGTTGTGTTGAGTTGTTATAGTTTGCTGAGCCTTTGAGTGTTCTTGTTGTTGTTTTGGGGGGGTGGGGGTGTTTGCTTTTGTTTTGGACTCTTTTAAAAAAAAAATTATTATTTTGTTTGGTTTTTATTTATTTTTTATTCATTTTTGTTTCATTCTTTTATATCGAGGATAATGGAATAAGCACTTACGTGGTTTTTTTACATCCAGTCCCCGTGTGTATGCGGTTTTGTAAATTCTGTCATCTGTTCCCGCCGGTGCACAATGGCTTACTCTTACAAAAAGCGGAACAGGATTTAATGTGTGCGCAAGATTTGTTCATTTGCTTGTTGGTTTTTTTGGTGTGTGTGCATGTTTGGGGGAAGGGGGGGGGGGGGGGGGGAGTGCAACAGTTCCAGTATTTCCTTTGTACCTCTTGTCAGAGGGCTCACAGTTATGCATTAGAGGAATTCTTGTTCTTGAAATCGTAATTCTACAAATATAATAATGTGATGTGTGTTCCCTCATTTAATGATAAAATGTGCAATATGAACAACGGTAATATTTCAACTGTATGGCATTATCTTGCCAATAGAACCGGGCATGTCCACATTCATACATGCCTGCAAATATAGCACCTTCAAATTTATTCAACATCCAATGTTTGGAATTCGCACACACTCACACACACCTTAATTGTTAACAAAGACCTTGTCATGGACTCTTTCATTAGAAATATCACTGTATTAAAAAAAAATAAAAAGCAAAATGCAGTTTGTGTTATTGTGGACCCCTCTTTCCCCATTGGCAAAGGGTGAAAGTGTTGCACAATAATTTATCTGAATCTGAATATAATTCTATCAACCATGAAGTGGAATCCATGCCATGGAGATCAATTGGGTTGTAGCAGTAATTATACATTTTTCTTAGTTACGATGTGTGTTTTGTGCCCATTCCCCTTCCCACTGCCCCCTTGTGAATGGGCTTTAAAAGCTTATCACAACAAGATATTGCTATTGTCATTACTTGTTAATAGGTTGCCAACAGGTGTTTGTTCAGATTTTTATCTTTCATTCTGTTTGGCAAATATACCAATTTTTTTGATTAGTAGCTACTTCATCGAACATAAATTGTTAGCTTTGACTCTAGATCTAATAGTTAATTAAGTGGTTGGCACATACAAGAGTGTTCAAGAGTTTTGCAAGCAACTTTCACAGTAGGAAAAAGAATGATAGCAGACAATTTGTTCTGAGATCATTAGGAATGCAGGCCTGAATAACAAAACCTGTGAAAGCATACAAAAATTGTAGTTTGGGGGCCCCACGGTCGTACTAATTTAGATTCTAATAAAGCTTCTTTTTCTTTTTAAAAAAAGTGTCTAAGTGCTGTTTATTTTTGTTGTTTCTTTTGGTATTTGAAGATATCCAGTTTGTTTTAACTTTTTCAGTCTGAAATAGGTTACCCACTTGCTTTCGAAAAAAGGATCAGTTTAGGAAATGTGTTCCTGTGCTCTGTGTTCTAATTTGCAAATACAAAAGATGAAGTGTTTCTTCAATTGTTATGTATTGTTCTCTAAACAAAAACAATGACAAACAGTAGGGGGGTACAGGGAAAGTTGGCATGAAGTTCTACTTATTGAAAGTTCTGGTTTCATCTTTCAGTCACGATTTTGGTGTTTTTTTCCCCCAAAATATAATGCAGTTGATGTGCATGCAGTCCTGCTGTCAAGTGTGCCATTCTGTGTTCAGTTCTGTTTTATGCAGCAGTTCTCTCTTGTCTGTGTTCCCTTACGCAGTGGGGTGTGTAGTGCCTGGTCTTCTCCTGTGCTTGTCACTCTGCAGGAGGTCTGCCTGCTGGCCTCGGCTGACATGTTCCAACCTCAGAGCAGCTCATTTTATTGTACAGGTGGCATGCTGGGTAAGTTCGTGTTTCCGTAACCCAACAGACACTGCCATGAATCACTGGATATTTAACATATATAGTTGATCTTCTGCATGTGTTTATATACATGTTTGGGTTTAAGGCACTGGCAGGTCTGCACTTGAAACTGACCTGGGAAATTGTTAAAACCCCCGCCCTTAATTCACCAGATGCCACAGCCGATATTCAAACCCACAACTTCATGGACCCATGGGATTGAAGTCAGACGGTCTTTCCCACTTGATTATAACATCCAGACAGACAGCAGTTCAATCCAGGGTCATTGTCAGACATGCTCAAGTGTTTTGTTGGGGGATTGTTTATCTGTCGTGTACATATATTGTTTATGTTATGGAAAGTTTGCTGCGGGCCACGAATAATGTAAGCAGTTATTTTGTGGTCAGTCAAAACATGATTTCATGATGATGTTGGTGAATTGAAATTAAAGATTTTTTTTTCATTCAAACTTTGTGGTGTCCTTGATATTTTATTCATATTGATGATAGAAGTAATATTTCTAAAAATAAAAAATAAAAGCCTAACTTGCTAGTGCCTAATACTTGTACAACCCCTTCAGTTTAACCATCTTGACCCCTATACGGCCGCAGCTGACAGTAACGGCAGCTGCCGCTAGATTCCAATACGACCGCAGCTGACAGTTGGTGCTGCCCACGTGGGCAGTACTTTTCCATCACACACAGATTCGTGGTTTTCACACTATGTGTCTGAAAATTGGTGGGGCGATGCAGGGAGGGTGTCAGAGGGTGCCAGTGGTACATTTAGACCACTAACATGTGTGTAGTGGGGAGGGAAGGAAAAAATAACAGCCAGCAACCGGAACGCTTTTCAATGTTAGCAGTGTGGTGAAAAAAATGGCGTTTTCTTTAGGAGCAGACGATTCATCTGATTAGCGAGACGATTAATTGAATGTTATTGTCTTGGAAGTAGAAACATTTGAACAAGAATTGTTAAGTGAGTGCGATATTAAACGCTTACGAGGAAGAGGAGGAAGGAAATGCTGCAGTTAGGGAGAAGAGTGATGTCAGAAAATAACGTGCTACACGGCACATTTCTCTCCTGATGCTACACACACCGACTGAAAACGATGCCTGTTGACTGTTTTCTCATTATTACCACACTTTTCCTTGGAAACTGTAATGCCAGAAACGAACAGATATGCCAATAACGACAATAGCAAAAAGGTAAATAAAATAGGTCTCCGGTCTGCCAAGGTTTGACAGGTGACAGCAATGGGTACACCCCCCACACATCCACAATTTGCTCTTTTTGTCATGTGATGTGACCCTGTGCCACCACTACGACTACTTTAGAGACTACCAACATTAAAATTTTGTAGGGTTACAGAAGTTCTGTGTTGTTTCGAATTTGTCACACCTGTGTTGTGACACTGGTGACAGTGTGACAGTCATGTACAATAATACACTTCTGTACACTTAACAAACATGTGGTAGCACATGCAGATATGAACTGCAGTATAAAGGTCACATGTTGATTGAATATGACTTGTTTTAAAATGAAAAAATAGTTAAACAAAACTTCTGTCTCCTCAAGACATACCATAAAACAACAGGTGCTATGGGGACATTGTGTGACACATCCTTGAAGTACTATTGCACATAACCATTGGTAAACACTTCAGCTGGGTATCAGTTCCTTATTCGAAAATAACATGCATGAAGTATTGTCAAATCCATGCAGGATTTGCTGTTTTATCATACATACCATACTTTTAGGTGTGATTGGTGACAATGACAAAACATCTGGTGACCAGACACATAAACTTGTGCCTAAATGCAAGTACAAAGACATACCTAGATTGTGACAAAATTTCAGCTTGATAGCTTGTCATGTACACACACAATTCTCTTAGGAGACAGGATAGCCTAGTGGTCAGAACATTGCGCTCGCAATCTGATGACCTGGGTTTGATTCCCGTTCAAGGGGATATTTTCCCCTGGAGTTAACATCAGTGCAGACTCCACTCTCCCCAAAAGTCCTTCGGATGAGACTATAAACCAAGGCCCCGTGTGCGAACGCATGCAGAACACCTTGCGCACATGTTAAATCCTGTTCCGCTTTCCATAAGGGTAGGCCATTGTGTGCTGGTGGGAACAGATGACAGAATTTACAAAACTGCAAACACACGGGGACTGGATGTAAAAAAGCTCATAAGTGATTATTCCATTATCCTCGATATAAATGAATAAAATAAATAAAATAGAATAAATAGGAGTAAAGTAAGTCAGTTGGGGGTAGAAAACCTTCAAAGAATTCAAAATCTACAGGCAGTTTAGCTCTGTAGAATCCAGCAACAAGAGGGTTAAACAAATTAACATGCACACACACAGACATGCATGCAGATGTGCATACACAGGTAAACACAGACAGACTCATACCACATACTCACAGGCACTCAAATACTCACAGACAAGCCTATGCAGGTATGTACGCACACACACTTACACACACACTCTCACTAAGGCACTTATGTATATACACACACACACACATATGCACATGCAATCATGCATGCACAGAGGCACTGACTTACACGTTGACGGACAAACTCTCTCTTTTATCTCATCTTTGTCTCTCTCCCTCTCTCAAGTCTCTTTCTGTCTCTGTGTGTATGCATGTTTGTGTGTAGATAGATAGATAGAAAGAGAGATAGGTAGATAGATAGATAAGAAAGATAGATTAGATTAGATAGATAGATAGAGCGAGAAATAGATAGATAGATAGATAGATAGATAGATAGATAGATAGATGTACATTGCAGGTTGCTTACAACAAAGTTTGATATTATGAATTCCAGATAAAATGAAGCAAAGAAGCTGATACCAACAAAAATTTGTCTTTACATGAATAGAAATGTGTTGGTTATAACATATTCCAGATATGATGAAATATGGGAATTATCACCTCCTATGTATGCAGGCACGCACATCTGTGCGTGTGTGTGTGAGAGAGAGAGGCAGAGAGAGAGGGAGAGAGAGAGAGAATATATCAGTTATAAGGAAGCAGCAGGAAAAAGATGCTTTTATAACTGGCATGACAGATTGAACAAATTCTGGATATAACCAATCACTTTTAAATGTCCCCGATAATTATAGGCAACCTCGACTGTATATAGATATATATATTGTATATCCTTCCTTCACTCATGAAGACAAAACTGACAAAAACTGAAAGTATACATAAACAGTCTTCTCTTCTCTCTCTCTCTCTCTTCTCTCTCTCTCCTCTCTCTCTCTCTCTCTCTCTCTCTCTCTCTCTCTCTCTCTTGTTTATCAACATTTTCAGGCAAAGATTGATTGACTGCTATTGGCAGCAGTGGAGTGGTCATATAAAAAGCAGTGAAAGATTTCAAATGTGTAGACAATTTATAGGTTCACGTGATGTCAAACCTTATCTAAAGCTTGATATGGACATACATTTAGAAAAGAATTATGTCTAAGTTTAGACTTGGTGTATCAGATGTAAATGTTCATAAATTTAGATCTATAGAACATGATGATGATGACATCAGGTTGCTATGCCCATTATGTAAGCAAACAGTGGAAGATGAAGTTCATTTTGTGCTGTGCTGTTCAGTATTAGAAGATGTAAGACAGAATAACATTCTGGTAAAGTATAGTAGACAGCCTAATTTATTTAGATTCTGTCTACTCATGGCATCTAGTCACCCTGAGATTGGGCAGCCTTTGCTTTATATTTGTGTAAAGCCTTTAGAATAAGAGATATCTTGGTTTCTTAAGTCACATATTTTGTAACTGATTTTTGTTGTGGCGGTTGTGCTTTTCCTTATTTTTCTCACTAAAATACTAAGCAGTTCGGCAACCCCCTTACATCTATGGGTCATGGCCTTTTTGTGAATAAATCGTTTGAGTTTTCTGCCCCCCCCCCCTCCCCTCCTCTCTCTCTCTCTCTCTCTCTCTCTCCTCCCCTCTCTCTCCCAGCAAAGATAAAAACAAACAAAAATGATGAAACTAAGGTGGGTTGTGCGTGTTCATTTTGGTGTGATGATATCTTGTGACTTCACTCAGGGCTCACTGCCGTCCCGTTCAGATTAAGACAAGTTACACAGAGTGGCATACCACGGTGACACAGTGTGTTCTATTGAAAAGAGTGGTCTATATATATCCCCAGTCTTTCCCTCACCCTCCCTTACCCTCTCGCTGCTTTTCTTCCTTTCTCTCTGTCTTCGTCCTCTCTCTGTCTGTCTCTCTGCCTGTCTCTCTCTTCCTCGCCTTCTGTCTCTGTCTTCTGTCTCTCTCTCTCTCTTCTCTCTCTCTCTCTCTCTCATCTCTCCCCTTCTCTCATCTCTCTCTCTCCTCTCTCTCTCTCTCTCTCTCTTCTATATTATCCTATTTCTAACCCTTTATGTATACTTTCAGTTTTTGTCAGTTTTGTCTACATGAGTGAACTTACACTGGGGTAAGTCTGCAGGGAAAGAGTATATTTTTTTTACATTCATTTTACTTTTTCTTTTCTTTAAATTGTTCTTCTTACTATGCATTTGCTATTATTTTATGTTGTTCTTTACCTTTTGTTGTTGTTGATTTTTGCTTCCCCCCCCCCCCCCCCCCCCCCCCCCTCCTCCCTTAGAGGGCTAGAAGATGTAAAGAAGAAAGAAAATAGTTAAAACCCTCTTTATAAGTGAAATTTGTTCGTTTTTCTCTCTCCAAAAACCCTTATGACAAGCTCCTAAAATTTGTTTCAACAGTATACAAATAATTGACCAAAACAGAAAAACATACAAAAATGAAACCAAATGGAAAAGTACATAACAAAAACCACAACACACACAAACACAAAAAGAAAGAAATGGAATATATATATATATATATATATATTATATATAGATACACACACACATAAGGCACGAAGATTCGTTACCCACTTATTTTCATATACATTTTTTTTTTAACCACTATCATTATTTTTGTATCTTTTTCTTCTCTTTCTGTTTTTCATCTTTTGCTGGCAGCGGTGGTAGGCCACAACGATATCTATTCATTCTTAGGGTGGCAATAAACACTTCTAAATTATGGAGGGTGTCTTGCTGTTACCTACCACAAAGGATGAGTGAGGGAGGTTTCAAACGCTGCTGGGATATCTGAAGAGTGCTCAACCAGGAGCCGAAACTCGAGTCAGGTCAGGCCAAAGGCATGGTCCTTACTCAATTATTCCCTAAATGCTTGCTGCCTTCAAAGTTTTATTCTGTAGTGAACATTTCTTTTTTGAATCTTGGACAAAAACCAGTTTTATGATGGGAATGAAGTTGTAACTGGTTACATACATACATACATACATACATACATACATACATACATACATTCATACATATATCTATTATATTATATATATATTATTATATATATCATATACTATAATATAATAATACATATACATATATATATAAAATATATATATATATATATATAGTATATATTATATATATATAATTATATATAAACCTTTGGCTCGTCTATGTTAACATAACAGCAGCTAAGAAAGCGACCTTAAATTCAAGTTACCAGGAAAACATGAAGTAAATTGGTGAAAAATGGACGAGGCGAGAGCGCACTTCCCAACAGCCTAGTCTAAAGATTAGTATTGACAAAACACATCACAACATAAACGTGGAAAATATTACGTTTATCATTGCATAAGTCATTTTCTACTTCGTCATCTTCTTCGCCAGAATAGGCCTACAAGTATTTTCTGATGACATCAAGTCCTATTTCATTACCTTTGCAGACAAGGGTTGGGGTTTTTTGTTTGTGGGGGGTTTAGTTGTTGTGTGTGTTGTTTTGGGTTTTTTTTTGGTGGGGGGATTGTTTTATTTTTTTGTTCCTCGGCTAGAGCTTCAAGGTTTACCAATGGTGAGATTTTTTCATAATATGTGATCATTTTTACCCATTGAGGTAGCTGCTTTCCGACTTCAGGGATGGTGTCTAAACACGACACCTGTGTGCATGCGTTTTGTTGGGTGTTTTTTTTTTTAATAAATTGTCGTTCATTCCTACCACCCACCATAAAGGGGCCCTACTCTTTTAAAAGGCGGAATGGTTTATTAAGGTGTGCGAACATTGTTCTGCGCGAGTTTGCACACACACACACACACAAAACAAGCACAACACCACACACACACACACATCCACACTCACACACACACTCACACACTCACTCACACACAGATACACGCACACTCTCACACAACACAACACAACACACAAAACACACTACACACACACACTCACACACACACACACACACACAAACACACACACATTGGGGCCTTGGTGTATAGTCTCATCCAAACGACTTTTGGGAGGGGGGGGGGTAGGGGAGTGGAGTCAGTACAAAGGTTAACTCCCGGGTAAAATTCTCTAAAATGAGTGCCTCCGTGGTTCTCCCCAAAGGGATGCCGGGGGTCTATCAGTATAAATAGCATCCCCACATTCTGTGCTAGAAATTTCCTCTTTTCTATCCCTCTCTTTGTTTCTGCCTTGTTCCTTTTCTTCCTGTCACCTCCTTCTTGTCTATTTTCTGCCTTCTTGGTCCATTCTCCTGCCTTTTTTTTCCCCCAGAAAGAACTTAAAAGGTAACTATTCTCTCTTGTGCCGAAGTTGGATGCGCTGGGCCTGACTTGTCAGGCGCATTAACGGCAGCGTGACGCATTTTCGCTCATATAACAGACAACAATAGTTGCTGTCTGAGCGTTCCACGACGAAGAAGAGGAAGAAGAAGTGCCTCCGTGGTGGCTCGTTCCCCGGTCGCTAGATCACGAGCCACTACCAGGCTGTGACTGCCAGGCCACCCTGCCCCACAGGCCAGGTGATTTCACAAAGCAAGACAACCGTAAGTGGGGTCTAAAAGGGGCCAAAATCATGTTGGTTTGTTTTTTTTAAGAATAACAAAATTTGCTAGATGCAAATATGGAGATTTCCCTGCGTGAATGTAAAGAATTTAGGTTGTGAAACATGTCTGAAGAAACAGGTTTCTTGTACCTGGGCATTTTGGATTGTTTCCATAGCAGCAGAGCATCAACATGAGTAGTCTGTAGATTTTTTAGAATTTACAAGTGATGCCCTTTCAATGTATGGTACAACTTTTAACATGAGCTTGTAAACAAAATTTCTCAATTTCGACCCCCCATTGTCCCGCCTTAAATAAAGACTCAGAAGTTCAAAGCATTCTACACACATAACAACTGAGATGAACTGAACCAACAAAACCCACTCAAGTTAGTGACTGGTGTGTTTGTTCATCTTACTGATGATGGACATGTACTCTACTATAGTGGTGAATTAGACAAGCACACCAATGGCGTAGGCTTCCTTGTCAACAAGAACATCAAAAACTCAGTGCTCAGGTGCTGCCCAGTAACCAGTAGACTTATAACCATCCGCCTCAAAGCAGCCCCTTTCAACATTACGGTGGTACAAGCTTATGCACCAACATCAGAACATAATGATGAAGTATTAGAGGAATTTTACATGCAGCTCCAGGGCATCATCGACAAAGCTAACAAAAAAGACATCCTAATTATTCAAGGAGACTGGAATGCTAAGGTGGTGCTGATGCACTGAAAGACTGGAGCAAATTCTGTGGACCCTCCTGTAATACAGCTACCAACGAAAGAGGACTCAGACTACTGGAATTTGCCAGCTATAACAACATGGTGCTTGCAAACACCCTTGGGGAACACAAGGCATCCCGACGCTGGACGTGGCATGCACCTAATGGAACCCATCACAACCAGATTGATTACATACTGGTACAAAACCGGTTCAGATCTGGCATCAACAGAGCCAAGACGAGGACATTTCCAGGTGCATACATGGGCAGTTACCACGACCTGGTGCTCTTGAACTTTAAAATCCAGCTGAAAAAGATTAACAAGCCTAAGAACATCAGGCTAAAACTCAACTTAGAAAGATTGAAGGACCCTACCATCGCAAAAGCCTTCCAAGCAAAAATAGGTGGAAAATTTGCTGCACTGATTACACTTGATAAAGATGCAGAGACAATAACCAACAGTTTCAATGCAGTGAAGACGGAAACAGCAAAGGAGCTACTTGGCAAGCACCACCAGAAAAAACAATCATGGATCACAGATAAAATCCTGGATATGTGTGATAAACGAAGTAAATTGAAGAGTGTCAAGTACACAAACAGGCAGGGGAAAAACAGAGATCAGCAAAAAGATCAAGAAAGACATGAAAAAGGCCAAAAAGAATAGATTGAGAAACAATGTTCAGATATTGAAGAAAATTTGACCAAGAACAACAGCAGAAGAGCCTATCAAATTGTGAAAGAGCTCAACACAGCAGAAACAGACAAGAGTCACCAGCATCGAAGACAAAGACGGAAACTGCCTCACAAAGGAAAAAGATATCATTAACAGATGGACAGAGTACTGTTCAGAGCTCTACAACCATCAGACACAAGATGACCCCAGTGTACTTACAAGTCAGGACTCGTCAGAAGATGATGACTTTCCTATCCTTCGTGAAGAGGTTGAAGCACAATCAACACCACGAACAAATGAAAGCTGCAGGCTTGAGAAACAGCCACACCGACAGAAGCTATACGAGTTCAAATTCGGGAAGAGGCGTTGACTTGGATGACAGATCATCTAGGCCAAGATGCAACAAGAATGCAACTGGGACCAAAAATCATTGGACCATCAAAGCTATACACCAAAAGCCAACCAGCGCATGCCAAAACTAGTTTGAGAGTGTTTCCCCATACCTCAGTGTGAGTTAAGTCAATCTTTAACGACTAATCGCCAAAGACAGAAAAGTCATTTCCCTTGACGCAACAGGCAGCTTCCGCCAAACACGGCACATCAAAACGATAATACAACCTCAATTTTGCAAGAAAACACGCAGCACAACAGGAAATAAACAATCATAGCCAACCTTATGGATGACCTTCATGGACAAAAACCTCCAGATATGGGACAAAAGAGATCATCCGGAATCAAAGACTATACACAAAAGCCACCAGCCATGCTTTTCCAAAGCAAAAGTTAGAGTGGTATACCTCAGGGAGTTCGAAGGGTTTAGCCACTCCTAAGTTCCTTGGCGCTAATTCTGAGTGAAGAAGGTCCCCAAAAAGGGGGAAATCCCCGCAGAGCTGATGAACACGGCAGCAGCAAATGGAAAGCCAAGACTATGTACAAGACGAAACATCCTCCAGATAGCAGAGTGCAAAAACAAACTCATGCAACTAGTCCACTCTACTATAATAAAGTCAGTAAAAGAACTGATTGTAATGAATCACTTCAAGTATTGGAATTATAAAAGCGCGAAAACCTCGCTAAAGCACACAAATCAATAGCGCTGAGCAAACTCATTACTATCTGTAGAGCATTCTTTAAAAAAAATATATTTGTCATCTGTTCCAACCGGCACATGAATGGGCTAGATCTTCAACAGGGAGGATTTTAGAGTGATGCCCCAAAGACTCCTTGGCATTTCATCATGGCCACACGACCCATACGAAGTTTCTACAACCATCACCAGACATATGTATAGCCTGCGAAATCCTGGACACAGTCATAGAAAAGAATCTCAAAGAGGTACCAGTGACTAGATAGATGGGCTGCCCAGAAACCTACTTGGGAACAGTCAGGGGAAAAGACGAAGTCAACAGACGGAAAAGCCGACAACCCTCGCATGAATAAGCACAGGAAGAGCTTTCCCAATCCAGATCAAACAACGGAAATGACAGCATGGTACGTCCAAAGAAGTGCACTAGATCAGGGTGGGCTTATCAGAACATGACTGCAGGAACATGCAGGGAAGGAAGGCGAGGTCAGACAGACGAAGAATGGGAAGCAACATCGCGTGGACAGGGATTGACTTTCCACAACCTTGGCACTTGTACCACAACCGCGCAAATGGAGCCAGCTGGTGCATACGTCATCAATGAAGTGCTCCACGCCCAGGGGGGTTATGGGCAAAGCTGAGAAATGTTGAGAATCTAAAACAACGGGACGGATGATGGTCAGTGGTCAACACTCCTTTCCCAACCACTGTTTAAAGACATCGAGCGTGGTTACCAAAGTGTGATGGGTGACCGTTTGCGCGCCTTGGCTTCCAGTTCTCCCCAGTTCACCCAGCTGTAAATGGTAAACCCACCTTTTAGGGTCAGGGAAGCTAAAGCAGCGAGGGAGAGGAGATGGGTCAACCGCTCTTAAAATGCTGGCCCTTGGAGAAGCTGAGGTCTCTGATACCTCACTCCCCTACGATCACATAGGTTGTGGGAACATACATCTTTACAACCCCCTTTTACCCAAACAACAGGGTGCTAGAGGTTGGTGATGAGGTAGATGGCAAAATTCTTCAAGACTCTCTGCTCCTGTAATTAGCAATTCAGTTCTTTACTAGCTACATCTATAGCTTTTGATTAAAAAAAACAAAACACGATTTCTCCCAAACACTATCTTCTGCATTCGAATGTTGTGTTCAAGTTAGGTTACAACCCCTAAACTTAAAACTATGTTTTATCTAGAGCACAAAAAACCTTCAATGAACATATCTACCAACACATAGATAATACTGACATACACAACATACATACAAAACACAGAAATCTGACAGAGCACCAATGCACATGTGCGCGTGCGCTCACACACACAAACACACTACACAAACACACACACACACACACACAAACATCTTGCGCACATGTTAAATCATGTTCCGCCTCTTAAGAGCAGGCCATTGTGTGCCAGTGGGAGCTGATGACAAAAATCACAAAACCGCATGCACACGGGGACTGGACGTAAAAAAAGCCACGAGTGCTTATTTCATTATCCTCGAAATAACACAATAAGTTATAGATACAAGAGATAAATGCACACAAACACTAATAGCAACAACAACAACAACCACACACACACAAACTACACTCACGCGCGCGCGCGAGCGTACACAAAACCACACACAACACACACACACACCACAACACACACACAACACACACACACACATCCCTTGTACAGCGGGGAGCCCGAATTTTGAAAATGAATTATTTTAACAAACTGTAGCCCTCAGCAAGGGTACAATACATGCATATCCCACACACACACAAACCCTCAAAACACACACACACAA
The DNA here is from genome assembly GCA_028751875.1 of Rapana venosa. NCBI lineage: Eukaryota > Metazoa > Mollusca > Gastropoda > Neogastropoda > Muricidae > Rapana > Rapana venosa. The sequence continues at coordinate 17,640,036 of CM054148.1, read as the reverse complement.
CACACTCACAACACAACTCATTCACACACACACACACACACACACCACCACACACAACACAAACACACACACACACACCTTTGAAAATGAATTATTTTAACAAACTGTAGCCCTCACCAAGGGTTACAATACATCCCATACCCCCCCCCCCCCCCCACCTCAAAAAAAAAAAGATTGGAAAGAAACTAACGCCTTACTACATCCTTTCTCAAGCTACAGGAAAAGATAGCTTATCATAATCAAGGATGCTTCAAAGCACGACGATTTGATAACCCCGACTCAGAATGATCTGTCAGTCTGTCTTGTCTGTCTCTGTGTCTGTCTTGCCTTGTCTGTCTACAGGTCTGTTTGTCTCTGTCTCTGTCTCTCTGAGAGCAGCTTCCCTTGCTAGGCTGCCACATCTCTCTGTCTCTCTCTCTTTGTTTGTCTGTCTCTGTCTGTCTCTGTCTGTCTGTCTGTCTCTCTTTGTCTGTCTGTCTCTGTCTGTCTGTCTGTCTCTCTTTGTCTGTCTGTCTATGTCTACCTGTCGCCTGCCTGTCTGTCTGTCTCTCTCTTTGCGTGCATGTACGTGTTTGTGTATGTGTGTGCGTACGGCGTGGGTGTATGCATGCGCGCGCGCGCGCGCGCGTGTGTGTGTGTGTGTGTGTGTGTTTGTGTAAAGCACTTCGAACCAAGGACAGATAACCTAAAATTTAAGAGAGTGAGGAAAGAATGAGAGACAGAAAACAGACCGACAGAGATACGGCCAGAAAAGGGGGGGGTGAGAAAAGAGAAGGGGAGAGAGAGAGGAGAGAGAGAGAGAGAGAGAGAGAGAGGGGAGAGAGAGAGAGAGAGAGAGAGAGAGGAGAGGGGAGGAAAAGAGACTGTGTTTATTTTGTGTGTGTTGTTTTATTTTATTTTAATTTTAAAAAAAAATTCTATTCTTTTATTTTTTAGGACAATGGAATAAGAACTCATGTGGTGTTTGTTTACATCCAGTCCCCGTGTGTATGCAGTTTTGTAAATGTCATCCTTTCCCTCCGGCACACAATGGCCTACTCTTCTGAAAATCGGAACAGACGTGTGGTTTTGTGTGTGTGTGTGTGTGTGTGTTTTGTGTGTGGTGTGTGTGTGTGTTGGGGTGTGTGTGTGTGTGTGTGTGTGTGTGTGTGTTTTGAGCGCGTGCGCGCGCATGCTTGCCGTCGCAGTTGTGCGTTGGGGGGGTGGGGGGGGGGGGGGATGGCATCAATTATGGTTTTAAGTCAGAAACAAAACCTAACAGTATGTCAAAACGGAACGGTCTTCTTCTTCTTCTTCTTCTTCTTTTTTCTTCTTCTTCTTCTTCTTCTTCTCCTTCTCCTTCTTCTTCTTTCTTCGCATTCTTCGCATTTCTTCTTCTAATAATAATAATAATAATAATATATGGAATTTATATAGCGCTGAATCTTGTAAAAAACAAACAAATCGAAGCGCTTTTCAAATCAATCATTTACAGGCATGCAACTCTCCTTTAAAAATAATGAAAAAAACAGATTTCAAAACCATGCGCGCGCACGTATACACACCACACACACACACACACACACACACACACACACACACAACACACACACACACACACATCCCGGGAAAAACACTTAGAAGGTGAAAGATGCTGCTTTCGCATTCTTCTTCTTCGCATTCTTCTTCTTCGCATTTTCTTCTCTTCTTCTTCTTCTTCTTTTCTTCTTCTTCTTCTTTTTTTCTTTTCTTCTTCTTCTTCTTCTTCTTCTTCTTCTTCTTCTTCTTCTTCAATTTCTTTTTTTTCAATTCTTCTTCTTTGCATTCTTCTTTGCATTCTTCTTCTTTGCATTCTTATTGTTTGCATTCTTCTTTGCATTCTCCCTCTTTACATTCCTCTTCTTCTTTGCATTTCACCTCCTTTGCATTCTTTTTGCATTCTTCCTCTTTTCTTGTTTGCATTCTTCTTGTTTTCATTCTTATTCTTCACTTGCTTCTTCTTTGCATTCTTCCTCTTCTTCTTGTTTGCATTCTTCTTTTTTGCATTCTTCTTGTTTGAATTTTTCTTTGCATTCTTCTTCTTCACATTCTTCTTCTTGTTTACATTCTTCTTCTTGCATTCTTCTTCTTCACATTTTCCCTTCACATTCTTCTTTTTCTTTGCATTCTTCTTTGCATTTTCCCCCTTCTTCTTGTTTGCATTTTATTTTCATTATTCTTCTTTACATTCTTTTTTGTATTTTTCTTGTTTGCATTTTCCCTCTTCTTCTTGTTTGCATTCTTCTTGTTGCTTTTTCTTTTCTTCACATTCTTCTTCTTTGCAATCTTCTTTGCATTCTTCCTCTCTTCTTGTTTGTATTCTTCTTCTTCACATTCTTCTTCTTCTTTTGCATTATTCCTTTGCATTTTTTTTCCCTTTTCATTCTTCTTCTTTGTATTCTTCCTCTTCTTTTTGTTTGCATTCTTCTTTGCATTCTTCTTCTTTAAATTCTTCTTCTTTTTCACATTCTTCTTCTTCTTTGCATTCATCTCCTTTTTATTTTTCTTCTTCTTTGCATCCTTCTTTGCCCTTTTTGATTTTTTTTCTCCTTGATTGTCTTCTTCTTCTCGTTTGCATTCTTCTTATTCTGTGCATTTATTTTTCTTCTTCGAGATTTTTCTTCTTTTTCCTTTGCATTCTTCTTTGCATTCTTCTGTGCATTTTTTCTTCTTTCTTCTTCTTCTTCTTCTTCTTCTTTCTCTTCTTTCTTCTTCTTCTTCTTCTTCTTCTTCTTCTTCTTCTTCTTTTTTCTTCTTCTTCGCATTTTCTTCTTCTTTGCATTCACCTCCTTTACATTCTTCTTATTCTTTGCATTCTTCTTTGCAATCTTCTTTGCATTCTTCTTCTTTGCATTCTTCTTCTTCTTTCTTATTGGCTTAATTTCCATTCACTAGTAAGTGATTTAGACAGTGTATATCCTCCATGGGGATGTCAGGAGGCTGTCAGTATAAATAGCACCCCCACCTTCATGGAAATCTTGTGCGAGGAATCCCCTCTTTTCTATCCCTCTCTTTGTTTCTGCCTTGTTCCTTTTTTCCCCTGTCACCCTCCTTCTTGTATCTATTTTCTACCTTCTTGGTCCATTCTCCTGTCTTTTTTTTCTCGCCAGAAAGGCTTAGAAGATAACAATTCTCTCCCATGCTGAAGTCGGATGCGCTGGGCCTGACTTCTCAGGCGCTTAACGGCAGCGCAACGCATTTTCATTCCCATGACAGAAAAACTATCTATCACTGCCCGTAGCCCCTACGACCTTGGGGCCCCCCTCAAAGACTCAAAACCCATTCCCTCCATTCCTCTCTCTTTTCTCCCTTTCTCAGGGTTTTTTGATTTTCTGGGGCCTGTCCATTCGCTGATGTTATCCTCCCATTTTCCCTTTGGTCTGCCTCTTCTTCTTCCTCCTTTTGACATGCCTGCAAAACTGTCTTTGTAATTTTTTGGATCTTGGACATGCCCAAAAACCTTTTAAATTTTCCCTTTTTTTCACGATCTTTAAAAGGTTCTCAAGGCCAATGGTTTGCTGTTTCTGTTATGCACCTTTCGTTGCTTATGGGGTCTTTGAGATCCCAAAGGTCCCGAAAGCTTCATCTCCACTGCCTGTCTCTTCTCCCCAAATCGAGTCAGGTCCTATTCACACATACAGAAATAGGATATAAAAGGGCGCATTATCTGATTTTGGAGAAATGAGATTTCTTACTCCCAAGGGTGTTTATTTTTTAAACAAAGCTGTTTTTGTCTGTGCATCCTCATACTACTTGGGTTTGGGATCCCTGGTCTGATACAAGGGTCCCGGGTACTTGAAGCTTTGAACTTTTTTCCCTTCGGGTCATTAACCCGAATCAGTGCTAATGCCGTTGGTTTATCATCATTTGGTCTTCTCGCACTGTTTCCATCCGTATTTTTGGGGGCCTTTTCAGTGTTTGTTAGGCGGGAAGCTCTTTTCTGATCCTCTTTTCCCACAACACTCGAACGGAGGTTTGGATCTTTCTGCCACCAATCTGACTGACCCTTCATGTTTCCTGCTCAGCCATATTCTCTCGGGAAATGTTAAAAAGAGGGGGTAAGTAGACACCCCCTTTTACTCCACTGTTGTTCAAACCATTCTCCAATTTTTTGTTGTATAAAACGCACTGGGGGCCTGCTGTACAGCTTTTGATGACTCTGATCAGTTTGCATTGATGCTTAAAAATTTTCATGGTTGCCCACAAACTGCATGCCACACCCTGTCAAGCCTTTTTAAAAAAATCGATAAATACGGGGTAAAGGTTGTTGAGTTAAAGGTACCGCCACATGTATTCTGGGAATTTTCTGTTGTGCTCCCCTGCCGAAACCCTTGTTCCTCCAATGATGCTCTGCTTGTGGCTTCATTTTTCAATATTCGCAGCATGACCTTGTTTGGGAAATAATATTGTGGGGAAATTAGGGCTTTGTTGTAGATTTCCTTCTTGGGGGGTGATAATGGTGACTGTGTCCAGGGGGTTGGCCATTTTCCTGTCTGCCAACTTGGCGATTCTTATAGGCCTGACAGGTTTTCCCCTCCAGCTTGGACCAACTCGCTAATGTTGTCAGCCCCCTGACTTCCCCTTTTTCAGCGATCTGAACGCTGTTCCACTTCTTCTCGGGGGTGGGGTGACTGTCTGGTCTTTGCTTTCGGTACATTAGGACTTCTGGATCCCTGCGTTTTCTTATTATACAGTCGGCAGTATTCTGTCCATCGTTCAATATCCTGTCGTCAGTGAGACATTTTCCCTTTTTTGTCTTGGATTTTAAAAACCTTTTCTCTGTTCGTGCTAGTCAGGTCTTCACCACTAATGCTTTTTCTATTGTTTTTCTTGATTTTTCCTTAAATGCTTGGCACTTTTTCACCGACCATTTCTTTTTTTGCCCCGCAGGGACTTCCTATTTTTTTTGTTGACTGCCCAAATTTTGTTCTGCTCTTTCTTTGTTTCATTTTTTTTTTTCTTCAACTCTCAAAACGCTTGCGCATGTTGTAGATGTTTTGTGACCCAGGTTTTTTGACTGTCGGTGTTTTGCCCGAAGCTCGTTGCTGTTTCGTCACTGTTGAAATTTAAACTATTGCAGGACTAGTCTGATCTATCACAGTGATGCTGCAAAATTTTCCACCTATCCTTTCTTAAAAAAATTTTAATACCCCCTGGGTCCTTCACTTCTCGAGGGCAAATTTTTATCCAGTTTTTTCCCCTTTTTGGGGTTTTCTTTTGACTACGGAAATCATCATCACAAGACATGATCACTCCCATGTCGCTCCTGGGGAAAACCTGTCTGGCATTTTAAAACTAGACTGAAACCCTCCTTTCACAATGATTAAACTATTTGGTGTGGGGTTTTCCCCTTTGGGGATGCCATTCCATTTCTGGGTTTTTTGTGTGGGCCCAAATGTATTCACTACTGGAGGGGGTTTTTACTTTTCAAACTCCAGGGGTCTCAAGCCTCTTTCATTTGTGGTTTTTTTACAATGTGGCCCCAACGCCTCCCATCTTTTCCCGCACTTCTCCTACCCTTGGCGTTCCAGTCACCTGCACAAAGAGGGGTTCTTTCTTGTGTTTTATTCAAACTCTTTTACTGCATAAAATTCTTCTAAAAGGGGTTCACTGGCGTCATGTAGGGGGGTAGCCTGAAATATAGTTATGTTTAAAAGGGGGGGCTCCAGGCGGATGGTATTAAGTCGCGGCACAACTACCCGCCTGACGGTGTTACGGGGTTTTTTGTGAACGAGAAACCCCACCCGTGTTTAGTTATCCCTTTTTCCACTGTATTTTTAATTTTTTGGGGCTCCTGGTCGTTTTTTCCCATGTTTTTCCCCCGACTTCGCAACCCAAAATGCCATTTATATCTGGACATCTCATTGTCATTCTTCCCCTTGCCCCTCTTAGTGTCTGTACATTCCCGGGGCCAATGATGGGTTTTTTCTGGTACGAATTTTTCTGCGTTTACATCAAGCATACTTTCACATCTGTCCTGATGAGCAACAAAAGGGGCGGTCCTGGAAAAACCCCGGGGGACGACCGATCCGTATGGAGATTTTTTGGCTGTCTTTTTCATGGGGGACTTGGGGAAATCAAAACCGCGGAGCCCATCCCTCTCCAGGTCGGATTTTTTGGTTGGGTTTACTCCCCACATGTGGCAGGTGGTACTGGGTTACATGGTTACCAGTAGCAGAGGGAGTCTCTGACCTGACCTACAGACAATAGCTGCTATAAATTATTATGTTCGAAGAAGTCAAGTCAAGTCAAGTCAAGTCAAAATTTTATTTCCAGATGGTACATTGAATAAGCAATGCATTTGCTTTTTTTCATCAAGCCATCTATCTAAGAACAAATTTCGTAATGATTATACTAAGACATTACGTTATTGCATCATTTACCGTTAACTTAAACCAGTAAAAAAAGAGGAAAAAATCGATAAGGAGATACATTGTAGGTACAAATTACCACATATACATATACATGCACACACATACTCATGCATGCCTGAGCGCGTGCGCGCTCACGTCCACACACACATTTAAATAAAAATGTTTTAAGAATTAAAAAAAGAAAATCATAAAACATCAGGACAAACAAATTACTTCACCTACTGTTACATCCATTCTTTCACGTTTATACTTTAGATAATAAAAAGGTACAAGAATAAAACGTTAGAAAATACTAGGCATTCGTCATTACTGACAATATTACCTTCAATGACCTCCCTCCTCTCCTCCTCCACCCAGCAAACGTGTGCTTTTTTTGCGTTCATACTTTTCAAATAGCGCTTTTAAAAAAAAAAAAAAAAAAAGACATATTCACACAATAGCTATCAAAGCAAGATAAGGCAAATAAGATTATAATAATGATTATCATAATAGAGATACAATTATAACAACAATCGTCCATCACCATGAGACAACAATATAACAAATGATCCCCATCACCATGAGACAACAACATAACCATGATAACAGAAAAGCATTAGAAAGGATGGGGGTGGGGGAGGAGTATCAAGGGGGAAGGGGAAATACACCTTCAATCAAATTAATAGTTTAAAAAATTTTTTTTTAAAAAAGACACATATTCAAACAAGTAGGACCCCTATACGATACATAATTCATAAGCCCATAATCCACTGGACTATCAAACTAAAAACAATATCATACTAAAACAGTATCGCTTATAATAGTACTAATAATCTCATCTCTAACTGCAATAAAAACAACATCCACGATAAAATCTATTGAATTAGACAAGACAAAGGGCATGAGGAGTGGAGAGGAAAGGAAAGGAGAGGAGAGGAGAGAGAGAGGGGGAGAGAGAGAGAGAGAGAGAGAGAGAGAGAGAGAGAGAGAGAGAGAGAAGAGAGAGAGAAGAGAGAGAGAGAGAGAGAGAGAGAGAGAGAGAGAAGGACATACTATCAAGCTATCAGTCTATCTTAAAAAGATTTTTAAAATTTCCTCCTTTCCACTTGTTTCAACATTGCAGATTATTTACTAGCTTGCATAGGTTACTCTTACTTCTTTGCATAATTAGTGTGCCTCTTTCCTGCCTCCCCCTCCCTCCACACATATACAGTGTGTGACTGTAGAATTTCTGGTCTCAGTAAGACATACTTGAAGTAGTAGTAGTAGTAGTAGTAGTAGTAGTAGTAGTAGTAAGGAGTAGAGGTAGGAGGAGTAGGAGTAAGAAGTAGAAGAAGAAGTAGTTGTAGTAGTAGTAGTAGTAATAGTAGTAGTGGTAAGAAGAAGTAATAGTAGTAAGAAGTAGTAGTTGTAGTAGTAGTAGTAGTAAGGAGGTAGGAGTAGTAGTAGTAGTAGGAGGAGGAGGAGTAAGAAGTAGAAGAAGAAGAAGTAGTAGTAGTAGTATTAGTAGTAGCAGTAGTAGTAGTAGTAAGAAGTAGAAGTAGTAGTAGTAGCAGTAGTAGCAGTAGCAGTACGAGTAGGAGCAGCAGCAGCAGTAGTAGTGGTAGACCAAGAACAAGAAGAAGAAGAAGAAGGATAGTTCGGGGTCACCCCATGTGGGACATAAAAGAAGAAGAAGAAGAAGAAGAAGAAGAAGAAGAAGAAGATTGATTGATTGATTGCTTGATTGAATCTTTAATGGGTAAAGAATTAGGCACAATAAAGGCCTTTTTACAATTCTGCCCAAAAGGAAAAAACAAACTTGAAGTAATTAAAACCAAAAGAAAACGTAAACAACCGAGAAAAATGGTGGAAACTCTACCTTCAACAAATTAACAAAGTCAGAAAGACTTGGGGGGAAAGCCCATTTAACTGAACGCAACATTATTATAACATCCGCCAAGTAAACACACACACACACACACAACACACACACACACATGCACGCAATGCACGCATACACACACACACACACACACACACACACACACACTCATGCGTGGGCATGTGCATACACACGCACTCAGACACTCACCCCATCTCTTTCTTCACCACCGCACCCCCCCCCCCCCCCCCCCTTCCCACGCATTTATTCATTCTTTCATTCAAGCACACACATAATGCCAAGATTCTCCCACCAGTACAGCCAATGGTTACGCCCTGATCTACACACAGGCGCATGCAGAAGAAGAAGAAGAAGAAAGTATGTATAGCGCTGGAGGGATAGATAGGCCTAGCGCGTTTCATCGAGTGAACTGACGGTATAGGTCGGTGGGCCCTAGCCCTTAGACGTGCAGAGCTGTGATGGCGATGATGAAGAGGAGGAGGAGGAGGTCAATGACGATGTTTCTCTGTGTCCTACACCTGTCTGTCCTCTTCTTGGGCTCTGTCGTTGTTGGTAAGTGCGGGACTGTTTTGGAGTCTCTTTTCTGTTGTCGTGTTTTTCTTTTTTCTGTTTGGTTTGTGGGGTTGTTTTGGGGTGTGTGTTTTTTTCAAGGTCCGGGTGTTTTGGTGTGGTGGGGTGGGGTGAGGGTGGGGTGTGATTGACTGTTAGTCTGGATGTGTGTGTGTTTATTTATTTATTTTATATATTTCTTATATATCGAGGATAATGGAATAAGCACTCATGTGCTTTTTTACATCCCGTCCCCATGTGTATGCGGTTTTGTAAATTGTCATATGTGTGTGTGTTCGTGTGTGCGTCTGCGTGTGTGTGTAACGAAAAGTATAGGTCGGACGTCTTTGTCGAACTATTTTACAGAACAATTCCTTATATCACAAAAACAAATTTAATGAAGTCTAAGATTTGATAGTATTACAAGCAAAGAGAAGGGAGTATGTTTAATTATAGACTTTATCAAATTAAACCTGATATCAATAGATTAAAGAACGAATTAACATACACATACAATAATTGGAGTAGGCCTATAACATGCAAATACAATTTAATGATCTTCGGCAGGGGGGGGGGGGGGGGGGGGGGGGGGGGGGGGGGGGGGGGGGGTGGGGGGGGGGGGGCCCGTTTTTAACTCAGAAGAAGAGAAGAATGTATGGAATTTAGGCCTAATATTGCGCTGAATCTTGTAAACCAACAAAACCAAAGCGCTTACATTCAAATCATTTACACGCATGCGGTCGCACATATCACACTCACTCATACACACACACACCCTACACACACACACACCTACACACACACACACACACACACATACACACCCAATACACACACCACCACACACACACACACACACACACACACATCAAGCAACACTACAAACTACGATAATCTAGAGAGTTCTACCCGAAGGTTGATAGGGGGTACAGCTCTGTGAACAAGGAAGTGATAGGACAAGTGCTGAAGGCGTCTAGCGCTAACACAGGTGACCGGATAACTCACTGGTCACAGCTCTCGCTCTCCCCTCAAGCTAAGGTTAAAAAAAAAGGTAAAGGTGTCGCATAACCTATAAGGTCGTAGGGGAGCGAGGCGTCAGAGACCTCACTTCTTCTCTAGGGGCCAGCATACTGAGAGTGGCGCCCATCTCTTCTCCCTTTACCTTCCCTGACCCTAAAGAGGGCAGGTACATCCATTTACAGCTGGGTGAACTGGGGGACTGTATGTACTGAAGCCAAGGTGTGCAAACGGTCACCCATGCAATTGGTAACCACTTTCGATGCTGCTCAAACTTGGCTGGGGGTTAAACGAGTGCTTCGACCACTGAGCTGTCCCATTCCCAAGCTAAGGTTAAGATTCAAAATTTTAATTTAAGAAAAAAAAAACCCAAGGGGTGCATGAAATTTAACAAAACCCCAACTTGCAGATGTGAGCGCGTGAAAAATACTCACAACTCATATTCATTCCGCAATGAAGAGCACAGATTATGGATATCAAGGAAGAAAACAAACGTTTCACAATACATGAAAGGAACGGTAAATCAACATGTTTAGATACATCGACAATCATTTGCACATACCCTCCCTCCCTCCCTCTCTCTCTCTCTCTCTCTCTCTCTCTCTCTTTCTCTCTTTCTCTCTCTCTTTCTCTCTCCAAGCACATCACGTGCATCACAAAGGCATCTACAAGCACATACACGCACTCACGCGAACATACTCACGCGCAGAAGGTCGCGCGCACACACACAAACACACACATACACATGCACTCTCATATGCATAAAATATTTCAAACAGTACACCAGGCAAATAATATTTAAATGAAAATACAAAAGTTCTCACGAGGCAGCTGTAATGTACAATGTGAGTTGGAACTGCAATAGCACAACCAGTACCCTGATATAAGCAAGCGTGCGCACGCGCACGCGCACGCACACACACACACACACACGAGGACACACAAACACACACGTGCGCACGTGCGTTCACACACAATGACAGCCATCCATGTATACCAACAAAGGAAATGAAATTATCTGTATCATGTAGCAAAATGCACTGATGTCACCTATAAGGATGTATCAAATCAATAGGTTTTCATTATTTATTTGAGAAATTGTATGACTTTGTTAAGCAAGGGTTTTTCGTAGAACTAAACAATTCATGGAACTTGATAACATTTGGGTTTTTTGTGATAATATTTTGGGATAAATTTGTTTTATAACTGCACAAGGAAATAATATTTGAACAAATAACGGAACTCATCTCCTAGCTCGTTTTCACCACATTTGTCTCTCTCTCTCTCTCTCTCTCTCTCTCTCTCTCTCTCTCTCTCTCCTCTCTCCTCTCTCTTTCACGTGTTGGAAAGAGCACGAGTTACCGGATCAGACGGAATGTAGGGACACGGAAGCCCTGTCACAGACTCCGTGTTTAAAATGATGTTTGTGGTTGTTGTTACCCTCCCCCCTCCCCCCTTTTCCCCCTCATTTGCAATGGGCGAAAGTGTTAGGCACCAATTCATCTGAATCGTAATGTAAAACACTTCACCATGTCGTGGAATCCATGCCATGTCGACCATTTGGGCTGTAGAAATGATACATCTGTATTTCTGAAAATACGTGTTTTGTGCCCAGTCCCCTTCCCACTGTCCCCTTGTAAATGGGCTTTAACAGCTTATTGCAAAAAAATATTGTCATTGTCAGTCTGTCTGTCTGTCTGTCTGTCTGTCTGTCTGTCTGTCTGTCTCTCTGTCTCTCTCTCTCTCTCTCTCTCTCTCTCTCTCTCTCTCATCTCTCTCTCTCTCTCTCCTCTCTCTCTCTCTCTCTCTCTCCTCTCTCTCTCTCTGTTCAGAAATGTATGCAAAAAAGGGGTAGAAAAATTTTTTATGTTGTTTTGTTGACTTTGGGGCATTCGTTTTGTTCGATGACAAGCCCCTTGAATGTATAAAAAAAAAAAGGTGTAAAAGGGGAAATTTTGGTTGCTTGAAATAAATGTTTTGTGATTATGCTGTGTGCGTGAAAAAATGGTTTACGAATTTTTTGAATCCACTTGGTGTAAGGAAGGTTTTGGTCTGAGCCTAAATTTTTCCTTTTTTTATAAATGCTGGTGCCCAAAGATGTGAAGGTTGCTTGGTATACAAAAGCTTCCAGGTGGTATTGATTTGTTTATCCTACTTTTTGCTGTTGTGTGGCTTGTTAAAAAAAACCCAGGTGGTTTTCAAAAACAAATGTTTAATAGTGCTGTGGAAATTAAATTAAATTTTTTGTGAAAAACAAAATGGTTTTTTTAGAAAGGGGGTTATTTGGCCCAAAAATGAGCAATGGGTTTTGACGGTAAAAAAAGATGTTGAAAATAATTATTGTTTTTTGGGTTTAAAATTTTTACGAAAATTTATCGCATAAAGAAAGGAATGAACATCTAGCAATAGGGGCAAGAAGGCGCTGTCAACGAAAAAAACCCTTTCCCCCAAATTAAAAAGGAATGACCGTTTACGTTTTTAAAATTTTTTGCCCCTTTAAAAATACAATCTTTTTTTCTTTTGCACCCGAAATTGGGGTTTCATAAGCTGATTTTGAAAAGAAACTTTGTTATTTTGAAAAGATTTTGGGTGTTCCGTAAAATCTAAAAAAGATGATTTATGCGAGTTGGGGAGGTTCCTATTGTAAAATATTTGTGTTTCTGCTTGCGTATTGGTTTAGGTTTTTTAAAATGGAAACTAAAAGATACCCAAAGTTTATCAGATGTTGTAAATTGATAGAAGGGGAAGAATTGCTGGGTAAAAAAAGAAAGGAAATTCTATGTCACACAGGATTTCAGTTTGTCTAAATGCGCAAGGTGTGGGGGTGTTAAAGCTTTTTACGTTTTTTAAAAGCGGATTGTTGTCCCTTTTTAAAAGAGTGGTTTTTCCAATTGAATGATGAATGATATAATGACTATAGTCATTTAAAACAATTTTTGAAAGAGAAAATGAAAATGTATCAATCCCTACTGTTTTTGGGTTGTGTTTTCAAGAAAGTTTTTTGTCTGCCCTAAATTGCAAATGTGCACTTTACAGCGATTCTCAGCAAAAAAAAAAAACTGTTTTTTGTATGTCGCCCGAAGACGAACGCTTTTTCTTTTGATTGTGCCATGATTCGGATTTAAAAATTTAAAATTCTTGGGTAATTTAAAAATTTCCCCATCCTTGTTGTACAGTGAAATATTCACGATGACAGTTTTCCCCCGAAATGTCTTTATCGTTAAAAGAAAAAAGGGGATGTAAATTATATAAATTTAACTTTATTATTGAGGTTTTTTGTGAGTTGGCGTTTGTCATTTTTTTTTCCCTTTGGAAGTGCCCCCCAGATGTTTAAAATTTAATTTCCTGGGTAAAGAAAGGGTTTATGGCACGAGTTAGTTTTTTTTCTTGTATTTTTGGTTCAGTGTGCCAGCAAAATTTTTCTTTTTCTAAGTTTGGATTTTTGTATGTTTGAAATTTAGAACTTTTCCTGTATACTTACCCTTTTTCCCCCGGGTTATATTGAGGTGGGCCGAATTTTCCTTTAAATCGCTTCACAGTTCTCCTTCAAGGAAATGCAGATATTACAGGGGGTCTGACGTGTAGGATATTGATGATGATGTCAATGATTTTGATGTGATTAGGTAGATGTTGAATTAGTGTGATGAATGGGTTGAGGAGGTGATGTAGAGGTTAAGGGTTATGATGGTGCACTTAGCAAGTTTTGATGGGTTTTAATGTTGATGTTTTGATGAAAATGGTGATGTTTTACAGAGGGGGAAGAGAGATGTGGTGTGGGTTTTGTGTTTTGTTTTGTGTGTGTGGTGTTTTGGGTGTGTTGTGTGGGGTGTGTGTGGTGTGTGTGTGTGTGTGGCGCGCGCGCGCGCGTGTGTTTTGGAATGAAAATAAAAAAACCCTTTTTTCTTTTTTATTATTTATTATTTACTTTTAAAAGGACAAGGATGTAGTGTTTAGGAGTGGGGTGAGTGGAAATGTTAAAGGTAATGTTGTTGATGCTGAGGTGACGTGGTGGTGTGGTAACGATGGCGTGGTTTTGTTAAAGGTGAAGGGGTGGTGGTAATAGATGGAGATGTAAAAGTGAGATGATGACAATGATGTTAATTATATTGAAGATGAGAAAAAACGATGATAAAGATGATGATTTTGACCATGTGCAGATTTTGAGATGATAAACGTGACGTAAGCTATACAGTTGAAGAAGAGGGTTTAAAAGCGTAGTGAGGGAAGATGATGATTATAACCATGATGAGAGTTTGAGATGATAATCGTGACGGTAAGATTACGTTGATGCGTAGATGATAAAAGAGATGTGTTGAAAAAGTGATGCAGAGGTGAAAGTTTTGAGGTTATTTTGATATACTGGCTGCAGCTGTTTTATTTAGGAAATGAAGATGTCATGGTGATGATTAGTAAAGCGAAGATGTGATGGGGATGGTGATGAAAAAAAGTTTTTTGGGGAGTAATCCTGTATGCAACAAATTAAAAAATGTGAAGGTATAAACGTTTTTTGCTATGTCTTCCCCCCCCCCCAAACATGTTTTGATTAGTGGCCCCAAAGGCGAAGTACAAAAAATTTTCATTGTTTTTCTTCTCTTCCTTCTCTCTCTTCCTTCTTCTCTTTCTCTCTCTTCTTTCCCCTTCTCTATGTGAGGGAAAAAAAATAGTTGTAGGCCTTGTCAATTTTGTAAAACATACCATTGTACTTTTTCCTCCATGAGGAAGCCACATTTTGCCCGTGTCAGTTAATTGCAGTGTATGAAGCAGGCCTTGGGAGTAAAAGAATGCATGACAATTCCATCTTTTCTGTTTCACGGTTTTATTCGCACAAGCCATGGGCACTGTTTCAGTTATATAAATTAAACATTTAGTCAAGCATAAAATACGTTTCATAGTATATACACTTTTCTCACACATACATACATTCTCTTTTTTCAGCCCATCCCTTGTTTTGACTTTGAAAAAAAATGGCTACACACTACATACATACCCTCACTACTACATACAGAAATACACTACACTCCACACTCCAAAACTACATAATAACTTTACTGCCTACCCACTACCTCAAAAGTAAACCCCACGTCAACCCCCTACCTAGCTACCTTTAAACCCAACTACACTACGCAAGAACACCATACACTAATACATAAAACCCCTAGCTACATAATCATAAATTTTTCTCATACACTCACTAATATTTTGTTTCAGACATCCCCCATTGCTGTAACTTTGACCCGGTCTGTGGTACATACATACATAATACAAACATAAAACACTACACTCATACACTACAACACTCACTAACTAATACCTACATACTACTATACATATTCCTAATTTAACCTTCCTACATAAACATCTCTTTGTTACAGCCCCCCCCCTTGACTGTAACTTTGACCCGGACTTGTGGCTAAACACACACTACATACAGAAAACCCACACTACACTTTATACAATACCTACATCATACACTACACACATCATAATCATAATATCTGCACCACTAATACACTACACTAGCTTTCACTAGCTAATACTACACTCGTCCTACATACATAATACGTAAGAAAAAATACCTCATACACTACATACACTAAACCCCAAAAACACTACATACATACACTAGCTACACTAAAAAAAACTAATTACTAAAAACATACACACATATCTTTTTTACAGCCCCATCCCCATTGACTGTAATTTGACCCGGACTTTGGTAATACACAATACACTAAGAAAAATACGAACACTACACTCATCATACCCAAAATACAACCCCTACCTTCATACACACCAAACCCTTTTCTAACTACCTACATAATACCCCTTTTTTACGCAATCCCCCCTTTTGTAACTTTGACCGGATCTGTGGCTTCATCACTAATAATAAGAAATACATAACTTCACTAACAATACACTAACTACATAACTAATAACTATACATAGCTACACACCCCTAATCATAATTTATAACTCATACACACCTACACTATCTTTGTTACAGCCCAAAACCCCATTGATGAACTTTGACCACGGATCTGTGGTACCCGTCAAGGGGCGATGATTTTTTACTGGGAAAAATCAGGGGGCACGCCTCTTTTCACGGGTCCTTCAGGCGAATACCCCTGGTGCGGTGAGTTTATTCATACTTGGACGTTTGGAGAGCGTGGATCTTCTGGTGTTGTGTTGTTGTTGTTGTTGGTTGTTGCTGTTGTTGTTTTGTTTAGCTTTTTTCCCCTCCCCTAATTTCAGTGGTTTGGGTTTGAGCTAGTTTTTCCACGAGGGAAAAACCCTGTGCAATTGCATTGAGCACTTGAAGAGCGGTCCTTGGAAAAAAATTTTTAAGAAAAACACCTGACAAGGGAGACTTATGCAAAGGAAAAAAAAAAAAAATTCCTCTCTTTCCTCCTTCCCCAACAACCCATAAATTTCAAAAAATCCCCCTACAATTTTAATCACTCAAAACCTTTTCCAACACATCACCCAACACATACACCAAAATCCACCAAATTCCCCTCCAAAACACTCCATCCAACACACTCCCATCCAACAATACCTCCCCTCAAACACACTCCAATTCCCAAACATCACTCCACTATTCCAAAACACTCCACCCAATCATCACCTCCACTCCCAACACAGTACACTCCACTCCAAAACTCCACTCCAACACAAATCCCTCCAACACCTCCCCTCCAACACAAACCCCCACACCTTTCCCCTCCATCATTTCCAAACATCCATCCAAAAATAAATCCCCCCAAACTCCACTCCAAACCAAAACCCCTTCATTCCAACACACTCCCCCCCAAACAAAACTCCCCAACACAGTAAACTACCAAAAAACTCCACCAACACATCCACTCCAACAATCCCTCCCAAACAGTACACTTAACATTTCCACACATCCCTCAACACAGTAAAATCCCCTCCAACATCCACTCCACAGTCACTAACCCACCCAACACTCACTCCCAAACAGTCCTCCACCAAAAACCCTACACTCCCTCCAAACATACAAATCACTCCAAAACAATAATCCCCTCCAACACATACACTCCACTCCCAACCAGTACACCACTCCAAACCAAAACTCCCTCCAAACAACACTCAAACATACACTTTCCCTCCAAAACCCAAAAAACTCACTCATAACGTCACTCCACTCCAACCATCCACCACCCCCAACCTCCACTCAACACAAACTCCCCTCCAAAAACTTTTCTCCACTCCAACCACATACCCCTTAACCCGAAATCCCCTCATTTCCCACACTCCCCTCCAAAAACCCAACCTTCCCCTTCCACTCCCAAAAATAAATCCACTCAAAAATCCCCACCCAACACACTCCCCCCCAATACATCAAGCAATATTCATCCACCCAACATCCTCCATCAATCCCCCATCCATTAAAAAACACCCATTCCCATCAAAATAATATTACCCAGTTTTTTCCCCATTTACTCCCCCAGTTATTACCCCCCCCATATTTTCCAACACGTAATCCATCCACCAACCCATTTCCAACAAACACTCCCCTACCCAAACCCAAACAAAAAATTTCAAAAGTTTTTTCAAAAAACCCCACTATACCCAACCAACTCACTATCCCAACACTTCCCAAAAAAACCCCCCTTTTACTAAAAAAAAACTCCACCCCCATAACTCCTGACAAACACTCCACCCCTCACCCCCTCCCTCCCCCTCCTTCCCTCCCCTTTTCCTCCCCTTCCCCCCCCACCCCAACCCCAGCATCCCTTTCCCCAACACAAACAACAAGCAATAAATTTCAAACAAAACAAAAAAACTAAAATTAAAAACAAAAACATTTACACAAATTATTGGGGTGCGTTCGAAAACTTGGAATTAGCCAGGGGGGGGGTTTTCTTTTTTTACCGCTTTCTCTTCAGGAATAGACGAGCCCAGGTTTTTAATTGGACACATCGGTTGTGGGGCCTCCCCAATGCTCCCTTTGAAAAACCCAAAACGCCAAACCCAAAATCAGTTTAAGATTAAAATTTTATTTCGGGAAAAAACCAAAGGGGTACATGAAATTTAACAAAACCACAACTTGCGGATGTGGGCGTGTGAAAAATACCCACACACAAATTCGCTCCAAAATAAAAGAGTACAAATTATGGACATGAAAAGTGAAAAAGCATTCACAACACAGGAAAGGCATAGCAAACTAACAATGATGCCTGAATACATTTCTCGCAACCAAACCAACTGCACTCTCTCTTCTCTCTCTCTCTCTCTCTCTCTCTCCTCTCTCTCTCTCTCTCTCTCTCTCTCTCTCTCTCTCTCTCTCTCTCTCTCTCTCTCTCCCAGCACACCACGCGCAACGCAAAGGCATCCATAAGCGCACACACACACACACACACACGCACGCGTGGAACATCAACACGCCAAGAAGCCCGCCACAATACACAATACAATACGACACAACACAACATTACACAAAACATTGCGATGCAAACAGTTCGGAAGCGGTTCAGAGAAGGAATGCATGGTCCCAGACGCGAGTGCTCTCTCACCCAGCTTCTCCTCCCGCCTTGCAGGACAGTACATGTTCACAGAGGCCACCAGGTCCAGCCCCAGTGGACAGAGGGCAGTCCTGCTGTCCCCCGTGTGGAGGGCCAGGTCCTCCCTCACCTGCCTCGCCTTCTGGTACAGCATGGCTGGCCGGACCACGGGCAGCTTGAGCGTGCTGGTGGGGCCGGCAGGGGCAGCCCTGTCCGGGAAGACCTCAGTGTGGAGTCGTGCCGGGGACCAGGGAGCTGGCTGGAAGAAGGCGTCCATCACAGTGCCCACCTCTGGGCAGCTTCAGGTCAGACACTGGGCTAGCTGAGCATTGCAGGTTTGGGGATTGGGGGGGGGGGGGGGGGGGTTGGGTTGGGGGTGGGGGGAGTTGTCTGTCCTTTACAATCTGTTAGGACCAGAATTAGTTTGAAGAATCCCGTTATTTGTAAAAAATGGATCTTGCCAACACTGAGGGTTTAGTAGGAGGTGTTCTGTTGTTGTTGTTTTTAAAAATGATGCCACTTAACACCGTCAGCGAGGCCAAGCAGCAGTGCGGGGTCGTTCTTGTTGAGTAGTCTCACTGCAGCCTAACACGCACGCACGCACGCGCACGCGCGCGCACGCACACACACACACGCGCGCGCAACACACACACACACACACACACACACACACCCACACACACACACACACACAACACACACACACACGTTATCCTCGAAATAAAAGAATAATTAAAATTTAAAAAATAAACACGCACGCACACACACACACACACACACACACACACACACACACACACACACACACACACACAACACACACACACAACACACACACACACCAACCCTCAACCCACACACACACGCGCACGCACCCACCCACACACACCCACACACACCCACACACAACACACCCAAACACCCACACCCACCCAAACACCCACACCCACACCCACACCCACCCAAACACTCACACACGGAGAATTGCCCCTAGATGAATACCGACAATTGGCATGTGCAAAATATGTACTCAGAAGCAAAACCACAAAAAATTTTACTTCAGACGAAGTAAAAATAAAATCAGAAATCGATTTTCCTAAAAGAGCAAAACAAATATCTTCTTTAAAGCCAATTGGTACGTATGTTTCAGACCTTCTTGAAAAGTCTGGAATCAATCAACATACCATGGACACACAAACTACAGTTCTACATTATCCTTCATGGGAAATGAACAAAGCAAATTTTGACATAGAGTACATTCATATGGCAAAGAGTGAAAATCAAAATATTATGATCTCTAAAATTCGATCTCATATTCATCATAAATATTCTCATCATTTAAAAGTATTTACAGATAGTTCACATCTAGATGATCAAGAAACATGTTCAGCTTTTGTAATACCATCGCTTAAAATGGAAAAATGTTATTATGCTGGTAAACACCATTCGATATTCACAGCTGAGCTAATAGCAATTTTAATGGCTCTTAATTATATTCTTGATCTTCCGGTGAATGTATTTCAAACTTTACTATGCGTTGATTCGACTTCGGTACTCTATGCATTCAAATCCACAGGTTCTAAGAAAATGTCTACAGTTGTACTAGAGATCAATCATGTCATGCATGTTTTAGCTTTAAGGGGTATTTGTGTCACCTTCTGTTGGGTACCTTCGCATGTGGGGTTCTTACCAAATGAGTGGGCTGACAGAGCTGCAAAGAGAGGTACAAAGCGTGGAAAGGATTCTGTAGAACTACATGTTCCATTATCTTTACAAGAGGGCTATCATTTACTAGAAGAGGCATCGTGGAGCAGGGCTAAAATAGCTTATCATCAAAATGAGCACCTTTCAGACAGATCTTTAATCACTATCCCTGTTTTTAGGAATATTGATCACTCTGAAACCTACACAAGTTTGTTCATGGCAAGAAAGGTTAGCGCTTTATTCTTTAGAATAAAACTGAATGCTTTTATCACTAAATATAGTAAGAATATAAAATGTTTGTGTGGTGAGAAAATTACTAGCATTCATATAATTTTTGAATGTAAGAGTCTAAAACCATTATTACCTTCTTTTTCTGAAAAGTCCTTGGATAAGATATTAAAAAATATTGATTTGGCATTTCGTATAACAAAATCTTTAATAAACAGTCCTATAGGACATTTGTTATAGTTATAAGTCGCATTAGCATTTCTTATGTATTTATTTGTTGTTATCATTGCTTAGCCTTTTTCTGTATACTGCCTAGGATATTTAGCAACAGATACCAATTTCACAGCACACAACCATCAACATCAATGTCACCTCCCCTCCCCTTCCCATCGTCTAATATCACTTTGAGTGAACAGACGTAAAATCGACGCAACAACAACACACAACGCAAAACACACACACACACACACACACACACACACACACACACACACACACACACTCCCTATAACCTTCTGGCTCTGAGGATTCAACGTTACCAGTCCTGTTATGACTGAGGTAGTGAAACTGGAATAAGCGGCGAGGGAACAGAAGGGCTGGTACTTGCATAAAATTAGGCATTAGTCCCCCAAAAGTCCTTTGGATGAGACTTCAAACTGATTTCCTGTGTGTGAACGCACGCAGAATAATCTTGCACGCAAATTAAAACCTATATTCCCTTTCGGAAGAGTAGGTCAATCGTGCCAGTAAAAACGGATGACCCTCCCACCCCAAAAACCCCCACCCCAACAACCCCAAAACAAACACACATACACACACACACACACACACACACACACACACACATATATATATATATATATATATATATATATCAACACTATCACACAATATATATATATATATATATATATAATAATATATATATATGCATGCGCATTGGTGTCGTGTTTAGACGTCATCCCCAAAGGCGGAATGCGGCTACCTTAAAGGGTCGGCAAAACAGTCGCATACGCAAAAAAATCTAACTATTGGTGAACCTCTGAACTCTAGCCGAGGAACGAAAAAAAATTCTGGGTTGTTTCCTATCAAAGACGGAGCTCATGCAGACACATTTGTTTTTAAACATTAAGCTTTTTTTTGGGGGGGGGGGGGCTGATTTCATATAATAGTAAATTTATATTACATGTTCGGCAACGATAAGGATATCACCAAAATTAATTCAAAAGCTCATCTGTAGAGACTTAACACGTATGTAGCGGAAAGTGGTATGGGCACGTCACACGCACATTTGGACTGGCCTAGACTGTCCTACAGGGAACAGTACAGGGAGGGAGACGAAGAGGCAGACAGAGAAAACGATGGGAAGTAAAAAAAAAAATTTTTTAAAACATCAGAGAGTGGACAGGCTTTGAGTGGAATAATTTGCTAGGGAAAGCAGAGGACCGCTGGGGAGTGGAGGAAGCTGGTTGCAAAATCTTCATTGGTGCCCACACGGTCCATAGGACTCCGGGATAGGTGTAGGTGAAGAACGGAATCTTCACTTTAATTACTGAAATGGTCAATGCCTAATATCACCACGAGACAACAGACATAAGCTGACTGACAAAAGCATTCATGATTTGCCTTAGGCTTAGTAAACATTTGGAGAGAAAAAGCGGAATGGACATGAAAGGAATGGTGTGACCTAAATGCCTAAGTCATTCTCAAAATCTGGATTTTCTTTTCCTTCAGTTTGCTTTCGTGGGAACCTTGGGCGGTTTCTTCAGTGACATGGCGATTGATGACGTCACGGCCACGTCATGTGAAGTGACCTCAGTTGATGGTGAGTTAAAAATGAAACAATACGTGACGAAACATGACAAAACAAGACAGACCCAAAACCTAACCTGGAAGACTTGAATGATAAAGTCTCTTAGAGGGCGCATTGTTGATGGTTTTGTTGTGTTGTTTTTGTTGTTGTTCTTCGTTGGGTTTTTTGTTTGTTGGGGAAAGGGGGGGGGTTGGGGGGAGGGGGTTGGTGGTGTTTTTGGTGGTGGTGGTGGTGGTGGTGGTGGTAGTGGTGGTGGTGTTTGGGTTTTTTTTTGGGGGGCAGGTCCTACAGAATTATGCAATAGGTAATTGTACCGTGAGTAACCAAGTTATCGGTGGGTTCCTGTTGCCGTGGTATCTTTTACGTGCCGTAAGTTTAAGTTGCACCCAGGATCTCTGTTTTTTTGTTAGACAGACAGAGACAGACAGAGACAGACAGAGAGACAGACAGAGACAGAGAGAGACAGACAGAGACAGAGAGAACTCAAACTCGAAAGATTTATTTAGAAAAAGGCCATAAGCCCATATATGAAGGGGGTTGTCGAACTGCTTGGTATTTTAGTGGGGGGTTGAAGGGGGGAGGGGGAAGGGAGCAACAGCAACAAGATGTCATTGTATAACAACAACAACAACAAACAAAAGTCAGTTGCAAAAATATGACTTAAGAGACAGAGAGACAGACAGACAGACACAGACGGACAGAGAAGACAGTTTGTTTCGGCCCTTACATTCAAACACTACCACAGCGAGCCTTAGGAGCACGCAGATAACCCCTACCCCCATCCCCCACCCCCCGTCCCCCTACCAGACAGAACCACCACAAAGCCATGGAGAGATGTCTGTTACCACCCATACAATACAAAATAATACAAGTGTGTTCTCTTTTGTTCTGTGGCAGCCGGGTGTGACTTTGAGCAGGGCTCTCTGTGCCAGTGGAAGAACACGAACCAGGAAGCATCGCAGACACAGGAGAACTGGGCCGTGAAACAGAGGGTATCAGACCACACCTTCAACAACAGCAGCGGTGAGTTGGTCCACAGAAACAGAAACGTGGACACATAGGTCAGAACGGTATACCGCGATGCGTTTGCGTGACTTAAACAGCAAAGAGTGGTAAGTGAGTCTGTGTGTGTGTGTGTGTGTGGTGTGTGTGTGTGTGTGTGTGTGTGTGTGTGTGTGTGTGTGTGTGTGTGTGTGTGTGTGTGTGTGCCTGCATGCCTGCCTGCCTGCCTGCCTGCCTGCCTGCCTGTTTGTCTGTCTGTCTGTCTGTCTGTATCCGTCGTGTTTATGTGTGTCTGAGTCTGTACATGTCAGAGAAACATTGACGGAATCTCCTCTATCGTGCCTGTGAACGTGTTAACATCAGCCTCCCTTCCCCTTACCCACTGCTGTACCTGTGTGTGCAGGTCACTACGCATCGGTAGGTATATCCAATCAGCTGAACTTCAAGGCCTGGCTGGTCAGCCCAGTGCTGCTGACAGGAAGGGGGTCAGCCACTGTGTCCTTCTGGTATCACGTGCCCCGCACTTCTGGCGAAAATCTGGCTCTCTTTACCATGAGCGGCAACAGCCTGGACAGAGAGCTGTGGAAACATGGACACGCAAATGGGCGGTGGTCCTATGCCAATGTCACAGTCAATGGCACTGAAGGTCATTCTTTGAAGGTCAGATATGAGACTTGAACAAATGCACGCCAAGCATCCCTTTAAGAAAATACGTAGGTTAGGCCTTATCATTTTTGATACATGATTTTGACTGAAAGATCTGTGTTCTTGTGTGTCATTTCCTATCATAGTCTAGATATCACAAATTTTTCAAACCCAGGTTTATATGAATTAGGCATAATATATGATGTCCTTACAGTCAATGTCCTTGTTGTACATCAGAGATAAATATGTTGATCTTTGATTTCTTCTGGGGGTTTTTAAGCTATACTAAAGAACGAACGTTTTTACTTATTTGTTTAAGAGAAATGTCCATTTGTAACCAGTCAGTTTGCTTTTACTTTCTGGGTTTAAATCGACGTAAAAGAAATGCTATTGTATGGTATCAAAATGATACTGATTTGAAAAAGAACATGTTTTGAACTGGGAAAAACCTATAGCACAAAGGTAACCCTCCCCCCCCCCCCCCCCCCCCATCATTTTAGCTTGATACTACAATTATGTAATTAATAAACCAATGCCACAGCCTGTTAAACTAATGTTCATATCATTAAGGCTTATACTGCTGGAAGACGAAGCTTTCTTTTTGTGTGACTTGATTTTACTGCAGCCTATGATGTCCTCATAGCCTGGCTCTCTTACTACAGAATCACTCAAAAGTGCTGGATCGTAGGAATCACATTTTCGATAGATGATATCCTGTCTGTTATACTGCAGCTAGTACATCATCATCGACAAGAGTCTTTACAAAAATCTCCCTTGGTGTTCCACAGGTCTGTGTGCTAAGACCTTCTCTTTTCATTCTGTTGAGCTGACTATTTAATAATAGTGAGGAGAAAGAGACTATAGGAAGAGCTGGACAGCAGAAAGCCTTTAGAGAAGTAGCATCTTCTGGCAAGTCTTTTGGCCCTGAACATCTGAGACATTTGCTAGATGGGGGCTTCTTTTCTAAAAACTTTCTGATGTCCAGATCTCTATTTCTTTATACTCTGTTCAGTCTACTACTTTTTTTTTTAGTGATGCAATCACATATAATGGTTATATTTGTCATTAGCAGAAAAATAGATTAGATTAAAATGCTAAAGCCACTACTTCATATTTCCAGTGAACAAAACGTGAGACACGTTTGATATGTGAAAAGATATTTTCTCCATTGTCGCTTCATTTTTTGAGGAGTCAAGGAAGCACAACACTGAAACTATCAGGCAGTGTGTCTTGAGCAGGTTAAGCCAGCCTGGTGGAACTTAATAATAATAATAATAATAATAATAATGTATGGAATTTATATAGCGCTGAATCTTGTAAAGCTAAATATCAAAGCGCTCAGATGACTTTTTAAAAAAATGCATGCGTGTGTATGCGGTTTTGTAAATTTTGTCATATGTTCCCACCGGCACACAATGGCCTACTCTTTCGAACAGCGGAACAGGATTTAATGTGTGCGCAAGATGTTCCGCATGCGTTTGCACACGGGGCCTCGGTTTATAGTCTCATCCGAAGGACTTTTGGGGGATCGCCAAGTCACAAATTGCATGCTGGGTATGCTCATGTCATCCAAGCCACTGGTCATGGCTGGCCTGCTTTTCTGGGAAAGGTGGATACTTTTTACTGTGTGCGTGAGACAGCTTTGCTTCTGCCCCTGGTGCTGCAGTTTATGATTCCATCCAGAGGACGAGAAGGGGAAGGGCTCTGAAAGAAAAATCCCATAAGTGGAAGGGAAAAAACCCCCAAAAACAAAAAAGCAAAAGCACCATTGCGTTCCCCTCCTGACCCCCCCCCCCCCTTTCCCTCCCACCCACCCCCAAAAAAGTCCCATATGTGGACATGTGAACAGTAGTTCGAGCTCTTGCCCATATAAAGTTGTCAGGAATGAGAGTAATAACAATTAGTATATTAACCCCCCAAAATTTAAGGATCATGGAATAAGTACTCAATTGCTTTTTTTGCATCCAACCCCTGTGTGCATGCAGTTTTGTAAATTGTTTCTTCCATTCCCACTCGCTCATAATAGTCTACTCTTCTGAAAGGCTGAACAGGTTTAATGTGTGCAAGATGTTCCGCACGCTTTCTCATAAAGGACCTCTGTTTATAGTCTCATCGGAAGGACTGTGAGAGAGTGGAGTCGATACTGAAATATTTAACTCCAGAGGAAAAATCCCCTGGAACGGGGGTCACGGTGGTTGCAAGAACCTGGGCTCAAACTGGAGCCACCAGATCGCGAAGGTATTGCTTTAACCACCAGGCTATCCTGTCCCCCCCCCCCCCGAGAGAATAGCAAAAAGCGTTTATCTGTCACAGGAGATGGCAGAAACACTTTGTTGTACGTGTGAATTTCGCCTACATTAGACTGTATATTAGCTGGTGTCGGACACACACGAGAAAACCGAAGTGGTCATGGTCAGTGCTGTGTGCAGGTGTGTTTTGTGGCCACCAGGGGTGACTCAGCACACGGAGGGGACATCGGTGTGGACGACATTGAAGTCAGTGTGGTGACCTCTGCGCTGACCCCCACTACACCTCCTCCGTCTCCAGGTGGGTTTCTGCAACAGGTCAGGGTCGGTTTGATGAAGGTCATCACAGTAGTAGGACTACAGTTGTCCGAGCTGACTACTGTTGTCTGAGCTGACTACCGTTGTCCCAGCTGACTACCGTTGTCCCAGCTGACTACCGTTGTACGAGGAAATAACGTTTGATGAAAATAAATCCCAACTGCAGGTGATCTTGCCCACAGCTATGAAATCACAGTGTTTCCCTTCTCTGTGTTCCCCAATGACGACAACATAACCGGAACAATAGGAGAGAGGAGAAGAAGGGATGATTAATCATCAGGGAAGTTACGTTGATAGAGGCGGTTCTGTGTGGCTGGTTCACTCCACAATGAACAAGGCTGCACTGAGATGAGGAGGAATGTCAGGGGGGGGACTGGCCTCTTGATTCGTAGACGAGTGACACGGTACACGGAGACAGATCTGTGTCACTGCGCAGTTGTGTCCTCTTTTTCTTTTTGTCGATCTTCCCTTACAGCTCCCAGGATCACTCATTTAAGGTAGCCGCATTCCGAATTCGTGGATGGTGTCTAAACACCCCTGTCTGCAAGCGTTTAAAAAATTTTGTCATCCATTCCTATCAGCGCGAAATGGCCTACTCTTCTAAAAGGTGGAACGGATTTTAATGTGTGCTTAAGAAGTTTTGCGTGTGTTCGCGCACGGGACCTTGGTTTAGTGTCCTCATCCGTAGGACTTTCGGGGGAGTGGAGTCAGTACTGATGTTGACTCTGGGGAACAATCCTTTCCAACGGGTACCTGGGTGGTGGCTCATTCCTGGGCCGTCAGATCAGGAGGGCAATGATCCACCAGCAGGCTATCCCGCCCCTGAATGAAGCAGTCTACAGATCGTATATTCAGGAAGTCGTCTGAAAATACACACACACACACACACACACACACACACACACACACACACACACACACACACACATACATACATACATACATACATACATACATACATACATACAATACATACATTACATACATACATACATACATACATACATACATACATACATACATACATACATACATACATATATATCACAGAGAGAGATTTTGCTTCTTTTAATACTTAAATGCTTTTTTCATCCAAGTCCCCGTGCGTACGCAGTTTTTGTAAATTTTGTCATCCGTTCCCACCGCCACACAATGGCCTACTCTTCCGAAAAGCGGAACGGGTTTTAACGTGTGCGCAAGATGTTCTGCGTGCGTTCGCACAAGGGACCTCGTTTTGAAGTCTCACCCGAAGGACTTTTTGGGGAGAGTGGAGTCGGCACTGATGTTAAACTCCAGAGGAAAAATCCTCTTGAATGAGATTTGAACCCGGGTCAGCAGATCACGAGTGCATCACTGTAACCACAGGCTATCCCGTCCGAGAGAGAGAGAGAGAGAGAGAGAGAGAGAGAGAGAGGAGAGAGAGAGAGAGAGAGAGAGAGAGAGAGAGAGAGAGAGAGAGAGAGAGAGAGATGTATAAATATATATTACATATTATGTATATAATGTATTTTTCTTCCAGCTGATTGTGATTTTGAGGCGGAAGACCTGTGTGGATACAGACAAGTGACCAATGACGACATGAACTGGACCAGACAGGCTGGACCTACCCATTCTGGGGACACTGGACCCGGCAATGACCACACCTTCCAGAACTACCGAGGTGAGCCCACCTGTGGTGTTGTTGTTGTTGTTGTTGTTGTTGTTGTTGTTGTTGTTGTTGTTGTTGCTGTTGTTGTTGTTGTTGTTGGCTTTCTTTCTGCCCTGGTTGTCGTTATCCTTGTTGTTGTTGCTGACATTGTTGTTCCTTTCTAAGATTGTTGTTGTTGTTGTTGTTGTTAGTAGTAGTAGTAGTAGTGGTAGTGGTAGTAGTAGTGGTAGTAGTAGTAGTAGTTAGTAGTAGTAGTAGTAGTAGTAGTTGTAGTAGTAGTAGTTGTAGTAGTAGTTGTTGTAGTAGTAGTAGTAGTAGTAGTTGTTGTAGTTGTTGTCATGTTGTCCTTGTTGTTGTTGTTGCTTAAGTTGCTGTTGTTGTTGTTATCATGTTGTCCTTGTTATTGTTGCTTAAGTTGTTGTTATCATGTTGTCCTTGTTATTGTTGCTAAAGTTATTGTTACTTCTAAAATTGCTATTGTTAGTATTGGTGTGGTGGCAGTAGTAGTAGTAGTAGTAGTAGTAGTAGTAGTAGTAGTAGTAGTAGTAGTAGTAGTAGTAGTAGTAGAAGGGGGGGGGGAGGAGGAGGAGGAGGAGTTGTTGTTGTTGTTGTTGTCATGTTGTCCTTGTTATTGTTGCTTAAGTTGTTAATTCAAAGATTGTTATTGTTAGTATTGTGTGGTGGCAGTAGTAGTAGTAGTAGCAGCAGCAGCAGCAGCAGCAGAAGCAGCAACTGCTGCTGCTTCTGCTGCTGCTGCTTTTGTTTTTGCTGCTGCTGCTGCTGCTACTGCTGCTGCTGCTGCTGCTGCTGCTGCTGCTGCTGCTGTTGTTGTTGTTGTTGTTGTTGTTGTTGATGATCTCCTTCCTTGTCTTTTTCTTCTGTTTGTATTTTGTCTTCTTCTCTTCTGCTCTCCCCCCCCCCCCCCTCTCGCTGCGTCTGCTTCTTCCTCCTCCTTCTTCCTCTTCCTTTTCCTCCTCTTTTTCACCTCCTCCTCCTCCTTCATTCTCCTCTCTGCCTCCTCTTCTCTGCCTCCTCCTCATCTCCCTCCTATTTCGTTTCTTGTGCCGTCATTATCACCTGCGACGTACCAAGGTTATTCTTTACACACGCTCCACACCGCTGTCGCTGCCACAACAACACACAGGCTCGCTCTGTTGTTCCTTCCAAGTTACGTGTCCACAGAAAACTGTCAATGTTTGGCCGCCGTGGGGCCACCCACCAGAAGGGCACTGCTCTCTGTCGTCCTTCAAACAATACCACACGATGAACAAGGCTGTTACTTATCCTTTTTCTTTTGGCCTCACTCTTTTTCTTTCTCAAACAACGTAGTCAGCTGGACGCTTAGGCGAGGGGTTAAGACCGTTCGACTTCAATCCAATGGGTCCATGAAGTCGTGGGTTCGAATCTTGGTGGTATAGGATGAATTGAGGGTGGAGATTTTTACGATCTCCCAGGTACACTTCAAGACCAGACCTGCTAGTGCCTTAATTCCCTTTGTGTATAAACACATGCAGAAGATCAGAATCACGTTAAAGATCCTGTAATTCTGTCAGCTTTGAGTGGGTTACGGAAACACGAGCATACCCGACATACATCACTGAAGTCGGAATGCGGCTACCTTCAATGCTGGCAAAAACTGGCCCCCTACGCAAAATCCCACCATTGGTGAAACTCGGAGCTCTAGGGGAGGAATGAAAAAAAACAACGCAGTACAGGGGCTGGTTTGGTGAAAGGCCATCACAGCTGGAAGACTACCGATGTCCCAGCTGACTACCGTTGTCCCATCTGTTGTCCCAGCTGACTACCGTTGTCCCATCTGTTGTCCCAGCTGACTACTGTTGTCCCAGCTGTTGTCCCAGCTGACTACCGTTGTCCCATCTGACTACCGTTGTCCCAGCTGTTGTCCCATCTGACTACTTTTGTCCCAGCTGACTACTGTTGTCCCATCTGTTGTCCCAGCTGACTACTGTTGTCCCATCTGTTGTCCCATCTGACTACCGTTGTCCCAGCTGTTGTCCCAGCTGACTACTGTTGTCCCAGCTGACTACTGTTGTCCCATCTGTTGTCCCAGCTGACTACTGTTGTCCCAGCTGACTACTGTTGTCCCATCTGTTGTCCCAGCTGACTACTGTTGTCCCAGCTGACTACCGTTGTCCCATCTGTTGTCCCAGCTGACTACCGTTGTCCCAGCTGACTACTGTTGTCCCAGCTGACTACCGTTGTCCCAGCTGACTACCGTTGTCCCAGCTGACTACTGTTGTCCCAGCTGACTACTGTTGTCCCAGCTGACTACCGTTGTCCCAGCTGTTGTCCCAGCTGACTACTGTTGTCCCAGCTGACTACTGTTGTCCCAGCTGACTACCGTTGTCCCAGCTGTTGTCCCAGATGACTACCGGTGTCCCAGCTGTCTACTGCTGTCCCACCTGTCTACTGCTGTCCCACCTGTCTACTGCTGTCTATTGTTGTTCCAGCTGTCTACTGCTGGCTACAGTTGTCTGAGCTGACTACAGTTGTCTGAGCTGACTACTGTTGTTCCAGCTGTCTACTGTTGTACCAGCTATCAACTGCTGTCCCAGCTGTCTATTGTTGTCCCAGCTGTCTACTGCTGGCTACTGCTGTCTCAGCTGACTACTGCTGACTACTGTGAAAAAAGAACATTTAGAAATGAGGAAGAATTTCAGCGAAATCAACATCTCCTTTCGTAGACCAGTCACGGTACAGAGACAGATCGATATTACCGCGCTGGTAAGATTACCTCCCTTGTTCTTCTCTACCACATCAAGAGCATGCTTACCTTGAAAAAAGAATTCACCGGAAGTGACCTACGACCTCAGATTAATCTAAACACTGCAGTTGAGTGGACAGGGAAGTTTGTCGACTGCCATGTTGGGTCCTCACACGTCCAACGCCAATTCCAGCCGTTGGGCGGGTGAGAGCTTTCCGTCAAAGCAACGGTGAGGTCAACACCGACAGTGGCGCAACGGCGCCTTCATTGGAACCGGCCCCTGACCTTATGTTCTTTCCCTTCTTTTCCTTGCCCTCTTTTTGGAAGCAAACCGCATGGAAATGCCAGGCCTTCTTGTTCCATCTTGTCCGTTCTTTTTCAGGTCACTACCTGTACATGGAGGCCTCCAAGCCAACAGGAGGCCCTGGCTTACAGGCCTACCTGGTGTCTCCGGAATTGAACCTCCACTCCCATGCCCACTGTGCTCGGTTCTGGTACAGCATGTATGGCAGCGCCATGGGCACCTTGACCTTTCTGGTGACCTCATCTTCTGACCTCCTGCACCGGAAATCAGTCTGGAGGATGTCTGGAAACCAAGGACCAGGCTGGAAGGAAGCCAGGGTCACTGTCACTGCTTCTCAGAAAATTAGGGTACTGCTGGTTTACCATTGTTATTGTAGTTGTCGTCGTCATCATCATTGTCATCGTTTTCGTTATCATCATCAACATCATCGTCGTCATCATCATCAGCGTCATCGTTGTCGTCATAATTATCATCATCAGCGTCATGAACATCATCATCATATGGCCTAGGCCAAAAGCTTTGTCATTCAATAATGTAAGCTGAAAGCTGAAGCCTTCATCAGGATGTTGTTATGTTGTAAAAAGTAGTGTTGAGGTTGTCTGCAGCCATGACAAGCCCTTGACATAACAACCAAGCTTCCACCAGGATGTTGTTATGTTGTAAAAAGTAGTGTTGAGGATGTCTGCAGCCATGACAAGTCCTTGACATAACAACCAAGCTTCCACCAGGATGTTGTTATGTTGTAAAAAGTAGTGTTGAGGTTGTCTTCAGCCACGACGAGCCCTTAACATAACAACCAAGCTTCCACCAGGATGTTGTTATGTTGTAAAAAGTAATGTTGAGGTTGTCTGCAGCCACGACGAGCCCTTAACATAACAACCAAGCTTCCACCAGGATGTTGTTATGTTGTAAAAAGTAATGTTGAGGTTGTCTGCAGCCATGACAAGTCCTTAACATAACAACCAAGCTTCCACCAGGATGTTGTTATGTTGTAAAAAGTAATGTTGAGGTTGTCTGCAGCCATGGCAAGTCCTTAACATAACAACCAAGCATCCACCAGGATGTTGTTATGTTGTAAAAAGTAATGTTGAGGTTGTCTTCAGCCATAACAAGCCCTTTAACATAACAGCCAGCGGTATTAAGGACACACACATGCCCAGCATGCAATCTCTGGAATGGAGACAGACAGGCTCCGGTAGGGAGGACTTGGCCAGGACACACTGCTGGAAAAGGGAAGTGCCTGAGGTCTGTCTCTTCATCAACTGCAGGCACCAGTCATGTCAGGATGATGATGATGATGATGGTGATGTCAGGCTGGTGATGATGAGGACGACGACGATGATGATGATGTCAGGCGGCTGCTGCTGCTGCTGATTTCAGGCTGATAATGATGATAACGATGATGATGGTGATGATGTCAGGCTGATAATGGTGATGATGTTGATGATTTCAGGCTGATGATGATGACGACGACGACGACGATGATGATGTCAGGCTGCTGTTGCTGCTGGTGTAATGGTCATGTCAAACTGACGACGACGATGATGAAGAAGATGATGATGACGACGGTGATGATGAAAATGATGATGATGATGATGATGATGATGATGATGATGGTCATGTCAGACTGATGATGATGACCGTGACGATGAAGATGACGACGACGACGATGATGAACATGATGATGACTACGATGATGAAGATCTTGACGACGGTGATGATGGTGATGATGAACATGATGACGACGACGGCGACGACGACGACGACGACGACGATGATGATGATGATGATGATGATGGTCATGTCAGGCTGACGACGACGACGATGAGGAGGAGGAGGATGAGGAGGATGAAGTAGTGACGGCACTGTGTGTTGCAGCTGGTGTTTCTGGGCACCCTGGGCTCGGATTACCAGAGTGACCTGGCCATTGATGACGTGTCTCTGGTGCAGGGAGCCTGTGAGGCCCCAGGTCAGTGAGGTCATCCTGTATACACACATACACACAGATACACACACAGACACACACACACACACACTACACACACGCACACACACTACACACACACACTACACACACACATACACACAGATACACACACACTACACACACACTACACACACACACTTCACACACAGATACACACACACACCACACACACAGATACACACACACTACAACACACACACTACACACACTACACACACACACTACACACACACACACCACACACACACTACACACACACTACACACACACTACACACACATTACACACACACACACTACACACACACTTCACACACACTACACACACACTACACACACACTAACATACACACACTACACACACACTACACACACACTACACACACTACACACACACAACACACCACACAACACAACACACACAAAACACACACAAACACACACCACACACACACACACACACACACACACAAACACACACACACACACACACACACACAACACCCACACAACACACACACAACACACACACACAACACACAAAACACACACAACACACACACACACAAACACACACAACACACACAAACACACACCACAACACACATACACACACACACACACAGACACACAAAACACACAAACACACACACACACACACACAAAACACACACACCACACCCCCCCCCTCCCCACACACACAACACACAAACAGTTTTCTTTTATTGCACGAAGATTATTGACGATGAGGATGATGTTATGACGATGAAGCGAGGGTGTACCAGCTTTGAGACCACTTGACATGCTTACATTCTACGCAGTCTATCCTAATATTTCCCAGTGTTAACCAAGCCCCGAAGACACTGGCCCCTACAGTGTAGGCTAAGTATACCGAGCAGCACATTCAGAATAGCATCGGTTATTCAAGTGGGACGGGATAGCTCAGTGGTCAGAGCACTTTCTTTCCCCCAAGCCAATGTTAAGCAGCATCGAGCGAGGCTACCAGTTGGATGGGTGACCGTTGGCGCGCCTTGGTTTCAGCACAGTCTCTCAGTTCACCCAGCTGTAAATGGGTACCTGCCCTCTTTAGGGTCAGGGAAGGTAAAGCAGCGAGGGAGAGGAGATGGGCGCCATCCTCAATGTGCTGGCCCCCTAGAGAAGTGAGGTCTCTGACGCCTCGCTCTCCTACGACCTTATAGGTTATGGGACACATTTTAGTCAAGTGGATGAAGCTGGATGACCATATGGACTCCGTCTTCCTAATGGGCCCAGAGCAAAGTCACTTTGGGTAGGAGCTGGCTACAGTCCGGAGAAGATCTTGGGGCACTTATGATCTGATAAGTGTATTTTATAATTATATTATTTCCTGGTGGTGGTGGTGGTGGTGGTGGTGGTGGGTGTTGTGGGTGTGGTGGGTGTTGTGTGTGTGTGGTGTGTGTGTTTAGTGTGTGCGTGTGTGTGTGTTTAGGGTGTGTGTGTGTTTAGTGAGTGTGTGTGTGGTGTATGTGTGTGTTTGTGTGTGTATGATTTATTTATTACCTTTTATTATTTATTTATTTTATTGCGATCACAATGGAATAAGCACCCGTGTGCTTTTTTCTTTTTTTACATCCAGAGCCCGTGTGTATGCAGTTTTGTAAATTGTGTCATACGTTCCCACCAGCACACAATGGCCTCCTCTTCCGAAAAGTTGAACAGGTTTTAACGTGTGCGCAAGATGTGTGTGTGTGTGTGTGTGTGTGTGTGTGTGTGCGTGCGTGCGTGCGTGCGTGCGTGCGTGCGTGCGTGCGTGCGTGTAAGATTATCATCCACGTTGAAATTTAACAGGGAGGAAAAGCAACAGCATCACTTGATTTTTGGAAGTTTCCTCGGTCACTTTTTCCTTTTCTCAAAGTCCCGTCAACACCTGAGGTAGCCATAGTACCTGAGGCAGCCACCACACCTGAGGTAGCCACCACACCTGAGGCAGCCACAGTACATGAGGCAGCCACCACACCTGAGGTAGCCACCACACCTGAGGCAGCCACCACACATGAGGCAGCCACCACACATGAGGTAGCCATAGTACCTGAGGCAGCCATAGTACCTGAGGCAGCCACCACACCTGAGGCAGCCACCACACCTGAGGCAGCCACCACACCTGAGGTAGCCACCACACCTGAGGTAGCCATAGTACCTGAGGCAGCCACCACACCTGAGGCAGCCACCACACCTGAGGCAGCCACCACACATGAGGCAGCCACCACACCTGAGGCAGCCACCACACCTGAGGCAGCCACCACACATGAGGCAGCCACCACACCTGAGGCAGCCACCACACATGAGGCAGCCACCACACCTGAGCTACCAACAACCACCCCAAAGCCCACCATCATGGCACCTAAGGCCCCCATCCCGGATCCAGTCACAGGTGAGTGTCACAGTTATGGGTGGAGTAGATCATCTTATAAAGGATCAGGGTGAAATATATCTATCCTTCACCTTTCATCCTTTTCAAAGGATCCCCAAACTTATGGCACACAGGTTCTTCTTCTTTCTTCTTTCTTCTTCTTCTTCTTCTTCTTCTTCTTCTCCTTCTCCTTCTTCTTCTTCTTCTTCTTCTTCTTCTTCCTCGAACGCTCAGGCAGCAACTATTATTGTCTGATATATGAGCGAAAATGCGTCACGCTGCCGTTCAGCGCCTGACAAACCAGGCCCAGCACATCCGACTTCGGCATAAGAGAGAATTGTTATCTTTTAAGTCTTTCTGGAAAAAAGGCAGGAGAATGGACCAAACAGGCAGAAAATAGACGAGGAGGAGGTGACAGGAAGAAAAGGAACAAGGCAGAAACAAAGAGAATGAGAGAAATGAGGAAATTTCTGGCACAGAATTTCCAGAAGGTGGGGATGCTGTTCCTGTTTCTACTGTCACCTTTCGATGGCAGCTTGCGTGGGTCACAGGGATATCAAATCATTCCTGTAAATGCGATTGACACTTCTGATTGATGATTTATGAATAGGGTGAGGTTTTGGTCACCGCCAGGACCTCTGCAGAGTGCTCAATCAGGAGCCCAAACTGAAGGCTTGTCAGGCGAAATGCATGGTCCTTACTCAGTAATGCCTCAAACACTATTACCATTTAGTCGTCTTGTTTCTTTCTGTTTTGAGTTCTGTTTTTTTCTAATTGAATATTTGATCAATCATTTTCAAATACCGCGAGAGAAATTTAGCCTGTCCACATTTTTTGTTTACAAGAGGTAACTACAAAACCCTAAACAATCGTACCAACCCAGGGAAGTATCCAAAAACAACAATGCAAACACAAACGAAAGAAACTGCCGACAGAAATTGAAAAAAACGGGGGGGGGGGGGGGGGGGGGGGAACAACCCTCTCAAGAAAACCCACTTCACCGATCAAGAAAGCAACCAAACACGCTACATTAAAACAGAAGAAAAAAAATGATACCTGAATGAATTGAATTAAGAATTCTAAATACCTGTGGTCACTTATCACCTGTCGGCGTCATCACTTTTGATGGAGGCCGCTAATGCATGCCCCGTCAGCTGTCTCCATCCCTTGGCGGAAGCCCTGCCCGAGATGTCATTTTTCGGCAACTCCGTGCAATTGGCTCTGGTCTCCACGTGGGAAGTCGGTGTCTTCCTGGTCGTCTCCTGCCCTCCACTTTTGCCAGGGGCCACAGTCTTCGTGCCACGGCAGCTCTGATGTCTGATATAGCACGCCCGAAATAATTATTTCGTGTGCCTAACCAGGCCTTAACCTTCAGGGTGTTTGATGGGTTTTTCTAAAAAAATCCTTTGGGTTGTTCGCGTTGTGGTACAGCTTCTGGGGTGCTCGCCATTCCTTCCAAGTGAAAAAGGTATGTCAACATAATTTCTCCCGTGATAACTGTTACATGTTATAGAAATGTATGGATTTACCTCTGGCACGAGGGCCAGAGGTAAATGAGTTAAATCCATACATTTCTATAACATGTAATAGTTATCACGGGAGAAATTATGCGAGCGCAATGTTCTAACCACTAGGCTGTCCCGTGTGTGTGTGTGTGTGTGTGTGTGTGTGTGTGTGTGTGTGTGTGTGTGTGTGTGTGTGTGTGTATGTGTATGTGTGTGTGACTGTGTGTGTGTGTGAGACTGTATATGTGTGTGACTATATGTGTATGTGTGTGTGACTGTGTGTGTGTGAGACTGTATATGTGTATGTGTTGTGGGTGACTGTATGTGTGTGTGTGTGGGTGACTGTATGTGTATGTGTGTGACTGTATGTGTGTGTGTGAGACTGCATGTGTATTGTCGTATGGTATGTTGTGTGTTGTATGTGTGTGTGACTGTAGTGTGTGTGATGTGTGTGTGTGTGTGTATGTATGTGTGTGACTGTGTGTGTGTGACTGTGTGTTGTGACTTGTGATGTGTGTGTGACTGTGTGTATGTGTGACTGTATGGTTGTGTGTGATTGTGTGTGTACTGTGTGTGTGTGTGACTGTGTGTGTGTGTGTATGTGTGTGTGACTGTATGTGTGTGACTGTGTGTGTATGTGTGTGTGGACTGTGTGTGTGTGTGACTGTGTGTGTGTATGTGTGTTGTGACTAGTATGTGTGGTGTGTGACTGTGTGTGTTGTGTGACTGTGTGTGTTATGTGTGTGTGTGTGTGTGGACTGTATGTGTGTGTGTGACTGTGTGTGTGTGTGTATGTGTGTGTGTGTGACTGTATGTGTGTGACTGTGTGTATGTGTGATGTGTGTGTATGTGATGTGTGTGTGTATGGTGTATGTGTGTATGTGTGACTGTGTGTGTGTGTGTATGTGTGTGTGTGTGAACTGTATGTGTGTGTGTGTGACTGTTGTGTGTGTTGTGATGTGTGTGTGTGTGTATGTGTGTGTGTGTGACTGTATGTGTGTGTGTGTGAGACTGTATGTGTATGTGTATGTGTGTGTGTATGCGTGTGTGTGTGTGACTGTATGTGTGTGTATGTGTGTGTGACGGGTTGTGTGTGTGTGTGTGTATGTGTGTGTGTGACTGTGTGTGTATATGTGTGTGTGTGTGACTTTATATATGTGTGTGTGTGACTGTGTATGTGTGTGTGACTGTGTGTGTGAGACTGTATATGTGTGTGTGACTGTGTGTGTATGTGAGACTGTATGTGTTTGTATGTGTGTTTGACTGTATGTGTGTGTGCATATGTGTGTGTGTATGTGTGTGACTGTATGTGTGTGTGACTGTATGTGTGTGACTCTGTTGTGTGACTGTATGCGTGTGTGTGTGACTGTATGTGTGTGTGTGACTGTATGTGTGTGTGTGTGACTGTATGTGTGTGTGTGACTGTATGTGTGTGTGTGTGTGACTCTGTGTGTGTGTGTGTGTGTGTGTGTTGTGTGTGTGTGTGTGTGTGTGACTG
Organism: Rapana venosa; assembly: GCA_028751875.1. NCBI lineage: Eukaryota > Metazoa > Mollusca > Gastropoda > Neogastropoda > Muricidae > Rapana > Rapana venosa. The sequence continues at coordinate 17,601,678 of CM054148.1, read as the reverse complement.
TGTGTGTGTGTGTGACTGTATGTGTATGTGTGACTCTGTGTGTGTGTGTGTGTGTGTGTGTGTGTGTGTGTGTGTGTGTGTGTGTGTGTGTGTGTGTGTGTGTGTGTGTGTGTGTGAACAGGCAAGTACAGCTGTGACTTTGAGGCCAACACGCTGTGTCAGTGGTGGAACGTGAAGGGGGGAGGGGATGAGCTAGACTGGACCCTGCACCACCCTCCCTCCTCCCTGCCCCATCACCAGGGGCCGGCTGTGGACCACACCACACACACTGCGGCAGGTACCTCCACCCTCCCTCCCTTCTGTTCCCCGTCTGTCTTTTTCTCTTTTAAGTAAATGCCAAGTATTGTTGGGGACGGGATAGCTCAGTGATCGGAGCACTCGCTTTCCCCCAGCCAAGTTAAGCAGCATCGAGCGAGGTTACCAGTTGGATGGGTGACCGTTTGCGCGCCTTGGCTTCAGTACAGTTCCCCCAGTTCACCCAGCTGTAAATGGGTACCTGCCCTCTTTAGGGTCAGGGAAGGTAAAGCAGCGAGGGAGAGGAGATGGGCGCCGCCCTCAATATGCTGGCCCTAGAGAAGTGAGGTCTCTGACGCCTCGCTCCCCTACGACCTTATAGGTTATGGGACTCCTTTACCTTTACCTTACAAGTATTGTTCGTTTCAACAGAAATGGTCGTTTCTCTTATGGAAGAGGGTTCTTTTCTTAATTTTTTTTTTTATAAATGAAAGAAAGATGTGGACCCCAAAAGAAGTTGCTTTTCTTGGGGA
>CM054148.1:17588411-17598411 GCA_028751875.1 Rapana venosa | reverse complement strand
GAGGACGGGAAAGCCTAGTGGTTAGAACATTGCGCTCGCAACCTGACGACCCGGGTTCGATTCCCCGTTCATGGGGAATTTTCCCCTGGAGTTAACATCAGTGCAGACTCCACTCTCCCCTAAAGTCCTTCGGATTAGACTATAAATCGAGGTCCCGTGTGCGAACGCATGCATAACTTCTTGCGCACATGTTAAATCCTGTTCCGCTTTTCGAAAGAGTAGGCCATTGTGTGCCGGTGGGAACAGATGACAAAATTTACAAAACCGCATACACACGGGGCCTGGATGTTAAAAAAAAAAAGCACATGAGTTCTTATTCCATTATCCTCGATATAAAAGAATAAAGAAATAAAAATAAAAACAGAGAGATTTATTTATTTATTTTATTTTATTCTTTATTATCGAGTATGATGGAATAAGCACTTATGTGCTTTTCTAAATCTTGTCCCCGTGTGTATGCAGTTTTGTAAATTCTGTCATCTGTTCCCACCGGCACACAATGGCCTACTCTTACGAAAAGCGGAACAGGATTTAACGTGTGCGCTAGATGTCCTGCGTGCGTTCGCACACGGGGCCTCTGTTTATAGTCTCTTCCGAAGGACTTTTGTGGAGTCTGCACTGATGTTAACTCCGGGGGGGAAATATCCCCTTGAACGGGAATCGAACCCGGGTCGTCAGATTGCGAGCACAATGTTCTAACCACTAGGCTATCCCGCCCCTCTGAGAGTGAGTGAGAGAGAGAGAGGGGGAGAGAGAAAGGGGGAGAGAGAGAGAAGAGAGAGAGAGAGAGAGAGAGAGAGAGAGAGAGAGAGAGAGACAGACAGACAGACAGACAGAGACAGAGACAGAGAGAAACAGAGAGAGAGAGAGAGAGAGAGAGACAGACAGAGACAGAGAGAAACAGAGAGAGAGAGACAGACAGACAGACAGAGAGAGAGAGAGAGACAGACAGACAAGACAGAGAGAAAACTCGAACTCGAATGATTTATCACAAAGGCCATTGGCCCATACATGAAGTATTTTGGTTTAAAATACAAAATAAAAATAAAACACACACAAAAACATGTTACTGTATAACAAAAAGTCAGCTACAAAAATATCACTAGGATAACATTATCAGAGAGAGAGAGAGAGAGAGAGAGACAGAGACAGAGACAGAGAGAAAAGAGAGAGAGAGAGGTGTACAGGTTTCTGAGTCTGACAAAACGAGTTTTCTGAAATTTGTTGGGGTGGGGGTGGGGGGGGTTTAAAGAAAAAGAAAGGGAAAAGAACACGGCGAAGATCGCTTTCATTGGCATCGCACTTCAGCGCGTTTCAGATGAAGGTGACGGTGACACAGCCCAAAGCCTGAGGGACCTGGCTTTTTCCTTTCCTTCCTGGTCACAGCTGCTCCATGTCCATTTCCTTCACTGTGGATGTTACTGATGCCAGCTACTTGCCAAAGGCCTACACTGAAATGTTGTGAAATAAATTCGTGTTGGGATTGCCTTCAGCTCTTGACATAACAACCTGCACTCTCCTTGAAAGGAGAAAACAAAATCCTCTGAAGTCGGAGTATGGCTGCCTGTACGGCGAGGTAAATGAAAACAGCCATACGCGCAAACTTCTCATTCAGTGCGCAATTTCAATGTCACAATGATTCCCAGGTGGGATGAGTGAGTCAGAATATATATTCTGGGTGCCCCTCCCCACCCCCACCCCAAAGTGTTAAGCTGGGGAACGCACAACAACAACAGCATTCACTGTGAATGCAAATAATTATTTCAAACCAAACAGTGATAATAGTAACGATGATTATGAAGGCGATGATGATAATAGTAATCATGTTTGATTATGATAGTGAGAATGATGATGGTGATGATGATGATGATGATGATGATGATGATGATGATGATGATGATGATAATAATAATAATAATAATAATAATATATGGAATTTATATAGCGCTGAATCTTGTAAAAAAAACAAAACAAATGATGATGATGATGATGATGGTGATGATGATGATGATGATGACGATGATGGTGATGGTGATGATTTAACAGTTTTTAAAATCCTTCTTTGGCTAGAATTCGGAGGTTCACCAATGGTGAGATTTTGCGTATGCGACCATTTTACTCACTTGTAAGGTGTTATAGGTATTATGTAATAATGATAATAATAATAATAATAGTAGTAATAACAATAAGGATAATGATGATGATAAGTGTAGTGGAAAGAAGAAGAAGAAGAAGAAGAAGAAGAAAGAAGAAGAAGAAGAAGAAGAAGAAGAAGAAACAACAACAACAAACAACAACAACAAGATGAAGAATTAGAAGAAGAAGAACAACAACAACAAGAACAAAAAGAACAAGAAGATGAAGAACAAGAAGAAGAACAAGAGGAAGAAAAAGAAGAACAAGAACAAGAAGATGAAGAACAAGAAGATGAAGAACAAGACAAACAACAACAACAAGAACAACAAGAAGAAGAACAACAAGAAGAACAACAAGAAGAACAACAAGAAGAACAACAAGAAGAACTACAAGAAGAACAACAAGAAGAAGATGATGAAGAACAAGAAGAACAACAAGAAGAACAACAAGAAGAACAACAACAACAAGAACAACAACAAAAGAACAACAAGAACAACAAGAACAACCAGAAGAACTACAAGAAGAAGAACAACAAGAAGAACAACAAGAAGAAGAACAAGATGAAGAACAACAAGAATAACAACAAGAAAACAACAAGAACAACAAGAACAACAAGAAGAAGAACAACAAGAACAACAAGAAGAACAACAACAAGAACAACAAGAAGAACAACAAGAAGATGATGAAGAAGAAGAACAAGAAGATGATGAAGAAAAAGAAGAAGCAGAACAAGAAGAAGAACAAGAACAAGAAAAAAGAAAAGAAGAACAAGAACAAGAAGAAGAACATGAACAAGAACAAGATGAAAAAGAAGAAGAACAACAAGAAGAACAACAAGAAGATGATGAAGAACAAGAAGAAGGACAAGAAGAAGAACAACAAGAAGAAGAACAACAAGAAGAACAACAAGAAGAACAACAAGAATAACAAGAAGAACAATAAGATGAAGAACAACAAGAATAACAAGAAGAAGAACAAGAAGAAGAACAACAAGAAGAACAACAACAAGAACAAGAACATGAAGAAGAAGAACAAGAAGAAGAAAAGAAGAAGAAGAAGAACAAGAAGAAGAAGAACATGAAGAAGAAAAAGAACAAAACAAAGAAGAACATGAAGAAGAACAAGAGCATGAACATGAAGAAGAACAAGAAGAAGAACATGAAGAAGAACAAAATCAAGAAGAAGAACAAGAGACAATAATAATGTTGAGCAAACTTCTGGATGGTGCTAATTTGATCAAAGTACGCCTATCATTAAATTCTGAAGCAGAGCCCTGTAACCACTTTTCCTTTCTACAACTAACTCTCTCTCTCTCTCTCTCTCTCTCTCTCTCTCTCTCTCTCTCTCTCTCTCTCTCTCTCTCTCTCTCTCTCACACACACACACACACACACACACACACACACACATACACACACACACACACACACACACACACACACACACACACACACACACACACACACACACACACACACACTCTTAGACATTTTTGTCAGTCTTTTTTTCATTCCTCCGCTAGAGCTTCGAGGTTCACCAATGGCGAGATTTATGCTCATGCAACCGTGGTTGTGCGCAGATTGTGATCCAAGGGCAGCTCACCGGGAGTGGTGGTTCCAGCGTCATCGCCGTTGATGACATCAGCTACACCATTGGTAACTGCCCTCTGCTGCCTTCAACCGCCTTAGTGCGCGGGGCCCACGGTGTAGACTTCGCTCTCTATCAGACCTCCAGCACAACCAGCACTCCGTCCACTTCGACCAGAAGTGGTACGTAGCAATATTGGATCAGGATGACATACGCATTTCTTCAACAATTGTTTTTCCTTTCCTTTTTTTTTCTCCAGTAAAGATAACCCCTCAAAAGATGTGTTCAGTGCCGTCCTTAGATTCATGACAAAAATCTTAACCTGTGCAAATGGTTATTTAAAAATAAAGCTGATGTTACTTCAGCCAATATGGTGAAAGATACAAAGCTTTGCATACATCGCAGTGACGAAGCTGTTGTTTGCGTTAGTAATTATGACTATAACCCGAATCATCCCCTGTGGGGATGCCGGGAGCTTCTTAGTATAAATAGCATCCCCACCTTCTGGAAAGTCTGTGCTAGGAATTCCCTCTTTTCTATCCCTATCTTTGCTTTTGTCTTGTTCTTTTTTTTCTGGTCACCTCTTTATTGTCTGTTTTCTTTCTGCCTTCTTGGTCCATCCTCCTGTCTTTCTTCCAGAAAAACTTGTAATAATAATAATAATAATAAATGGAATTTATATAGCGCGGTATCTTGCACAGACAAATCAAAGCTTATTATTATTATTATTATTATTATTATTATTATTATTATAAAGCTTTGTTATAAGATAACAAAACTGTCCCACTCCGAGGTCGCATGTGCTGGGCCTGACTTGTCAGGCGCTTAACGGCAGCGCAGCACATTTTCGTGCATATGACAGACAACAATACTTGTTGTCTGAGCGTTCGACGAAGGAGAAGAAAAATCTGATTCATCTTTGGACTTTCTTCTTTTTAGAGAACATAATTCACTTATGTAGGTGCTGCACCCTGAATTTTAAAAACGCCAAATGTACAAACTTTTCCCCCCCAAAACGAACAAATCATGTCTTAGTGACTTAGCTATGTGTGGTACACTAGTAATTTTTTTTTTAATTATATCGAGGATAATGGAATAAGCATCTGTGTACTTTTTTACATCCAGTCCCCGTGTGTATGCAGTTTTGTAAATTCTGTCATCTGTTCCCACCGGCACACAACGGCCTACTCTTACGAAAAGCGGAACAGGATTTAACGTGTGCGCAAGATGTCCTGCGTGCGTTCGCACTCGGGGCCTCTGTTTATAGTCTCATCCGAAGGACTTTAGGGGAGAGTGGAGTCTGCACTAATGTTATGTTGGTGTTGGTGGGGGGGGGGGAATATCCCCTTGAACAGGAATCGAACCCGGGTCGTCAGATTGCGAGCGCAATGTTCTAACCGCTAGGCTATCCCGTCCCCCAAGACGTCTGGTGCTAGTTATAGTGTGTTTTTCAAACGCTGAAGACAAGGGGAGTCCCCAGTATGTGTACACCTCGTTCCCAGGACTACAGAAACAGTACCTGACAGGCCAGGCACCAATTTTCGGTGGCAGCCATAGGGGATAAGGGAAGGGACATATTGCATCAATTATGTTAATTTGTGTGCCTAATAACCAGTCAGCCCCATTCCACATCTCTTAAAAACCGTGTTCATTGGTAACCACCACCACCCCTACCACACGCACCACTCTTTCAACACACAGGACACACACCAAGACTTTCCTCTCTATTTTCTCTCCCATACTTTGAACTCTCCAAGGCTAAAAGCCTGAAGCCAGTCCAGGCAATAATTTATTGGCAGGCCTTGCCTGGAGGGGAATTTGAATAGTAAGATCTTGTCAGATCCGTCAAGATCAAGCAGCAGTCCCCAAGATCCATGAGTCTATAAAATCAGCAGTCTTTTCAAATCCAAACAGTTCGGTCAACATCCAGCAGTCCAAATACCAAGCCAGACCTTAATTCCTAGCAGCCTTAAGATCCAGCATCCCTCAAGCATCCACAGTCCCTTCAAGATCCAACAGTCCTTTGAAGCCCCCCTCCATAAATCCAGCAAAGCCTTAAGATCCGCAATTTCTTTAAGATCCACCAGTCCTACAAAGATCCAGCAGATCCTTTAAGATCCAGCAGATCCACCAAGATCTACCTGTCCTTTAAGATCTCACATCTTTAAGATCCAGCAGTCCTTTAAGATCCAGCAGTCCTTTAAGATCCAGCAGTCCTTTAAGATCCAGCAGTCCTTTAAGATCCAGCAGTCCCTAAGATCCAGCAGTCCTTAAGATCCAGCAGTCCCTCAAGATCCAGCAGTCCTTTCAGATCCAGCAGTCCTTCAAGATCCAGCAGTCCTTCAAGATCCAGCAGTCCTTCAAGATCCAGCAGTCCTTCAAGATCCAGCGGTCATTCAAGATCCAGCAGTCCCTCAAGATCCAGCAGTCCTTTGCAGTCCTTTAAGATCCAGCAGTCCTTTAAGATCCAGCAGTCCCTCAAGATCCAGCAGTCCCTCAAGATCCAGCAGTCCCTCAAGATCCAGCAGTCCTTCAAGATCCAGCAGTCCTTCAAGATCCAGCAGTCCTTCAAGATCCAGCAGTCCCTCAAGATCCAGCATTCTTTCAAGATCCAGCAGTCCTTCAAGATCCAGCAGTCCTTTGCAGTCCTTTAAGATCCAGCAGTCCCTCAAGATCCAGCAGTCCTTTAAGATCCAGCAGTCCTTCAAGATCCAGCAGTCTTTTGCAGTCCTTCAAGATCCAGCAGTCCTTTAAGATCCAGCAGTCCTTTGCGGTCCTTTAAGATCCAGCAGTCCTTCAAGATCCAGCAGTCCTTTGCAGTCCTTCAAGATCCAGCAGTCCTTCAAGATCCAGCAGTCCTTTGCAGTCCTTCAAGATCCAGCAGTCCTTTGCAGTCCTTTAAGATCCAGCAGTCCCTCAAGATCCAGCATCCTTTAGCGCGTCCTTTAAGATCCACAGTCCCTCAAGATCCAGCAGTCCTTTGCAGTCCTTTAAGATCCAGCAGTCCTTCAAGATCCAGCAGTCCCTTCCAAGTCCTTCAAGATCCAGCAGTCCTTTGCAGTCCTTTAAGATCCAGCAGTCCTTCAAGATCCAGCAGTCCTTTGCAGTCCTTCAAGATCCAGCAGTCCTTCAAGATCCAGCAGTCCTTCAAGATCCAGTTGTCCTTCAAGATCCAGCAGTCCCTCAAGATCCAGCAGTCCTTCAAGATCCAGCAGTCCTTCAAGATCCAGCAGTCCTTTAAGATCCAGCTCTTGTTTCATATCTTGGGCGCACTATTTTACCTTCTGAAATCTCTCTCAGAGCCTGCAAGGTCCTGAATGGTTCCAGTGTCAGCACTGGGGAACGTCCTCATTTCTCCCCACCTTGAGCCGGGATGAGACTCTCCTTCACCAGCGTGCAGTTGAAATGGTTGTGATGGGTTCTACTTGGCGCACGCCACGTGTTCTGATGCGGTGTGTCTCATCAACGCGCTTTTTCACAGTTGTAACAATGCGTATAGCTCGACGTGCTATGTCGTAAAAATGTGACACAACGCGTCACCTTCCCGGTGTAGACAGGGACTACGTAACTCAAAATGCTCCGGAATGAGAGTCGAACCCGGGTCAGCAGATCACGAGCTCACTGCGCATCACTCTAACCACCAGGCAGTAGATAAGCTGCCCTGTGAAAGAGAAAAAGAAAACACCTTTGCTGCTATTCTATTCAGCTGGTAGACTTTAGTTCCAGATTGTGACAAAGTGTGTTTACGAACTGTGTCACAACTCTTCAGTGTCTCACATTTTGCAATGAAAAAGCTACTTAGAATCAAAAGAAGTACTGATTACGATGGCAGCTGGGAAATTACTTTTTTTTTTTTTTAAAAGTGGGGGTGGGGGGAGAAGAACTTTGCATGTTCTGCTCTTTTTTTAAAAAAGAAAATGTGTCTTGAGGTCCAGATTGTGACAACGCGCATTGGCGCACTTTTCCACAACTTTTCAATGCCTCACACTTTGCAATGATAAAGCAACTTTGTATTTTTTTTAAAAACATGTGCTGAGTGCGTTGGCAGTAGGTAAGTAGGTAAGCTCTGATAAAAAGAAAAAAACAACTTTGAATTTTTTCCTGTTATTCTATTCAGCTGTTTGACTTTAGTTCCAGATCGTGACAAAGTGTGTTTCTGCACTCTGCCACAACTCCTCAGTGTCTCACATTTTGTAGTTCCAGATTGTGACAAAGTGCATGAACACACTTTCACATTTTGCGATGAAAAAGCTACTTAGAATCAAAAGAGAAGCTGGTCATGATGACAGCAGGTAAACTGATTTATATTGATAAAAGGGGGAAATGACTTGACATGCTCAGCTCTTCTTTTGTTAGGAATTGTGTCTTGGGGTCTAGATTGTGACAAAGCGCATTGACGGGAATTGTGTCTAAACACCAAACCAGTATGCATGCGTTTTCTAAATATATTTTTGGTCATCCATACTAACCTGTATTAATTATGGCCTACTCTTTCGAAAGGCAGATCCGGTTTTAACGTGTGCACAAGATATTCTGCGTGCCTTCGCACACGGGGCCTCGGTTTATAGTCTCTTCTGAAGAACTTTCGAGGGAGTGGAGTCAGCGCTGATGTTAACTCCAGGGGGGAAAATCCTCTCGAACAGCCTTCCAAAAATCCTCTTTGTGGTGGCTCCACCCTGGGCTCGAACCAGGGCCATCAAATCACGGGCGCAACAATCTAACCACTAGGCTACCTCCCTCAACCCCCCACCCTTTGGCAGCTTGATTCTCTGCGTTCCTTGAATGTTTTCTCTCATATCCACCAACGATCTCTTTCTGGATGAACTTGAAAACAGCTTTTTCCATTATCATCTCCATTCATTTCTTTGTTTTGGTTTTGGTTTAAACGACGAAACCTCAAGCATCTAGATTCAACCAATCCTCTGTTGGCCGTCGCTCTTTCTCTATTTTCTGGTCCATCGATCTGGAATGACGTCCCTCTCTCCCTTTGCCAAAAGCCTACTTATGACACTTTTAAATCCGGCCTCAAAACACATTTCAAATCTAACACTTTCCTCTCTTGTTTCATCTTATTTCTGTCCTTGCCCTCAACAGTCAAAACCCCCATCACCCTGCCAAAGTGCACAACCTCTGTGTGTGTGTGTGTGTGTGTGTGTGTGTGTGTGTGTGTGTGTGTGTGTGTGTGTGTGTGTGTGTGTGTGTGTGTGTGTGTGTGTGGTGCGTGCGTGTGCGTGCGTGCGCGTGTGCGCGTGCGTGTATACATTTGAATTTGTAAAAACTATTAATCGCAACCTGTCGCGTGTGTTAGAGTACGATGAATGCAAGCGCTTTGGTGTTGGTTTTGCAAGATATAGTGCTATATAAATTCCATTTATTATTTATCATTATTATTATTATTATTATTATTAAGATGTTTTTGTTCGAAGTGTTTACTCCAGGAAACCTTTGCAAGACAAAGTGTAGATTTCTTTTCACTCTTTACTGTCGGTAGTAAAGCCATTTTTCATCACTTTTTGTTTTTGTTTTTTGGTTCCTTGGATAGAGAGCTCCTTAGCTCACCAATGGTTGGAGTTTATTTTTATTTATTATTTATTTATTTATACCACTTTAAGTCACGGGATTTCTCTGCGTGAAATTCGGGCCGGGGAGAGCACGTCGCCACAAGAGCAGCGCCACCCCTTTTTTTTTTTTTTTTTTTTTTTTTGGTCTGCAACTGTATTTCTTTCCCTATCAGAGTGGCTTTTTTCTAAGAATTTTGCCAGGGACAACTCTCTTGTTGCCGTGGGTTCTTTTTCGTGCGCTGCATAATTTTCTGTAACACACGGGACCTCGGTTTATCGTCTCATCCGAAAGACTAGCGCCCAGACCACCACTCATGGTCTTATGGATGGGGGAAAAGTTTCGGGCCCAGACGGGATACGAACCCGGACTTTTCGCTTTCTAGACAGGCGCGTTACCTCTAGACCACCGATCCATACAGTTTGCGCTATGTGACCGTTTTTTGCCTACCATGAAGGTAGCCACATTCCGACTTCGGGGATGCGTGTTGGGAATGGTCGTGTTTCTGTAACATGGCATGAATAACGGGATCTTTAACCTACACATTTGTGACGCTCCACTCCAAAATGAGTCGCTTAGCACCTGACCCTCTTTTACACTAGGAGCCATTTTAGGCAGGTGGGGGTCAGTCAGGTTGTCGATTTTGAGATTTTGATTGATTATAAAACTATAGCCCTTATTTTACCCTGTAATTGAAAAATAAGGCCAAATGTTGTTTC
>CM054148.1:17570911-17583411 GCA_028751875.1 Rapana venosa | reverse complement strand
ATACAAACAAACAAGAGCAGAAAACGTCAGGAAGGAATTGAGATTATTGACTTGTAAAATGTTAATATTATATAAACTCTGAACGTCTCTCTCGCTCTGTGTGAGAGTGTGTGTGTGTATGTGCGTGTGTGTGCGTGCGTGCGTGCGTGCGTGCGTGCGTGCGTGCGTGCGTGCGTGTGTGTGTGTGTGTGTGGTGTGTGTGTATTTCTCTGTCTCTGTCTCTGTTTTGTCTCTGTCTGTCTCTCTGTATTTGTCTCTCTGTCTCTCTCTCTGTCTCTGTCTCTGTCTCTCTCTCTCTGTTTGTCTGTCTGTCTGTCTCTCTCTCAACTTAGCATAGGAGAATATTTCTCTTCATTATTTTTATCATACCCGCTCTTCAGGTGTCCTTGTCATCACGCTGTATCTGTGTCCCCATGCAGGTAAATACATCTACGTAGTCGCCAACAACCACGCAGGTCAAACAGCCGTCTTCCACACCTACCCGTTCCCTGCCAGTTCCAGAGACGTCTGCCTGCAGTTCTACTACCACATGTACGGCGCCGGCATGGGCACTCTGCGTGTGAAGGTATGCACGGCATCCAGGTATGTGCTGTGTGCAGTCCTGCTATGGCATCCAGGTATGTGCTGTGTGCAGTCCTGCTATGACATCAAGGTGTGTGCAGTCCTGCTATGACATCAAGGTATGTGCTGTGTGCAGTCCTGCTATGGCATCAAGGTATGTGCAGTCCTGCTATGACATCAAGGTATGTGCAGTCCTGCTATGACATCAAGGTATGTGCTGTGTGCAGTCCTGCTATGACATCAAGGTATGTACTGTGTGCAGTCCTGCTATGGCATCAAGGTATATACTGTGTGCAGTCCTGCTATGACATCAAGGTATGTGCAATCCTGCTATGGCATCAAGGTATGTGCAGTCCTGCTATGACATCAAGGTATGTGCAGTCCTGCTATGACATCAAGGTATGTGCAGTCCTGCTATGACATCAAGGTATGTGCAGTCCTGCTATGGCATCAAGGTATGTGCTGTGTGCAGTCCTGCTATGACATGAAGGTATGTGGTGCTGTGTGCAGTCCTGCTATGGCATCAAGGTATGTGCTGTGTGCAGTCCTGCTATGGCATCAAGGTATGTGCTGTGTGCAGTCCTGCTATGACATCAAGGTATGTGCAGTCCTGCTATGACATCAAGGTATGTGCTGTGTGCAGTCCTGCTATGACATCAAGGTATGTACTGTGTGCAGTCCTGCTATGACATCAAGGTATGGTGCATCCTGCTTGCATCTATACATAGTATGGTGTGTGCGTTCTTCATCAGGTAGTTGTGTGCGTGCTGACATAAGTGGCGTTGCTATGCTCAAGTATTGCTGTGTGCACTGTATGATCAGGTATGTATTGTATGACTAGGTATGTAGGTGGCGTCTGTGAACCTCAGCTAAGAGTATACTCTGTGCAGTGCAGGCCTGACTGTTGTCTGCCTTGTCGAGAATGGCGTGGCGTTCACGACATGCAACGTGAGAAACGAGACTTGAGACAGACACAGCGTGTAGTGAGTTTCAAGGCACATTTTTAAGTGGTAAAATGAGTGTCAGGTGATGATAACGTGCAGCACTTGGGATGTAGTCGATGATGCGTGTGTGAGATAGTAATAGGACATGACTACTGTGTAACGTACAATTGCAGCTGAGTCTAGAGAAAATTGAACCATCCTTTCTGCGATCTCTCATGGTGTTTACAAAGATGAGTTAATAATCCTCTGTTGAATGTCCACAACTGCACCTCTATTCTGAATGTTTTGAATCCTCCGTCCTTCGTTCAGCGCATCTTTGTCTCGACACCAATTCAAAAAACCCTGTTGGCCGTTGCTCTTTCTTGTTTCGGTCCATCATGATGACTCCCCTTCACTTCGCCAAGTTATTGATACCTTCATCGCTCAAAACACACTTTTTCACGGACTTTAACACAGTCTGTGCTAGTTGCAGTCTTATGACAAAGGTATGTCTGTGTGCATCCTGCTATGACATCAAGTATGTGCAGTCCTGCTATGACATCAAGGTATGTGGTGTGTGCAGTCCTGCTATGACATCAAGGTATGTGCAGTCCTGCTATGGCATCAAGGTATGTGCTGTGTGCAGTCCTGCTATGACATCAAGGTATGTGCTGTGTGCAGTCCTGTATAGAATCGCCCAGCTCGAGGAATGTACGAACACTCCTTGTGCCAAGGTGCAAGCCCATGACATTGTCTGTCTGCCTTGTCAGAGAATGGCAGTGGCGCTTCCACACTGACATGCCAACGTGCAGAAACGAGAACTATGACAGACATGACCACAGCAGTGTCAGCCTGAGTTATTTATCAAGGGCACATTTTTAATGTGGTAAAAATGAACTGTTGCTCAAGGTGACATTGATACCAGTGACAGCAACTTTTGGGTGATGGTAGTTACGATGATGACGATGATGATGACGATGGTAATAGTGACAATGACGATACTGATGATAACAACAACAATGATGATGATAATGACAATAGTAATAATGACAATGACGATACTGATGATAACAACAACAATGATGATGATGATCATGATGATAGTAATAGTGACAAATAATGATACTGATAATAACAACAGCGATGATGATGATGATGACGATAGTAAGAATGACAATAACGAAACTGATAACAAAAACAGTGATGATGATGATGACGATAGTAATGATAACAATGACGACACTGATGATAATAACAATGACGACGACGATGATGATGATGATGATGATGATGACGAGAAAGATAACTACTGACAATGATGATGATGACGAGAAATATGACGATACTGACCATGATGATGAGAACAAAGATGACAAAACTGACCGTGATGATGACGACAAAGATGACGATACTGACAACGACGATGACGACAAAGATGACGATACTGGCGATGACGACTACGACAAAGATGACGATACTGACAACGATGATGATGACGACAAAGATGACGATACTGGCGATGATGATGATGACGACAAATATTATACTGGCGATGATTATGATGACGGCACAGATGACGATACTGGCGATGATGATTACGACAAAGATGTCGATACTGGCGATGATGATGATGATGATGACGACGACGACGACGACGACGACACAGATGACGATACTGGCGATGATGATAATGACGACACAGATGACGATACTGGCGATGATGATGACGACAAAGATGACGATACTGGCAGCGGCGGCGGCGATGATGATGATGATGATGACGACGACGACGACACAGATGACGATACTGGCGATGATGATTACGACAAATACTATACTGGCGATGATTATGATGACGGCACAGATGACGATACTGGCGATGATGATTACGACAAAGATGTCGATACTGGCGACGACGACGACGACGACGACGACGATGATGATGATGATGACGACGATACTGGCGATGATGATGACGACAAATATTATACTGGCGATGATTATGATGACGGCACAGATGACGATACTGGCGATGATGATTACGACAAAGATGTCGATACTGGCGATGATGATGATGACGACGACGACGACGACGTTGACGACACAGATGACGATACTGGCGATGATGATGATGACGGCACAGATGACGATACTGGCGATGATGATGACGACAAAGATGACGATACTGGCGGCGGCGGCGGCGGCGGCGGCGGCGATGATGATGATGACGACGACGACGACGACGACACAGATGACGATACTGGCAATGATGATGACGACAAAGCTGACGATACTGGCGATGGTGATGATGATGATGACGACGACGACACAGATGGCGATACTGGCAATGATGACGACGACAAAGCTGACGATACTGGCGATGATGATGATGATGATGATGATGACGACGACGACGACACAGATGACGATACTGGCGATGATGATGATGATGGTGACGACAAAGCTGACGATACTGGCGATGATGATGATGATGACGACAAAGGTGACGATACTGGCGATGATGATGATGATGATGCTGACGACACAGATGACGTTCCTGACCATGATGATGACGACAAAGCTGACGATACAGACAATGATGGTGATGACGACACAGATGAGGATGCTGACCATGATGATGACGACAAAGCTGACGATACAGACAATGATGGTGATGACGACACAGATGAGGATACTGACCATGACGATGACATACCAGGCGGAGGAGTGAGCAGTCCTGGCGGTGTTTCAGCTTCTGTCCCCGGTCAGTCCACCTGCTGCCCACAAGACAATGCTGTGGACGGTATCAGGGGATCACCGCAACCAGTGGCTTCTGGCTCAGGTCAACATCGATTCATCATTGCTGAACCAGCCCTTTCAGGTAAACCACTGCGGCATGCCGCCATCGGTGTTTCAGTCCTGTGTCTGTGTTTCCAGGTGAGGTAGTGGGGAATCTAGCCAGTGCATGCACGAGCACCGTCTTTTCATAGACTGTGCGTTAGAAATGTGCTGAATAACGGAGAGAAGCAGCTTTGTTTCTCTCAAAACACACATCCCCTTTTTAACTCAATACTGTTTCCTGTCCTCATCTCTTTTTCTTCCTTCTCCTCCTCCTTCTTCTTTTTCTTCTTTCCCTTAGATGTGTTAGGACTTGTTGAAAAGTGGCCCTGAAGAGGTTTTCCCCAAATTCCTGTGTTCGTTTGGGATTAGCGCTAAAGCATGGTTCTCTCTGCAAGAGCCTTACATGTCCATTCCGCAACATGTTCAAACCATTGTTTTCCCTTGACCCTCCTTCGTCTTGGCTCGGTCTGCCTTTCTTGGTATCTCCATGAGAAAAACTATGGCGACGTCGTTGTATCTACCAAGGTTACAACTTTGCTCTGTTTTATCCGTTTCTTCTTTTGTTCATTTCTGTGAGGCGTATTTGTGCTATTGCCAACACTGGCTGGCTGACTGCTCAACCAACTGAGCGACCAGCTAACTTACTATCTACCTGGCTGACTAATTGACTCACAAACTTAATGCTTGATTGACTGACTGACTGACTGACTTACTGATTGTTTCGCTGAGATACTGGCTGAATTTCTGTCTCACTAAATAACCAGCAGCTTTAATGATTGCCTCACTGACTTGTTCAGTGGCTCACTGACTTAATGATTGATTCGCTGACTTACTTGTTCACTCACCGATCTACTGATTGACGAATTCATTTACTGATTTGATGATGGCCTTATGGACCGACTCAATGACTTACAGATAGACTCACTGGCTTGGTTGCTCATTTACTCCCTGGCTAGTTGTTGACTCAAACCGTAGTGGCTAGTCCTATTGCTGTATGATATAGTAATGTCTATCCCTCTTGCTGTGTGACGTTATACAGATACTGACTATCCCTCTTGAAGTTATACAGATAGTGACTATCCCTCTTGAAGTTATACAGATACTGACTATCCCTCTTGAAGTTATACAGATACTGACTATCCCTCTTGATGTTATGCAGATACTGACTATCCCTCTTGAAGTTATACAGATAGTGACTATCCCTCTTGAAGTTATACAGATACTGACTATCCCTCTTGAAGTTATACAGATACTGACTATCCCTCTTGATGTTATGCAGATACTGACTATCCCTCTTGATGTTATGCAGATACTAACTATCCCTCTTCATGTCATACAGATACTGACTATCCCTCTTGATGTCATACAGATAGTAACTATCCCTCCTGATGTCACACAGATAGTTACTATCCATCTTGGTGTCACACAGATAGTCACTATCCCTCTTGATGTCACACAGATAGTGACTATCCCTCTTGATGTCACACAGATAGTCACTATCCCTCTTGATGTCACACAGATAGTAACTATTCCTCTTGATGTCACACAGATAATGACTATCCCTCTTGATGTCACACGGATAGTCACTATCCCTCTTGATGTCACACAGATACTGACTATCCCTCTTGATGTCACACAGATAGTGACTATCCCTCTTGATGTCACACAGATAGTCACTATTCCTCTTGATGTCACACAGACACTGACTATCCCTCTTGATGTCACACAGATAGTCACTATCCCTCTTGATGTCACACAGATAGTGACTATCCCTCTTGATATCACACAGATAGTCACTATCCCTCTTGATGTCACACAGATAGTCACTATCCCTCTTGATGTCACACAGACACTGACTATCCCTCTTGATGTCACACAGATAGTCACTATCCCTCTTGATGTCACACAGATAGTGACTATCCCTCTTGATGTCACACAGATAGTGACTATCCCTCTTGATGTCACACAGATAGTCACTATCCCTCCTGATGTCACACAGACACTGACTATCCCTCTTGATGTCACACAGATAGTCACTATCCCTCTTGATGTCACACAGATAGTCACTATCCCTCTTGATGTGACACAGATAGTCACTATCCCTCTTGATGTCACACAGATAGTCACTATCCCTCTTGATGTGACACAGATAGTCACTATCCCTCTTGATGTCACACAGATAGTCACTATCCCTCTTGATGTCACACAGATAGTCACTATCCCTCTTGATGTGACACAGATAGTCACTATCCCTCTTGATGTCACACAGATAGTCACTATCCCTCTTGATGTCACACAGATAGTAACTATCCCTCTTGATGTCACACAGATACTGTTTGAAGGAACGGTGGCCAGAACTGGGTCAACATGGAAGGGGGACATGGCGATGGACGACATCCTGATAGCTCCCATCTCCTGTCCTAAAGATGGTGAGGGAGGGGGAGGAGAGGGGGGGGGGGGGAGAAGGGGAAAGAGAGAAAGAAGGACACTGCCAATAACCACTACCACACTGATTATAACCACTATCACACAGTAACCACTATCACACTAATTATAACCACTAACACACTGTCACTACTATCACACTAATTATAACCACTATCACGCTTTAACCACTATCACAGTGACTATAGCCACTATCACATTATAGCCACTATCATATTATCGCCACTACACATTATAACCACTGTCACATGCTTACCACTACCACACTGACTATAACCACTATCACACTGACTATAACGACTATCACACTGACTATAACCACTATTACACTGACTTTAACCCCTATCCCACTATATCCACTATCAAACTGACTATAGCCACTGTCACAATATAACCACTATCACATTATAACCACTATCACGCTGACTATAGCCACCATCACACTATATCCACTATCACACTGACTATATCCACTATCAAACTTACTATAGCCACTGTCACACTATAACCACTACCACATTATAACGCTGACTATAGCCACTATCACACTATATCCACTATCACATTATAACCACTATCACATTGACTATAACCACTATTACACTGAATATAGCCACTATCACACTGACTATAGCCACTATCACACTATAACCACTATTACACTAACTATAACCACTATCACACTGACTATAACCACTATAACACTGACCATAACCACTATAACACTGATTATAACTACTATTACACTGACTATAACCACTATCACACTATAACTACTATCACACTGACTATAACCACTATTACACTGACCATAACCACTATCACACTGACTATAACCACTATTACACTACTATAACCGCTATTACACTGACTATAACCACTATTACACTGACTATAACCACTATCACACTGATCATAACCACTATCACACTGACTATAACCACTATCACACTGACTATAACCACTATTACACTGACTATAACGACTACCACACTGACAATAACCACTATCACACTTTAACCGCTATCACACTGACTATAACCACTATCACACTGACTATAACCACTATCACACTGACTATAACCACTGTCACACTATAACCTCTATCACACTATAACCACTATCACACTATAACCACTATCACACTATAACCACTATCACACTGACTATAACCACCATCACACTGACTATAACCACCATCACACTGACTATAACCACCATCACACTGACTATAACCGCCATCACATTGACTATAACCACTATCACGCTATAACCACTATCACACTATAACCACTATCACACTGTAATGACTATCACACTGTAACCACTATCACACTTACTATAACCACTATCACACTATAACCACTATCACACTGAATATATAACCACTATCACACTACAACCACTATCACACTATAACCACTATCGTACTATAACCACTATCACACTTTCACCACTATTTCACTGACTATAACCACTATCACACTGACTATAACAACTATCACACTGACTATAATCACTATCACACTGACTATAATCACTATCACACTACAGCCACTATCACACTAACTATAGCCACTATCACACTATAACCATTATCACACTGACTATAACAACTATCACACTGACTATAACAACTATCACACTGACTATAATCACTATCATACTATAACCACGATCACACTGACTATAACCACTATCACACTATAACCATTATCACACTGACTATAACCACTATCACACTATAACCACTGTCACACTGACTGTAACTACTATCACACTATAACCACTATCACACTGACTATAACCACTATCACACTGACTATAACCACTATCACACTGACTATATACCACTATCACACTGACGAAACCACTATCATACTATAACCACTATTACACTGACTATAACCACTATCCACACTATAACAACTATCACACTGACTATAACCACTATCACACTATAACCACTATCACACTATAACCACTATCACACTATAAACACTATCACACTATAACCACTATCATACTATAACCACTATCACACTTTCACCACTATTACACTGACTATAACCACTATCACACTGACTTTAACAACTATCACACTGACTACAACCACTATCACACTGACCATAATCACTATCACACTATAACCACTATCATACTATGACCACGATCACACTGACTATAACCACTATCACACTATAACCATTATCACACTGACTATAACCACTATCACACTATAACCACTGTCACTCTGACTATAACCACTATCACACAATAACCACTGTCACACTGACTGTAACCACTATCACACTGACTATAACCACTATCACACTATAACCATTATCACACTGACTATAACCACTATCACACTATAACCACTGTCACTCTGACTATAACCACTATCACACAATAACCACTGTCACACTGACTGTAACCACTATCACACTATAACCACTATCACACTATAACCACTATCAACATGACTATAACCACTATCACACTGACTATAACCACTATCACACTGGTTATAACCACTATCACACTATAACCACTATCACACTGACTATAACCACTATCACACTATAATCACTATCACACTGACTATAACCACGATCACACTATAACCACTATCACACTATAACCACTATCACACTATAACCACTTTCACACTATAGCCACTTTCACACTATAACCACTATCACACTATAACTACTATCATACTATAACCACTATCACACTATAACCACTATGACACTGACTATAACCACTATAACACTGACTATAACCACAATTACACTGACTATAACCACTATTACACTGACTATAACCACTATCACACTGTAACCACTATCACACTGACTATAACCACTATCATACTGACTATAACCACTATCACACTGACAATAACCACTATCACACTATAACCACTATCACACTGACTATAACCACTATCATACTGATTATAACCACTATCACACTGACTATAACCACTATAACACTATAACCACGATCACACTGACTATAACCACGATCATACTGACTATAACCACTATCACACTATAACCACTATCAAACTGACTATAACCACTATCACACTATAACCACAATCACACTGACTATAACCACTATCACACTGACTATAACCCACTATCACACTATAACCACTATCACACTATAACCACTATCACACTATAACCACTATCACACGACTATAAGAACTATCACACTATAACCACTATCACTCTGACTATAACCACTATCACACTATAACCACTATCACACTATGACCACTATAACACTATGACCACTATCACACTATAACCACTATCACACTATAACCACTATCACACTATAGCCACTATCACACTATAACCACTATCACACTATAATCACTATCACGCTATAACCACTATCACACTATAACCACATCACACTATAACCACTATCACGCTACAAACCACTATCACACTGACCATAACCACGATCACACTGACCATAACCACGATCACACTGACCATAACCACGATCACACTGACTATAACCACTATTACATTGACCATAACCACTATCACATTATAACCCCTATCACACTGACTATAACCATTATCACACTGACTACAACCATTATAACCACTATCACACTGTAACCACTATCACACTGTAACCACTATTACACTGACTATAACCACTATTACACTGACTATAACCACGATCACACTGACTATAACCACTATCACAGTGACCATAACCACGATCACTCTATAACCACTATCACACTGACTATAACCACTATCACACTGACTATAACCACTATCACACTATAACCACTATCACACTATAACCTCTATCACACTATAACCTCTATCACACTATAACCACTATCTACTATAACCACTATCACACTATAATCACTATCACACTATAACCACTATCACACTTTAACCACTATCACGCTATAGCCACTATCACACTGACCATAACCACGATCACACTATAACCACTATCACACTGACTATATCCACTATCACACTGACTATAACCACTATTACTCTGACTATAACCACTATCACTCTGACCATAACCACTATCACACTATAACCACTATCACACTGACTATAACCACTATCACACTGACTATAACCACTATCACACTATAACCACTATCACATTATAACCACTATCACACTATAACCACTATCACATTATAATCATCACCACAGTATAGCTACTATCATACAATAACTACTATCACACTATAACCACTATCACACTATCACACTGACTATAACCACTATCCACTGACTATAACCACTATCACACTGACTATAACCACTATCACACTGACTATAACCACTATCACACTATAACCACTATCACAATATAATCACTATCACACTGACTATAACCACTATCACACTATAACCACTATCACACTATAACCACTATCACATTATAACCATTACCACAGTATAACTACTATCATACTATAACCACTAGTACACTATAACCACTATCACACTATAGCCACTATCACACTATAACCACTATTACACTATAATCACTGTCACACTAATTTTAACGACTATCACACTATAAACACTCCCACAGTATAACCACTTTCACACTATAACCACTATTACACTTTAACCACTATCACACCATAGCCACTATCACACTGATTTTTAACCACTATCACTCTATAACCACAATCACACTGACTATAACCACTATCACACTATAACCACTATCACACTGATTACAACCACTATCACACTGATTGCAAATCCTATCACACTGTAACTACTGTCACACTGACTATAATTCCTATCACACTATAACCACTATTACACTGACTATAACCACTATCACACTATAGCCACTATCACACTATAACCACTACCACACTGATTATAACCACCGATAGTGCCACGATCACACCATAACCAACATCAAACGATAACCACTGTCACACTGCTACAGCCTCTGGGCTAAAGTATTCATGATTCTGATCATTTTTATTTCTGTTTACTGTTTATCCAGGAGACTGCAGTTTTGAGATGAGATGTACCTGGAACACATATGCGCCCAACTCTGGCCATTCTCTGGCCGGTTTGAGGTCCACTGGAGCCTGGAGAGCGGCAAACTTCGGCGCCACTCCTCGTAACGGTCCTTCCGATGACCACACCTTCCACAACAAGAAAGGTAAACGGCAGACCTCAGGTGGGTTCGTCACATCAAAGTCCCACTGTAACAGCACCTGGTGTGTTCATTACATCAAAGTCACACTGTAACAGCAACTGGTGTGTTTATTATATCAAAGTCACATTGTAACAGCTCCTGGTGTGTTCATTATATCAAAGTCACACTGTAACAGCACCTGGTGTGTTTATTATATCAAAGTCACATTGTAACAGCTCCTGGTGTGTTTATTATATCAAAGTCACATTGTAACAGCTCCTGGTGTGTTCATTATATCAAAGCCACATTGTAACAGCACCTGGTGTGTTTATTATATCAAAGCCACATTGTAACAGCTCCTGGTGTGTTCATTATATCAAAGCCACATTGTAACAGCATCTGGTGTGTTTATTATATCAAAGTCCCACTGTAACAGCACCTGGTGTGGTTATTATATCAAAGTCACATTGTAACAGCACCTGGTGTGTTCATTACATCAAAGTCACATTGTAACAGCACCTGGTGTGTTTATTATATCAAAGTCACACT
>CM054148.1:17548411-17565911 GCA_028751875.1 Rapana venosa | reverse complement strand
CATGTTTTCTGAATCAATGCGTCTTGAAGGCTTGTCACTTAAACGCAGGAACTACAGAACAGAAGAAGAAAGTAAAGGTGAACGTACTGATCCAGTCTCTGACAACGGTTCGTGCATTAATGCTCCAATATCACTGGACGAAGTAAGAGATGCGTTACTATCTCTTTCTAACAAGAAAACGTCTGTCGGGTCAGATGCAGTTTCAAATGACATGTTGAAACATTTACCAACAAATTTCATTTATCTACTCCACAAACTATTCAATAAATGTTGGATTGGGGGAGGTATGCCAGTAAAGTGGAAGGAGTCCATTGTCATTCCAGTTCATAAACAGGGAAAGCCTAAATCTGACAGAACCAGCTACAGACCAATTGCTTTGACCTCTCACACTGGCAAGCTAATGGAAAGAATTATTCTAAAAAGGCTGATGTATTTTTGCCATAAAAATAAAATAATCCCTGTCAATCAAGCAGGTTTTCAAAAAAAAAAATCTGCAATAGATATTTTTGGTTAAACTATCAACACGAATAAAAATGCAGTTTGCAAGAAGAAAGAATGTTCTTGCAACATTTTTTGATATTAGAAAGGCATATGACCAAGTTTGGCAGCTAATTTTAGGAAAAATTTAAAGAGGTGGGTGTTTGGGCAAGTATTTTTTTAAAAAATTTTTTTTAACGACAGGAAAATTAAAGTAAGAAAGCTAAATCTATTAAAGTGTTGTCACTTATTGGGACTACCCCAAAGGGTTCGTGAAGCTCCTACCCTATTTAATATCCTCTGATGATCCCCCCAAGAAATTTATCAAAGGATTCTCTTATAAATATGCGGATGATTTATGCATGGGGTTTTAAACTTTATATAAACGAAATACCCAAAAAGAGCTTTAAATTCATAAAAAGGGTATATCAAACCCAGCTTGATAACATCGACAAATATATCTTGAAAAGGGATTTCTTTGTCTACAAAAAAAAACTCATGTTGTGCTTTTTAAAAGGATTTTCCGGAGGAGCTACAAGTTTTAAGAGGGGACTAAAATAATTGAAACAAAAATACAATAAAGTTTTTGGGTTTTTATTTAATTTAAAAAGAAATTTGGAATACATATTGAGCATTATTAAAAAAAGGGCAAAAAAGTGCAAAACTTACTGAAGAATTAGAAAACTTTTGGGGGACAAGACATTTCAATCTAAAATGTTTAGCTACATTTCTTGTTCGTTCAAATTTTTATCATAGGACAAGAAATCTTTTCAGCGCTCAAAATCTTTACTTAAAAAGCACAAATGTAGATGCAAAGCTTCAGCTTGCACTTGGAGTTCCGTATCAGCATCGTTTGGGGAACGTACAATAAATTGGGGCATTCCCTTTTGGTGATTACCGTAAGGGCATTGCTAATATGTTCTTGAAACAGAACGACTGAAAATTTCATTTTGGGGAAGTAGAAGTAAAATCCAAACTACAGTTTCCTAAAAGAGAAAAAAGATTTCTTCCTTAATGCCCATTAACACATATGTGTCTGTCTGGGGAAAATTCTAATGTAAATCAACACGAAGGGACAAACGAGAGGCAATAACCTTCCCCATCGGGGAGATGAACAACACACTTCGACTTTAGGTAACTAATGTAAAAAAAAATGGAATCGAAATTAGGGTTTTCTGATGTTCGCCCCAACCTTTAAAAAAGTATTTTCATCATTTAAAAATTTTTACAGAGGGATAAAGTCGGGAAAATCAAAAACGGTTCAGCTTTTGTTATCCATTTTTAAAAAATTGAAAATCATTCTATTTTTTTGGTAAAACATCTTTCGATTTTTAGGGAAATTAGTAGCATCTTAAGGGCCAAAATTTTGTTTTGTTTGCCATTGGTATTTTAAAACCCTTATTTTTTTTGATTCAAAGTCTTTTTTTGTATTTTTTAAAATCCTTGTGGACAAGACAACTTCAAACATTGCATTAGAGATTAATCTTCATAACCTTTTAACCCTAAAAGGCAAAAATGTCACTTCTGTTGGGTGCCTTCACACAGTGGATTTTTTCCAAAGATGGGTGATAACTGCAAAAAGAGGTCAAAGCATGAACGGAAATCGAACTTGCACGTGCCTTTATCATTTCAAGAGGGGTACCAATTATTAAAAAAAAATCATGGAAAAGGTCACGGGAAAATATCACTAAAAGGAGATTTTAAACAGATCGTCATCAAAAAAGTAAAGCAAGAGTCGGAGTATTCTTTAAGGGTTGCTCAAAATTTCCCCACACAAGAGTGAATGTTTGTTTTTGAATAAACTTAATGCTTTTTTAACCAAATTCGTAGACACAGTAAAAGGGCTGTTGGGGGAATATTTCTAATACTCTATAATATTTGAAGTAAAAAACAAAAAACTTTTTTACCCCAATTTTCTGAAAACCCCTTTGAAGCAAATTTAATAAATTGAATTTTTGGGATTTTATATTGCAAAAGGGCCTGGGAGAGCCTATAAATTTGTTTTAGTTTCATTAACGTTAATCCTTTTTATGTTTTTGTTTCGGTTTTTTTTTTTTTTTTTTTTATATTGTATCTTTTGCTTTGTGCGGTTTTTTTCATGTTGCTATTTTCCCCTTCGCTTTTTTGTAGGGCCCCCACCACCACCTCATACTCATACACCCTTGATAATGTTTTTGTTTTTTTTTTCGTTAATATCACTGAGAGTGAACAACGTAAAATCGAAAACAACAACAAAACTACTTCCCCACTACAACTACACCCACCTAAATCACCCACCACTACACCCCCACTCAACTCCTTTCCCCTACACCCCAACTACACCACACCCACCCCTACAACCCCACCCCCCACTACACCCCCACGCAACCCCACTACAACCACACCCCCACTAAACCACACCCCCACACAACCACACCCCCACTACACCCACCCCTACACCCACTACTACAACCACCCTAAACCACACCCCCCACTCACCCCCATACCCCACCACCACCCACCCTAAAACCCACCCCACCAACCACCCCTACACCCACCCTAACCCCCCACTCACCCCCCACTCAACCATATACAACCACAATAAGAGATGACTGGTTTTTTTACCCCAAGAGTCTATTTTTAGGTGACCCAGGGGTACGTGGGGACGCTTCAACACCCCACTATGCTATATACAGCATCCCTACTGCTACTTAAATACACCAAAACCAACCCCCCCCCCACTACTACCCCGACAAGTGCTGCCACCACCACCACCACCACCACCACCACTACCAGGGCACCGGACAGGCCAAGTAAGTTCGACAGGCCAAGTAAGTTCTGATAATCCTCCCCCTACCCCCCCCCCCCCCCCCCAAAAAAAAAAAAAAAAAAAAAACCCAGTGTTAAGCAGTGAAGGGGTGCCAGGGTTTGGTTGTTTATGGCTTGTTGTTGTTGTTGTTGTTGTTGTTGTTGTTGTTGTTGTTGTTGTTAGGAAAACAGTACTTTCTGGGGATGGGAATGGGTGGCGTGCATGCATTGAGGTCTTAAAAGGTAAAGGTGTTCCCGTAACCTTCGTGGTCGTAAGGGAGCGCGAGGCGTCAGAGACCTCAGCTTCTCTAGGGCCCAGCATATTGAGGGCGGCGCCCATCTCCTCTCCCTCGCTGCTTTACTTTTTTTTCTGACCTTAAAGAGGGCAGGTACCCATTTACAGCTGGGTGAACTGGGGGAACTTTTCTGAAGCCAAGGCGCCCAAACGGTCACTGATCTACTTGGTAACCACGCTCGATGCTGCTGGGAGAAAGCGAGTGCTCTGGCCACTGAGCTATCCCGTCCCCATGTATGAAGCCTTACTTACCACCAAAAAGAATTAGCGGTCACAGTGTTGAGCTCGCGATCCGACGGCCCGGGTTCGAGCCACCACCGGGGCATCAGTTTGAGGGAAATTCCCCCCCTGGAGTTAGCATCAAACAGACTACCCTCCCACCAAAGTCATATCGATAAAATTATAAACCGATGTCCCCTTGCGCGAACACACAGAGAACATTTTGCACACACGCCCGTCGGAAAAAAGCAGGCCATTGTGTGTGTCGGCAAGTACGGATGATAAAATCTTAAAACACATGCACACTGGTGTCGTGTTTAGACATCATCCCTGAAGTCGAAATGCGGCTATCTCAATGGTGGACATAAACGGTAGCATTTCGCAAAATCTCACCATTGGTGAACCTCGGAGTTCTAGCCCAGGAACGAAATCAACAATAATAACAACAACACCAACACCAACAAAACCATTCACTAGTCGTAGCTGTGCATGTCTGTGTGTGTCAATATACTCTTAACCACCAAACTAAACTTCTTTTTTTTTTAAACTAAAAGGAGGGAGGGTCACTCCCCCCCCCCCCCCCCCCACCCACCTTTCGCCAACGACAACTTTTTTTTCTTGTTACTCAAGGTTTGTTTTGACACGAAGGCTACTCCAGCAAATAACTGTGTGTGTGTGTGTGTGGTGTGTGTTGTGTGTGTGTGTGTGTGTGGTGTGTGTGTGTGTTGTGTGTGTGTGTGTGCATGTGTGTGTATATGTGTGCGTATGCGTGTGTGTTTGCGTGCGTGTGTATATGTGCGTGTGCGTGCGTGCGTCCGTGTATGTGTGTGTGCGTGTGTGTGTGTGTGCGTGTATGATTCAGATTCAGATTCAGATTCAGATTCAGAATATTTTATTGCCATTTAAATCATGTAGACTTATTTGACACAACAAAAACATCAACTATAATTATTATCTATTTTGGCTAAAAGTGATGTACACTAAAAACATGTTGTATTTTACTTCTCTTTTTCTCTCTTTTCAAAACACTCATACACATATCTGATGATATCTGCTTGATATATATCAACTGTGATTATGTCACTTAATTTATGTACACAGTTTTTGCGTTCTTTGTCTTTCGTTTTGATTTTTAATAACAAATTATTTCTGAGTTCATCATATAAAATGCATTCATCAAGTAAATGAAATTCATCTTCAATTTTGGTACAGTGTCTACATTTTCTGTCCTCTCTGGATATATTTTGGTGTCTCCCTTTCTCTATCATTAATTGTGACGCTGTGCGAAATTTACAATATGTCTTCTTATGAGTTTTGTTTTCATAGTTTACTAAGTATGGTTCCAATCTGTATTCTTTGGTAGCAAAATCATAAAATTTTAGTTTTGCAAACTCTTTCTTTTGGTAGATCCAAATGTTTTATACATGTCCTCAAGTTTTCTTCTAACAGCATAACTCAACCGATGAACATTAAGAGTGCTTTGGTTCTTCCAGACATGTTTGAATCCAATTGTGTACAGAATATTTTTCACTGTGTTTATCCATTTATCGTGTGTATTATTCTGATACAAATAATCGTATACTATTCTAATATAAGAGTCTGGTTTTGATTCTGTCAAATGAATCCAAAAGGCCTGGCATATGATTTTAAGGGTCAGTGGAAATCTCCCTAATTCACCCAAAGTGGGTAGTACTAATGCTTTTTATGAACTCCTATCATTTGTTTACAAAATTTTACATGGAAATTCTCAAACAAAAACTGATTGGATAAAGCATGCCTTGAACAGTTTATCAATATGAAACTCTGTCTCCCCATTAAAACAAAAAGGAAACCAAACTTCTGCTCCATAGGTTAAAACAGGGGTTATCAGTGAGTCGAATAAACGCATTATTATAGTAGTCTTTAAATTTTGTCCATGAATTGCTCTTTTAAAGGCGTATATTGCTTTGTTGCTTTGTTTTACTAAATGTTCTTGTGTTGCTTGAAATTTCCCGTTCTGATGAAAAACGACACCTAGATATTTATAAGTTTCTACTGTTTCAATTACATGCTCTCCACATTTAAAATGAATTGGAATTTTAGGAGGTGATCTCGTAAAGACTATTACCTTTGTTTTTGTTTTGTTTATCTTTAAACCCCAATTAGAACAGTATTCTTGCAGTTTGTTCAGTTTAGTTTGAAGACCTATTTTGGTTGTTGATAGCAATGCCAGGTCATCAGCATAGAGTAAACAAGGAATTCTGTCTTTGCGGTTATATATGGCGAATCTTTCTCATCAGTATATTGAACTATATCATTGACATATACATTAAATAATGTAGAACTTAATGTATTTCCCTGATGTACCCCTTTTCTGACTATGATTTCATCTGTGTGTTTGCCTCGTATTTTTGTAAATATTGTTGCATTGGAATACATGTTTTTAATGACATTAAAAGTTTTTCCTGTTATTCCTATTTCGTTTAACTTATAAGAAGACCCTCGTGCCACACATTATCAAACGCTTTCTGAAAATCTACAAAGCAGCAATAAAGTCTTTTAGTTTTTACTTTCAGTACACTATCTATTAAATTATTAAGTAGGAAGATATGGTCCGTTTTCTGCATGTTTTCTGAAACCAGCTTGTTCTTTTGACAATACAATTGTTATTTTCTAAATATTCAGAAATTCTATGGTTCATATTTGACAAAAAAGTTTTCCCAAAGTAGTGTTTGTCAACGTTATTCTCTGTAGTTTTTCTGGTTGTATATGCATCCGTTTTTATAGATTGGGACAATTCACTCCTACTTTCCAGTCACAGGATATATACCCGTTTCTAAATACTAAATTGA
The DNA here is from genome assembly GCA_028751875.1 of Rapana venosa. Classification (NCBI taxonomy): domain Eukaryota; kingdom Metazoa; phylum Mollusca; class Gastropoda; order Neogastropoda; family Muricidae; genus Rapana; species Rapana venosa. The sequence continues at coordinate 17,559,302 of CM054148.1, read as the reverse complement.
AAAATATTCCGCATTATCTCTATAACATTAGATGAACTGATTTGATCATTTCGTTTGTGATTCCATCTTTTCCAGGCGATTTGTTATTTTTTTCACTTTTTGATTGTTTTTTGTAATTTCCTCTGTTGTAATTTGCTTATCTAGCAGTGGGTTATTAGATACTTTTAATTCATTAAACCTGATTTGTACTTGCTTTTTGTGGTCTGGATCTATTTGCGGTTCTTTACCAATAATGTTTTTTAAGTGTTCAGTCCATTTACTGCTACTAATATGATTATGATGTTTTAATCCATCATCTTCGCTTTCTTTTAATTTTTGTAAAGTTTTCCACAATATACTCGATCTTCGTCAATGGCAATCATGTAGCTGTGATACTAGTGAATTTTTGAAGATTTTCTTTTTCTTTTTTATAAAGTATTATATTGTTTCTTTCATAAAGTATTTTTCTCGAAGTTCAGGTTTATACGGGGTTCTATTTATTGCATTTAGTAGAGACTTTACTCTTTTCTTGTACTGTTACATTCCGAATCAAACCATTTTTATTGTTTTTAATTCTTCTACCGGTTTTTGGGACTTTCTGGTCTTCAAGCTTAATTGTGCCACTTTGAGAAAGATATCAGACAGCTGTCTGGAATATTCATTTACGACGTTTGAGGAATCAGGCTGCTTTGTACTTTGTTTTATTTGTTTTAATACTGTATTTGTTTCAGTTTTTTTTGTGTGTTATGTGTGATTGTATTGCTGGTAGTAGAAGTGCCTTTTCAAATTGTCCTTTGGAATTTGTATCCCATACAAAACGTGTTTGTTGTGGTGAATCTTTAGTAATATACTCTGCCTGTGTGTCTCTTACTATTTTGATAGACCTCTGCAAACGTGTTTTGTCTGTATCTGGTATATCTATATCTAAATCTAGTGGACAATGATCAGAGTATTCCATTAAATCTCTAACTTTCATATGCTTCACCTCTTTCATAAATGATTTTGAACAAATGAAATAATCCACGACACTACATCCTTGAGGTTGAAAGCATGTAAATCTACCCTGTAAATCTCCTAATGTTCGGCCATTTATGTGTGTGCGTGCGTGCGTGTGTGTGTGTATATGTGCGTGTGTATATATGTGTGTGCGCGCGCGCGCGCGCGCGTGTGTGTGTGTGCATATGTGTGCGTGTGTGTTTGCGTGCGCGTGCGTGCGTGCGTGCGTGCGTGTGTGTGTATGTGTGTATGTGTGTGTGTGTGTGTGTGTGCCAGACCAATGCCAGGAATGTCGCGACCTTCAGTGTTTCACGGGGCCGGTGACCGTGACCTGTCCTTCACCTCGACCTCTGTGCTCTGCACGAGTCACGGACACGGCTGAAGGGGAGCGAACCGTTGAAAAAGGGTGAGGGGGTGTTGTTGTTGTGTTGTGCTTCTTGTGTCGTGTTGCATTGTGTTGTGCTGTCTGAAATCGTTGTGTTGTGCTATATTGCGTTGCGTTGTGTTTGTGATGCGTCGCGTTGTGTTTCGTTATATTGTATTGGGTTGTGCTGTGTTGCATTGTGTTGTGTTGTATTGTATTGGGTTGTGCTGTGTTGCATTGTGTTGTGTTGTATTGCGTTGTGTTGTCTTGCATTGGTTGTGTTGAATTGTGTTGTATTGTACACTGTTGTATTGTATCGTGTTGTGCTGTATTGTTGTATTGTGTTGTGTTGTATTGTGTTATGGTGCGTTGTGTTGGGTTGTATTGTATATTAGTGTGTTGTGTTTGTATTCTATTGTGTTGTATTGTATTGGTTTCTATTGTATACCACTTTCAGTCACGGCAGATTTCTCTCCGTGAAATCCGGGCTGCTCTCCTTGGAAAGAGTACGTCGCCACAAGAGCAGCGCCACCCATTACATATTTATTTTATTTTCCTGTCTGTATGTGTGTTTGTTTTTCTTTCAGAGTGGCTCTTTTTCTGTATAAGTTTTTCCAGGGACAACTTTTCTTTTTGCCGTTGGTTCTTTTACGTGCACTGAATGCGTGTTGCACACGGCGCTTCTGTCTATCGCCTCATCCGAAAGACTAGCACCCAGACCCACCACTTAGGATGTAGATCTAGTGGATGGGGCGGGGGGGGGGGGGAGGGGAAGTTTGGGCTCCAATCGGGATCAAACCCGCACCTTTCGCTTTTAAAGTAGGTGCACTACCTCTAGACAATGATGGGAGAACTAGATTTAGTCACGGATAGGTGGAGAAGTAGCCGAATGGTTAGAGCGTTGCGCTTGGGATCTGACGGCCCAGGTTCCGCACCAATTCAAGAGTGAACATCAGTACGTGGAATGTTCATACCAAATTTGAAATGTTGTTTTTATCTTGGTGTCTTTTGAGATAATTATACGTATCAATGTGCCTGTCAGTATTGTAATTTCCCTTCATGGGATGATTAAAGTGGTTTTGACTTGACTTGACAATACCGACTTCACTCCCCCGAAAGTCCTTCAGATAAACCGAGGACGCGTGAGCGAACGCGCGCAGATTATCTTGCGCACACGTTAAAACCGGCTCCGCCTTTTAAAAGAGTAAGCCATTTCGTGACGATTAGAACGGATGACAACTTTAAAAAAAAATAATAATAAACGCATGCACACTGGTGTTGTATGGAGACATTGTCCCCAAAGTCGGAGCGCGGCTACCCTCATGTTGGGCAAAAACGGTCGCAGACACAAAGTGTCACCGTTGGTGAGACAAGTGGAACCTGTTCATTAGGTCCCATGAGAGTGGACACGACCATCTGCCACACGGCACCTTTGAGGGACATGCAAGGTGAGGGCCACTGTCAGGCGAGACGCTTCAGTCAGTCACACACACACACACACACACAGAGAAGAGACGGGATAGCCTAGTGGTTAGAATATTGCGCTCGCAATCTGACGACCCCGGTTCGATTCCCGTTCAAGGGGGATACTTTCCCCTGGAGTTAACATCAGTGCAGACTCAGTGCTCCCCCCCAATGTCCTTCGGATGAGACTATAAACCGAGGCCCCGTGTGCGAACGCACGCAGAACATCTTGCGCACACGTTAAATCCTGTTCCGCTTTTCGTAAGAGTAGGCCATTGTGTGCCGGTGGGAACAGATGACAGAATTTACAAAACCGCGTACACACAGGGACTGGATGTAAAAAGGCACATAAGTGCTTATTCCATTATCCTTGATATAAAAGAATAAAATAAATTAAAAAAGAATAAAACACACACACACACACACACACACACACACACACACACACACACAACACCGCTGATCAACGTGACCCGAAGCTCAAACAGAATGTGGACGGGCTGGAGGAATGGAGCTGTCCGCTTGAGATAGAACAGGACGCTGCCTGTATGTACTACAGACCATTGAACACTCACAGAACAAGGAACTTAACGCCCTTGCCTCCGCTCTCGTTGCCCTGCAGCAGTCCACTGAGCATACAGTCATCAAATGGGTTTCTTCACACTGCAGCATCCATGGCAACGAGGAAGCCGAGACCTTCTGGCAAAGAGAGGAGGTCAGATGCCTCAAGAGAAGCACGAGGTGACGTATGAAGAGGCAAAGACAATTGTGAAGGAAAAGCAAAAGAGAAGATGGCTTCAGCAGCACCCTAATTTCAACAGTAAGAATGATTTCTACTTCCTCCTGCCCAGAGAAGACCAAGTAACAATTGTAAGGCGGAGGACTGGACACTGCAGACTCAGACATGACATGTTCCCCAAGTTCCACATTGGTGATTGTGAGCCGTGCCGTGACAGTGGAACACTTCCTCCAGACCTGTCTATCCATCACACCAAAACCTGAGGGCCGATATCTGGCCTACTGACCTGCCGATGAGGGACACATTTTTCGGACCGCTGGAGGGAGGGCTTCAGCGCACGGCAGCATTTGTCAGGGCCTCAGGAGTTGCTGTCTGAGTGTTCGACGAAGAAGAAGAAGAAGACAGGACCTATTCCGAACGGTCAGGTTGAACCTGACGCCTCGAACCGTTTGAGACGTACACTTAAGAGTGACAGACGATCAGATCTGTTTAGGATCAGTTTCGTCCTGACCGTCCCAGCTTTCCAGCCCAGGGAAGTTGTCTGTCGGCCCCTTTTACACAAGCCATGCTCTGAATGGATTGGTGGCCTGGCCGTAACCCACCCGTATGGAAAACGAGAGAGATCACGAGTAGGGGTGCTATCTCTCCTGCAGCCAGACTTTCACCCCATCACCAATTCATGATTGGTCGTGTGGGTGCTAGTCTTCTTCATGAGACAATAAATCGAGGTCCCCTGTGCAGTGCTCAACCAGCATGCATAAAAAGCCCGAGGAAGCAAGAAAGTTGTCTCTGGCAATTTTTTTTAAAGCCTGTCTGATATGAAATCAAGTACACATGAAAACAGGAATGTTCGTTTTCTAACCGATAAGTGGCGCTGCTCTTGTGGTGATGTGCTCTCTCCCCAGGGAGAGCAGCCCGAATTCAACCCAGGGACAATCTACCATGACTTAAAAGTGGTGCACAACACAACTAGATTATCCAAACAATGTTCTAATTGATCCGTGGCTGAGTGGTAACGCACTCGTATCGAAAGCGAGGTGTCAAGGGTTCGATTCCACTGCAAACAAACACTTACCCCATCACCAGAACCAGGAGTGATGGTGTCGGTGCTAGTCTTTCGGTTCGGACGAGATTTTTGAGTGAGTGCGGTATATACTTTTTGACTCTTTACATGTGCACACATGCGTGCGTGCGTGCGTGCGCGTGCGCACACACACACATCTACTCCCCCCCCCCCTTCCACCCACCCACACAATCTACCCTCCCCCTCCTACACATAAACACACACACACACACACACACACACCGTGCGCGCGCGCGAGAATAATGTGGTTTTGTTCTTTCCCGCCAAAACAGGTGTATCAGCCGTTCTGAGTGTGAAGCTTCGCCCCTGACTGACCTTCACCTTCAAGACTGTCTCCTTGTCGACAGACTGGTCACAGGTCGTGACCTTGAGTGTCTCTTCTGTTGTCATGGTGACCTGTGCAACAAGGGACCTAACTACATTCCAAAGCGAGAGGACTGGATCGCGCTAAGTGAACAGACTTCCCTGATTGGTTAAAAACAGTTCGAGAGTAGTAAATGAGCAAATGAATGGACAGACAATTGAACATATGAATGAATAAGCAAATAAATAGATAAATGTCATTTAAAGAAAAAACTGTTCATCAAATATCTTAAATTGATTAAAGTTAGAAGACATACAAAGAAATAATACAGTCAAATGAATAGAAAGCACGAATAAATGCGCACATAACAATAATTTCAACTGGATTTTGCATAAAGAGAGCAGTTATGAATTATTCTTTTCAAAATTAATCTTTGCCGAGAAGTTGAAGACTTGTGTCTTAAGCCCGTCATTTTTGATAGAATTGATTAGTATTGCTTACTTCTTACACTGATTAGGAGTTCCTCTTGTTGATTGGCAGTTGAAAGTGCATGCTTGTTGGTGTATCAGTTTAATCAGACCCTAGCATCTTAATCAGATTGTTGTCAGTGTACAGTATTAAAAAAATAATAATAACAATTTAATTAATTAATTGATTAATAATAAGAAGAAGAAGAAGAAGAAGAATGATGATGATGATGATAACAATGATAATAATATAGCGACATATTCCGTCTTCAGAGCAGCTCATTTCATTGTACAGGTTGCATGCTGGGTATGTTCGTGTTTCCGTAACCCACCGAACGCTGACATGAATTACGGGATCTTTAATATGCATATTTGATCTTCTGCATGTGTATATTATACACGAAAGGAATTAAGGCACTGGCAGGTCTGCACTTGAAGTTGACCTAGGAGATGGTAACAATCCCCACCCTGGATTCACCGGACGCTCCCTGCGAGATTCGAACCCACGACTTGATGGACCCACGGGATTGAAGCCAAACGGTCTTAACCACTCGGCTATAGTGTCCGTCCTTCAGGTTCAACTTGCCCGAGTCACATTGCCTGGAAAAAAAAATTCGGTGCAGGGCCCCTATCATCTTTTCGAGGAGTTAAAAGAAGTCAAGTGATGGAAGCAGTGTGGATTGACCAGTGGATTTGAAGGCCTAAGTCTGAGCATAGCCATGCCATAGCTGGAACAAACGTGAACGGACATTTAGTTTTTGGTCGTTAGTTTTGTTAGGTAAGGTGTTTGTGATCGTGATTCATTTTGACCATGATTGTCATTCTGTTGTGGGGTGGGGTTTTGTTCCCCCCTACTTTGACTTCGTTTTGATTGTGATGATTTTATTTCGACTATGAATTTTTTTATAAATGTACTTCTTTTACATTATCTTTGTTTAGTTTGTGTGTAGTGCGTGTGCCTGTGTGTAGGGTGAAGGGGGGGGGGGGGTACATGCATGCGTGTGTGTGGGTGTGGGTGTGGGTACATGCATGCGTGTGTGTGTGTGTGTGTGTGTGTGTGTGTGTGTGTGTGTGTGTGTGTGTGTGTGTGTGTGTGTGTAGTGTGTGTGTGTGTGTGGGTGCATGCATGCGCGTGTGTGTGTGAGTGAGTGCGTGCGTGCGTGCGTGCGTACGCATGAAAGAGAGAGAGAAAGCATCTGGATGAATGCAGGACTACTTGTGGTGTCTGTTAGGACGGGTGCGCTACTACTAGGCCACGGTCCGCGTGTACATGTTAAAGAACCCACGGCTATAGAAGAGTTGTATCAATCCAACTTGTGTACTCTCACCCCTAGCGGGTGTCTCGCTCTCCCTGGCTCTGTGACTTGGCTGTTGTCGTTGTCGTCAGTAGGGGCTTAGTGGGTGCTGACACGCATGCACACGTTAGCTCAGAACAGGCACTACACTGAACACCACCACTTAACTGACCCAGCTACAGTGCAGGGACCCTCTGGCTGGTGGCCCCTCGGCGGCCTAACATTGATAGGCTCCCTGCGGACTTCTGACCCTGAGGCATCCTCACCACACGCCTGGGCATGGCTGGGGCGAGGAGATCGGAATGAGCAACGTGGAAACAGCAGAACAGGAACGTGACTGAAGATGAGCCCCCCACCCCCCCCAAAAAAAAAAGAAAGAAAGAAAGAAATGGTGTACTCTGACTGACAAACATAGGCAGGGACAAAATGAGACTGCCTCGTCATCTGTGCGTAAAAGCAAAAGGTAAAGGGTGCCCCTATAACCTATGCAGTCACTGAAGAGCGAGATGTCGGAGATCTCGGCTTCTTTAGGGAGCCAGCATCTTGAGGGCGGCGCCCATCTCCTCTCCTTAGCTGCTTTACGTTCCCTGTCCCTAATGAGGGTTAGGCACCTGTTTACAGCTGGGTGAACTGGGAGACTGTACTAGAGCCAAGGCACACGGACTGTCACACATCCGCGAGGCAACCGCATTCAACAAAAAAAAAGTATGTTAACATTTATCAGTCACACTTGGAAATAAGGATTATCAATTAATCATTATCAGTCGATCAGTTGATCAGTATATGTGTATGTATGTATCATTATCATCATTATTGGAAAAAACACTAGCTTTTTAAATTTAAATGTAAAACATGTTTTTAAAAAAAGTTACGCATTCTATCTAACACAGAAGCTAGTGCACTCACATGCGTGGACAAAAGACAGACAGAGAGAGAGAGAGAGAGACAGACAGACAGATAGACAGATATATAGCCAGATAGATACACAGATTTAAAAAAACCAACACTACCCACTCACACAACCATGTAAACTTTGAAATTTTGTTTAAGCATCCACAAAGAGTGAAAACGTATTACAAGTTTTGCAGAGACAAGGAATATGGTGGGTACATATACATAACAAGATACACAGATTGGTGTAAACATGACGTGTAAATATCTTGTTGGAAAATGGATCAAACATCATCAGCAATCTCATAGTTAATACAATGCAAAGCTTTTATGTACAACACCAGCTTTTGGTTATTAGCAAAGTCCTTAGTTATTAGCGAGTCCTTAATGCAAGTTAACTGACTGTGGCCTTTTTTTTTTTAATCCTTGAACACGGTGTTCATTTATCATAAACATTTCTTCATAAAATACAAATCTGTTATCTTTGCTATGCAATTTTGCCATGTACCGCACACGCACAAGCATACACTCTGGCACGCTCGCGCGTGCACAACACACGCACGCACACACGCACGCACGCACGCGCGCACACACACACACACACACACACACACACACACACACACACCGCGCGCGCGCGCGCGCGCACTCACGCACGCACGCACGCACGCACTTAGATGGCTTGACGAAAAAAAGCAAATGCACTGCTTATTGAATGTACCATCTGAAAATAAAAGTTTGACTTTGACTTTGACTTACACACACACACACACACACACACACACACACACACACACACACACACACACCGACATACCTTCCAATTATTCTTTTCGGTCGTCTAGTATCACTTATAGTGGAAAGATGTTAAAACTGAAGACGACTACTACTACTACTACTACTACTACAACACACACACACACACACACACACACACGTGCGCGTGCCGCGAACTCTCTCTCTCTGTCTCTGTCTCTCTGTCTCTGTCTGACTGTCTCTGTCTCTCTCTCCTCTCTCTCTCATCTCTCTCTCTCTCTCTCTCTCTCTCTCTCTCTCTCTCCTCTCTCTCTCTCTCTCTCTCAAACTTAGCATGCAACAACCAATCAGAATCGTGGTACACTTTCTAGCAAGACTTTTTTTCTTTTCTTTTCTTTTTTTAAAACAAATATCTGATAAACGAAAATCTCTTAAAAACCCTAAAGCATAAAACACAGCCTCACATAATCAGAAAACCGTGATGACACAGCCTATATTAGCATTAAACTCATGCAAACACTTTCATCCTCTGAAGTCGGAGTGTGGCTGCCTACATGGCAAAACAGCCAGTCATTCAAACTAAAAATTAAAAAAAGCTTCTCATCCAGTGTATAGGCTCCTTACAGTCTCACAGGGACGGGATAGACTGGTGGTTTGAGTGCTCGTGATCTGCTGACCGGGGTTCGAATCTCGTTCAAGAGGATTTTTCCTCTGGAGTTAACATCAGTGCTGACTCCACTTCCCCCAAAACAGTCTTTCAGATGAGACTATAACCCGAGTTCCCGTGTGCGAACGCACGCAGAACACCTTGCGCACACGTTAAAACCTGTTCTGCTTTTCAGAGGAGTAGGCCATTGTGTGGAGGTGGGAACGGATGAAACAATTTACACAACGGCATACACACGGGGACTGGATGTAAAAAATCACGTGAGTGCTTATTCCATTATCCTCGGAATGAAACAATAAATAAATGAATAATAAAACAGTGGTTCCTGTGTATGCTGAGTGAAACAAAGCGCAAATTCTGGATGCCCCCCCCCCCCCCCCCACCCCCAGGCTGGGGAACGCTCAACAGTGAAACATTTTTAAAAATTCACACAAGCTTGTACAAAAGCCTAATCACAATCGTGTGTAATCTCGATGTGGTTAAAACATTGAATGCGGGAAAAAAGCAGATGAAGGGAATAACAGAATCATTGCATCTTCATAAAACAAGGCACGTGTGTGTGTGTGTGTGTGTGTGTAAGTGAGTGAGCGCGCGTGTGTGCGTGCGCGCGCGCGCGTGTGTGTGCGTGCGTGCGTGCGTGCGTGCGTGCGTGCGTGCGTGTGTGTGTGTGTGTGTGCATTGTCAGTACATCTTCATGTAAGCATTTCATGACTGAACGGACCAAAATAATGACGTGCTAAAAATTATAAACAAAGACAAAGAAGTAGATAGACAAACCAGACGGATCTCTGAAGTACCCAAGGTTTCATTCAGAATGACGATCAGGATCGGGGGAAAAAAATATGTATAGGGAGAAAAGGTTGCTTGAGGAGACAGAGAGCGATAGTAGAGAAAGAGAGGGGAAAAGAAAAAGAGAAGATAAGGAGAGAAAGCAAGGAAAGAGAAGAACAAAAAACAGACAGGCAGACAAACGAAGACAAAGACCGACAGACAGACAGAGAAACATATTGACAAATACAGAGTGAAAAAAATCCCCACAGAGATAACCAAAATTTTAAAAAAGGTTGAATCTCAACAAAACGTTCCGTTACTTTTCGTGAGTGTGTGTGTGTGCGCGCGAGTGTGTGTGTGTGTGTGTGTGTGTGTGTGTGTGTGTGTGGTGTGTGTGTGTGTGTGTGTGTGTGTGTGTGTGTGTGTAGGTGTACGTAGGGTACTTGTTTTTATTTCTTTTTATTTTGCTTCGTTTCGGGTTTGTGTGTGTGTGTTTTTGGTGGTGGTGGTGGTGGTGTGTGTGTTTATGTGTGTGTTTGTTTTTTGGAGGTGGGGGGGGGGTAAGAAAAAAGTTTTGTGCAGGATAACAAGATCAAGCGACAAAAGAAGACAACATTTCAATGAACCTTTTGCTCTCAAAGAATTCACCACTTCAAGTTAACGTCAAAGTGAAAAGCGGAGAGTGAAGGCAGCTTTATCATCCTGGTCAAACCATTATAAACAAACCAACAAACAACCGTGGAGGTAAACAAAACACACACGCACACAGACACACGCACGCACAATCAACAACAAGTGCATAATCTATGTTCAGTCTTTCCTAAAGTCAGGTTTAAGCGTGACGTCAACAGCTCTACCCACTCTTTTCTTTAACGTGAAAAATGGATCCATCTTTTTGTTCTTCCCAGTAAAAACAACAACAACAACCAGAAATGAAATAAACCTGATATGATCTACATGCACTCCCGAGTAGGGATCTGCTCTTCCCGTGGATGGGGGAATTGCAGATGCTGGCGATGATGTCACACATATCCCGACTTTAGAGGGATTGAGCATACACCAAACAAAAGCCGCACAATCATGAATAAACTAACCTCTGGGTAAAAACTATGGC
>CM054148.1:17530911-17538411 GCA_028751875.1 Rapana venosa | reverse complement strand
TGCAAGAAATGGGTGACCCTTTCACAGTCAAGGGTTTGAATTCAGTTCCAGCAGTAAGGCGAACCACCTTGGCTTAGCTGTTAACGATGGAGGTTCGTCAGACGGATGAACCAGAACTGGCCCAGCTGGTCAAGACTGGGCGAAACATCCACAGGGCATAGTGTAGAAATCAACACCGAAAAGATCGTGCTGCTGGCCAGTCACAGTTCTACCATCACTACTGACATAAACGTCTAAGAGCAAAAACCCAATCACCAGTTCCAAAGTGTACTTACTTCGGATTCATCGCCGCTCCCCACTCCCTGGGAATGCCCAGTGACGGAGGGGAGGGGAAGGTGGGGGACTATCAGTATAAATAGCATCCCCACCTTTCTGGATATTCTGTGCTAGGAATTTCCTTTTTTTTTTTTACTATCCCCCCTCTTTGTTACTTTTTGTGGGGTTTTTTCATGAAGAGATGGACAGAATATTGCAGATACCTGTACAACTACAAGCTGAAGGCTGATCCGAACAAACTTCACGAGCAAGATCCCAGACCATCAGATCCTGAAAGGACACAGGTGCTGGAGGGAGAGATAGAAGAAGCAGTAAGATCCTTGAAAGGAGGCAAGTCACCAGGGATTGACAACATCCCGGCTGAGCTCATCAAGTACGGAGGCCCAGAGATGATCAAGGCACTAACAATCATCTGCCAACGCATCTGGAACAGCAAAGAGTGGCCTGAACAGTGGACCCAATCCATCATAGTTCCACTTCCAAAGAAGGGAGACCTGACGAAGTGCCAAAATTACAGAACAATCAGTCTGATAAGCCACCCTAGCAAAGTTATGCTACGCATTGCCTTGAACAGACTGAAACCACAAGCAGAAGAAATCCTATCAGAAGAACAGGCAGGATTCAGACCAGGTCGAAGCACTGTCGAGCAGATCTTCAACATCAGAATGCTCATAGAGAAGCACCTCCAACATCAACTACAGCTCTACAACAACTTCATTGACTTCAAGAAGGCCTTCGACCGAGTGTGGCAAGAAGCTCTGTGGCAAGTCATGAGAGACTATAACTTCGAAGAGGACCTGATTCAAGTCATCCAGGCGCTGTATGACAGCTCCCACAGCGCAGTCCTCATGGGTAGAGAAATCGGGGAGTTCTTCCGGACTTCAGTTGGAGTTCGACAAGGCTGCCCGCTATCCCCCGTTCTTTTCAACGTGTTCCTGGAGAACATCATGCAGGAGGCCCTCCTTGACTTCAAGACCACAATCACAACAGGAGGAAGGCCAGTCTGCAATCTTCGATTCGCAGACGATATTGATCTCATAGGCCGCAGTGAAGAAGAACTCCAGGATCTCACCACCAGACTGGAAACATCAGCCAATGCCCACGGTATGGAGATCAGCACGGAAAAGAGCAAGATCCTAGTGAACAGTACCACACCGACCACTCCCACCAGCATCAAGATGAGTGGCGAGACACTAGAGGAGGTGGAAACTTTCAAGTACCTCGGAGCAGTCATCACCAAAGAAGGTACGAGCACACAAGAGGTGAAGATCAGACTTGCTGTGGCACTCTCCTCCATGACTAAGCTGGCGAAAGTGTGGAGAAACCATAACATCAGAACCCACACTAAGGTCAGACTCTACAGGGCACTCGTCACATCCATTGCCTTGTACAGCTGTGAAGCATGGACACTCACTGCCGATTTAGAACGTCGCATTCAAGCCTTTGAGATGAAGTGCCTCAGGCGGATCCTGAACATCACCTACAGAGACCGTAAAACCAACGACTACGTCTGGCAGCAGATCGAGGCACTGGCTGGCAAACAAGAACCATTGCTAGATACAGTCAAACGGAGGAAATTGAAATGGTTTGGCCACACAACAAGGCATAACAGCCTGTCAAAGACAGTCCTGCAGGGAATGGTGGAAGGAGCAAGGAGGCAGGGACGACCACGCAAAAGCTGGATATCCAACATCAAGGAGTGGACCAGCCTCACTGTACTAAACCTCCTGAAAGCAGCCCAGGACAGAACCATTTGGCGGTCCACTTGCAGCGTCCGTGCGGGTACCCCAACGGTCGTCCCGACCAAGGGATGATGATGATGATGATGATCACCTCGTTCTTGCCTTTTTCTGCATGCCTTCATGGTTCGTTCTCCTGCCCCTTTTCTCCCAGAAAAAAATATAACAATTCATTCCTATGCTGAAGTCAGATAAGCTGGCCTGACTTGTTTAACGGCCCTGCAACACATTTTCGCTCATATGACAGACAAAAGCAGTTGCTGCCTGAGCATTAAGAAGAAGAAGAAGAAGAAGAAGAAGAAGAAGAAGAAGAAGCAGGAGGAGCAGGAGCAGGCGGCCAAGGCATCAAGAGAGTTGCCCCTGGCAAAACTGTAGAAAAAAGCCACACTGATAGGGAGACAAACACACCTGCAGACAGGAAAAGAGTAAATTAAAAAAAGAGTGACTGCTCTTGTGGCGACATAACACAACGCAATGCAATAAAACACAACACACCACAATGCTAAGCAGTACAACACATCACAACACACTACAATACACTACAACACAATACACCACAACACATCACAACACAATACATTACAACACAAAGCAATACACCACAACACAACGCAATACACCACAACACAACGCAATAAATTACTACTAATAAACTACTGACATAAACGTCTAAGAGCAAAAACCCAATAACCAGTTCAAAAGTGTACTTACTTCGGATTCATAGCCGCCCCCCACTACCCCCACCCCTCCTGGGAATGCCCAGTGACGGAGGGGAGGGGAAGGGACTGTCAGTATAAATAGCATCCCCACCTTTCTGGAAATTCTGTGCTAGGAATTTCCTTTTTTTACTATCCCCCCTCTTTGTTACTTTTTTGTGTAATACACCACAACACATCACAACACAATACACCACAACACACCACAACACATCACAACACAATGCAATACACCACAATACACAACACAACGCAATACACCACAACACAACGCAATACACCACAACACAACACAACACACCACACCAGACACAACACACTACATCACAACACAATACACCACAACACTTCAAAGCACACCACAATACATCACATCTCAATGCATCACAACACACCACACCACACCACAATACATCACATCACACCACAATACATCACAACACAACACACCAGACAACACACCACATCACAACACAATACACCACAACACTTCAAAGCACACCACAATACATCACACCACAATACATCACAACACACCACAACACAATCCACCACAACACAACACAATCCACCACAACACAACACAATCCACCACAACACATCACATCATAATGCAATACACCACAACACAATACACCACACCACACCACACAACAATACACCACAACACACAATCCACCACAACACATCACATCATAATGCAATACACCACAACACAATACACCACAACACAATACATCACATCACATCAAATCGCAATGCAATACACCACAACACAACACAATGCTAAGCAGTGGAACACATCACAACACAATGCAACACACCACATCACAACACAATCCACCACAACACAACGTAATACACAACACCACACAACGCAATACACCACACCACCCCACGACACACCACAACACACCACGCCACACCACACCACACTACAACACACTACAACACCACTGAACTCAGCGGCTACTCACTGATGCCTTTATTCGCCTCATTCTTTCCGATGTCGAAGATACTGGTGGTGCTGGAGGTCGTGGATGGAACGCTTCGCGAAGGCGATGATGAACTCCTGTCTTTTTCGGGCGTCACTTTAACGGCACCCAACGTGGTTGTGGATGTAGATGTGGATACTGTTGTTGTAGTTGTCGGCGTGGCGGTGGGTAAGGCTGTCGCAGCGGTGGTGGTGGTGGTGGTGGTGGTGGTAGCTGATGTGGTTGTAGGTGCGGTCGTAGTGGTTGTAGCAGTTGTGGATGTGGTGGTTACGATTGTGGCGGCAGTGCTGGTGGGTGTAATAGTGGTGGGTGTGGTTGTTGTAGTGGTGGGTGTGGTTGTTGTAGTGGTGGGTGTGGTTGTTGTAGTGGTGGGTGTGGTTGTTGTAGTGGTGGGTGTAGTTGTGGTAGGTGTTGTAGTAGTGGTGGGTGTAGTGGTAGTAGAAGGAGTAGTTGTTGTAGTAGTTGTAGTAGTAGGTGTAGTTGTAGTGGTAGTGGGTGTAGTGGTGGGTGTAGTGGTGGGTGTAGTGGTAGGTGTAGTTGTAGTGGTAGTGGGTGTAGTGTAGTTGTAGTGGTGGGTGTAGTTGTAGTAGTAGGTGTAGTTGTAGTAGTGGGTGTAGTTTGTAAGTGGTGGGTGTGGTTGTAGTGGTGGGTGTGGTTGTAGTGGTGGGTGTGTTGAGTAGTGGGTGTAGTTGTGATGTGGGGGTGGTTGTAGTGGTGGGTGTGGTTGTAGTGGTGGTGTAGTAGTGGGTGTAGTGATGGGTGTAGTTGTAGTGGGTGTAGTTTGGGTGTAGTTGTAGTGGGGTGGTTGTAGGGTTGGTGTGTTGAGTTGTGGTTTGTAGTGGGTGTGGTGTGTTGTAGTGGGTGTGTGTTGTAGTGGGTGTGGTGTTGTAGTGGGTGTGGTGTTGTAGTGGGATGTTGTAGTGGTGTGGTTGTTGTAGTGGTGTGGTTTGTAGTTGGGGTTGTGTTGTGTGTGTGGTTGTTGTAGTGGTGTGTAGTTGTAGTGGGTTTGTAGTGAGTGGGGTGTTGTTGTGTGGGTGTGGTTGTTGTAGTGGAGTGTAGTTGTAGTGGGTTGGTGTTGTTGGTGTTGTAGTGGTGTGGTTGTTGTATGGTGTGGTGTTGTAGTGGGTGTGTGTTGTAGTGGGTGTGGTTGTTGTAGTGGGGTTTAGTTGTAGTGGGTGTGTGTGTAGTGGGTGTGGTTTTGTAGTGGGTGTTGTAGTTGTAGTGGGTGTGGTTGTTGTAGTGGTGGTAGTGTGTGGGTGTTGTAGTTGTAGTGGTGTGGTTGTTGTAGTGGAGTTGTAGTTGGTAGTTGGTGGGTGTGTGTGGGGTTGTAGTTGTAGTGGGTGTGGTTGTTGTAGTTGTAGTGGGTGTTGAGTGGGTGTGTTGTTGAGTGGGTGTGTTGTTGTAGTGGGTGTTGTTGTAGTGGGTGTGGTGTTGAGTGGGTGTTGTAGTTGTAGTGGGTGTTGTAGTGGGTGTGGTTGTTGTAGTGGTGTGTTGTTGTAGTGGGTGTTGTAGTTGTGTGGTTGTTGTAGTGGGTGGGGTTTGTTGTAGTGGGTGTTGTAGTTGTAGTGGGTGTGGTTGTTGTAGTGGGTGTGTAGTTGTAGTGGTGGGTAGTTGTAGTGGGTGTGGTGTTGTAGTGGGTGTGGTTGTTGTAGTGGGTGTGGTTGTTGTAGTGGTGTTGTAGTTGTAGTGGTGTGGTTGTTGTAGTGGGTGTGGTTGTTGTAGTGGGTGTTGTAGTTGTAGTGGGTGTGGTGGTGGTGATTGCTGGTGTAGCTGAAATGGTAAAAACATTCCTTTTATTATGTTTGTTTTTTTCCATCCAGATCTAACTGCACTAGATCTTAATTTTTAACTTACCCAGGTTGGTTTTCGGACAAAAGATTGTTCAGATCTGGAGGCACAAATGCCTCATGCCTAACCATACCATACCATATCAAGCCATACCATACCATATCATATCATACCACACCATGCCTTACCATACCATGCCTTACCATCGTGGATCGGTGGTCTAGAGGTAACGCGCCTGTCCAGAAAGCGAAAAAGTCCGGGTCGGAAGTGTGCGGTGGTTTGAATCCCGTTTGCGCCCGAAACTTTTCCCCCATCCATTAGACCATGAGTGGTGGTCTGGGCGCTAGTCTTTCGGATGAGACAATAAACCGAGGTCCCATGTGTTACACAAAATTATTCAGCGCACGTAAAAGAATCCACGGCAACAAGAGACAACCCATGGCAAAATTCTAGGGAAACAAATACATTTGCAGACAAAACAAAAAAAGGTGGCGCTGTTCGTGTAACGACGTGCTCTCCCCGGGGAGAGCAGCCCGAATTTCACGCAGAGAAATCTCATGACTTAAAGTGGTATAAATGAAAATGAAAAATACCATACCATTTCATGCCTTACCATATCATATCATGCCTTACCATACCATACCATATCATATCACACCATACCATGCCATGCCATACCATACCATACCATGCCAAGCTACTCCATACCATACCTACCATACCATTTCATGCCTTACCATAACATACCATACCATACCATACCATATCATACCATACCATGCCATACCATGCCTTACCACACTATTCCATATCAAACATACCATACCATATCGAAAGAAAGTTAGGTGCTTGAAATAGTAGTTCTGAATCAGCTAAACAACAATCTTCATTCCATTAACTTCCTTTCCCCCTTTTCATTCTGCCTATCGCTCCAACCATATTATTGAAACCACCCGAGTCCACACCTTAAATTAATGCGCTTCTACACGTTTCTGATGCAGGAAAAATCTCTTCTCACGCTTCTTGACTTTGTCTGCTGTCTTTCTCACTACTGACCACTCAATTCTTCTTTCTCGCCTTCAAAATACGCTTGTATTGCACTCACCTGGTTTGGTTCATACCTCACAGACTGTTTCTAGACAGTTATGGTGAGCAAAATTCCAGAGAAACCTGCTGAACTGGTATGTGGATTCCCGCAAGGATTAGTTCTGGGCCCTGTTCTCTTCACTCTCTACACTGCTTCACTTTCAAATATGATAAACCGCCATCAGATCGATCATCATTTCTATGCTGATGATACTCAGCTTCAATGCAGTGATACTTTTGAAAACCTGTCTTCTCTCTTGACAAATATTTCCTACTGACTTCAAGATATTCAAAACTGGATGATTCAGAACAAGTTACAGCTAAGTGTCGATAAAACCGAAGACATGCCCACAAGGAACAAACTTTCCTTCATCTCAACAACTTCAATAGAATCTGACAAGTCAGTCCCTCTGTCCAGCTCTGTGAAATATCTATCTAGGTGTTATCATCAACAACACAATCTCTGCAAAAATTTATCACCCAGACCTGCCAGTCCTGCTATTATCAATTACGGCGCACAAGTGCAATTCGCAAGTATCTGTCCACTGATGTAACATCCAAACTTGTTACATCTCTTATTCCCTCACGTTTGTACCACTGTAATTCTTTTTGGCTGGTCTATCAGCACCGTCCATCCACTCGCTTCAACGCATACAAAACACTGCAGCTCGTCTTGTCCTAGGAAAGAAAAAATTTAGAACACATCATTCCTCTCTTGCGATCTCTTCACTGGCATTTCGTTCTATGCTCTCCATTTCTTATGGAGCTCAGAGATCAGTTTATTTCACTTAAATATTATCGACAGTCTTGCACGTTTAAGCTAGTGGTTGATGTCCTCTACACGACATAGCAATATCCGGAACTTGTCTCACTTCCCTCATCTCCCTCCCTTCATGCTGA
>CM054148.1:17515911-17525911 GCA_028751875.1 Rapana venosa | reverse complement strand
CTTAAACATAATATTATAAACTCATTCAATAACACTTTCAGGACTTTTTGTTCTAAGTAAGGCCCATCAGGTTTGCCCAGCCAGATTCCTAAATTTCAACTCATGGGTTTTCCTGGATCTGTCTGTGATGCTGTTACAGTGTGGCTTTGATATAATGAACACACCAGGTGCTGTTACAATGTGGCTTTGATATAATGAACACACCAGGTGCTGTTACAATGTGGCTTTGATATAATAAACACACCAGGAGCTGTTACAATGTGACTTTGATATAATGAAAACACACCAGGTGCTGTTACAATGTGACTGATATAATAAACACACCAGGTGCTGTTACAATGTGACTTTGATATAATAAACACACCAGGTGCTGTTGTTAATAATAATAATAATGTATGGAATTTATATAGCGCTGAATCTTGTAAAGCAACAAATCAAAGCGCTCAGATTTTACTTTAAGTCACGGCAGATTTCTCTCCGTGAAATTTGGGCTGCTCTCCCCGGGGAGAGCGGGAGAACGCGTCGCCACTTAGCGCTGCGCCACCCTTTCACCCTTTTTTTGTGACTTTGATGTAATGAACACACCAGGTGCTGTTACAATGTGACTTTGATGTAATGAGCACACCAGGTGCTGTTACAATGTGACTTTGATATAATGAACACACCAGGTGCTGTTACAGTGGTACTTTGATGTGAAGAACACACTAGGTGTTGTTACAATGTAACTTTGATGTAAAGAACACACCAGGTGCTGTTACAGTGTGACTTTGATATAATAAACACACCAGGTGCTGTTACAGTGTGACTTTGATATAATGAACACACCAGGAGCTGTTACAGTGTAACTTTGATATAATAAACACACCAGGTGCTGTTACAGTGTGACTTTGATATAATGAACACACCAGGTGCTGTTACAATGGGACTTTGATATAATGAACACACCAGTTGCTGTTACAGTGTGACTTTGATATAATAAACACACCAGGTGCTGTTACAGTGTGACTTTGATATAATAAACACACCAGGTGCTGTTACAATGTGACTTTGATATAATGAACACACCAGGTGCTGTTACAGTGGGACTTTGATGTAATAAACACACCAGATGCTGTTACAGTGTGACTTTGATATAATAAACACACCAGGTGCTGTTACAGTGTGACTTTGATATAATAAACACACCAGGTGCTGTTACAGTGTGACTTTGATATAATGAACACACCGGGTGCTGTTACAGTGTGATATAATGAACACACCAGGTGCTGGTACCATGTGACTTTGATATAATGAACACGCCAGGTGCTGTTACAATGTGACTTTGATATAATAAACACACCAGGTGCTGTTACAATGTGACTTTGATGTAATGAACACACCAGGTGCTGTTACAATGTGACTTTGATGTAATGAACACACCAGGTGCTGTTACAATGTGACTTTGATATAATGAACACACCAGGTGCTGTTACAGTGGGACTTTGATGTGAAGAACACACTAGGTGTTGTTACAATGTAACTTTGATGTAAAGAACACACCAGGTGCTGTTACAGTGTGACTTTGATATAATAAACACACCAGGTGCTGTTACAGTGTGACTTTGATATAATGAACACACCAGGAGCTGTTACAGTGTGACTTTGATATAATAAACACACCAGGTGCTGTTACAGTGTGACTTTGATATAA
The DNA here is from genome assembly GCA_028751875.1 of Rapana venosa. Lineage (NCBI taxonomy): Eukaryota > Metazoa > Mollusca > Gastropoda > Neogastropoda > Muricidae > Rapana > Rapana venosa. The sequence goes on along the minus strand of CM054148.1, from coordinate 17,524,221 downwards.
TAAACACACCAGGTGCTGTTACAATGGGACTTTGATATAATGAACACACCAGGTGCTGTTACAGTGGGACTTTGATGTAATAAACACACCAGGAGCTGTTACAGTGGGACTGTGATGTGACGAACCCACCTGAGGTGGCCGTTTACCTTTCTTGTTGTGGAAGGTGTGGTCATCGGAAGGACCGTTACGAGGAGTGGCGCCGAAGTTTGCCACTCTCCAGGCTCCAGTGGACCTCAAACCGGCCAGAGAATGGCCAGAGTTGGGCGCATAATTGTTCCAGGTACATCTCATCTCAAAACTGCAGTCTCCTGATATTGAGCAACAAAGAAAGAGAAGTGACGAAAAAGGTATAATAGGTGGTTTTCTTTACCCTTTTGTTTTTCGTTCCTTGGCTAGAGCTCTGAGGCAAGAGTTTGCGAACGCGACTGTTTTTGCCCACCAATTAAGGTAACCGCACTCCGACTTCGGAGATGATGTCCAAACACTGTGCATGCATTTTTATTTTTGTCATCCGTTCTCACCAACACGCAATGGCCTACTCTTCCAAAAAGGCAGAACGGGTTTTAACGTGTGCTCAAGATGTTCTGTTTACGTTGGCAAACGGTGCCTCAGTTTATAGTCTCATTCGAAAAACTTTTGGGGGATTCGAGTCGGTACTGATGTTAACTCGAGGGCAAAAAAAATCCCACTAAACCAGTGTCTCGGTGGTGGTTCAAACCCAGGCCATAAAACCGCGAGCGCCACTGTCTAACCACTGTGCCATCCCGCAACCCAGAAATAGTTTAAAACACAGGCTGTAACCAGTGTGATAGTGGTTATAGTGTGATAGTGGTTATAGTCAATGTGATAGTGGTTATAGTGTGATAGTGGTTATAGTGTAATAGTGGTTATAGTGTGATAGTGTGACAGTGGTTATAGTGTGACAGTGGTTATATTCAGTGTAATAGTGGTTATAGTCAGTGTGATCGTGGTTATAGTCAGTGTGATAGTGGTTCTAGTCAGTGTGACAGTGGTTATAGTCAGTGTGATAGTGGTTATAGTCAGTGTGATAGTGGTTTTAATGTGATAGTGGCTATAGTCAGTGTGAAAGTGGTTATAGTCAGTGTGTTAATGGTTATGGTCAGTGTGATAGTGGCTATAGTCAGTGTGATAGTGGTTATGGTGTAATAGTGGTTATAGTATGATAGTGGCTATGGTCAGCGTGATAGTGGTTATAGTATGATAGTGGTTATGGTCAGTGTGATAGTGGTTATAGTATGATAGTGGTTATGGTCAGAGTGATAGTGGTTATAGTATGATAGTGGTTATGGTCATTGTGATAGTGGGTATAGTATGATAGTGGTTATGGTCAGTGTAATAGTGGTTATAGTATGATAGTGGTTATAGTCAGTTTGATGTGGTTATAGTCAGTGTGATCGTGGTTATGGTCAGTGTGATAGTGGCTATGGTCAGTGTGATAGTGCCTATGGTCAGTGTGATAGTGGTTATGGTTAGTGTGATAGTGGTTAAAGTGTGATAGTGGCTATAGTGTGATAGTGGTTATAGTGTGATAGTGGCTACGGTCAGTGTGATAGTGGCTGTAGTGTGATAGTGGCTATGGTCGGTGTGATAGTGGCTATAGTCGGTGTGATAGTGGCTATGGTCGGTGTGATAGTGGCTATGGTCAGTGTGATAGTGGCTATAGTCAGTGTGATAGTGGCTATGGTCAGTGTGATAGTGGATATAGTCAGTGTGATAGTGGCTTTGGTCAGTGTGATAGTGCCTATAGTCAGTGTGCTAGTGCCTACAGTCAGTGTGATAGTGGCTATAGTCAGTGTGATGGTGGCTGTAGTCTGATAGTCAGTGTGATGGTGGCTGTAGTGTGATAGTGGCTATGGTCAGTGTGATAGTGGCTATAATCAGTGTGATAATGGCTATAGTCAGTGTGATTGTGGCTATGGTCAGTGTGATAGTGGCTATGGCCAGTGTGATTGTGGCTATGGTCAGTGTGATAGTGGCTATGGCCAGTATGATAGTGGCTATGGTCAGTGTGATAGTGGCTATAATCAGTGTGATAGTGGGCTATAGTCAGTGTGATAGTGGCTATAGTCAGTGTGATAGTGGCTATGGTCAGTGTGATAGTGGCTATGGTCACTGTGATAGTGGCTATGGTCAGTGTGATAGTGGCTATGGTCAGTGTAATAGTGGCTATAGTCAGTGTGATAGTGGTTATGGTCAGTGTGATAGTGGCTATAGTCAGTGATAGTGGTTATGGTCAGTATGATAGTGGTTATGGTCAGTATGATAGTGGTTATGGTCAGTGTGATAGTGGCTATGGTCAGTGTGATAGTGGTTTTAGTGTGCTAGTGGCTATAGTCAGTGTGATAGTGGCTATAGTCAGTGTGATAGTGGTTATAGTATGATAGTGGCTATGGTCAGCGTGATAGTGGTTATAGTATGATAGTGGTTATGGCCAGTGTGATAGTGGTTATAGTATGATAGTGGTTATGGTCAGTGTGATAGTGGTTATAGTATGATAGTGGTTATGGTCAGTGTGATAGTGGTTATAGTATGATAGTGGTTATGGTCAGAGTGATAGTGGTTATAGTATGATAGTGGTTATGGTCATTGTGATAGTGGGTATAGTATGATAGTGGTTATGGTCAGTGTGATAGTGGTTATAGTATGATAGTGGTTATAGTCAGTTTGATAGTGGTAATAGTATGATAGTGGTTATAGTCAGTGTGATCGTGGTTATGGTCAGTGTGATAGTGGCTATGGTCAGTGTGATAGTGCCTATGGTCAGTGTGATAGTGGTTATGGTTAGTGTGATAGTGGTTAAAGTGTGATAGTGGCTATAGTGTGATAGTGGTTATAGTGTTATAGTGGCTACGGTCAGTGTGATAGTGGCTGTAGTGTGATAGTGGCTATGGTCAGTGTGATAGTGGCTGTAGTGTGATAGTGGCTATAGTCAGTGTGATAGTGGCTATAGTCGGTGTGATAGTGGCTATGGTCGGTGTGATAGTGGCTATGGTCAGTGTGATAGTGGCTATAAGTGTGATAGTGGCTATAAGTGTGATAGTGGCTATGGTCAGTGTGATAGTGGATATAGTCAGTGTGATAGTGGCTTTGGTCAGTGTGATAGTGGCTATAGTCAGTGTGATGTTTGACTTGCACAGTCCTTATGTGCTGCAGCCCTGGGGGTTAGTTGGCCTTTGGATAATATCTCCAACGCTGACTGTCCTTATGCCCACTTGGCCGAGAGAGTGGGAATGTACTGTGGGCAAGGCATCTCCACTATTATCAAACTTCTGCCCAATTTCCGAAACAGCAGCTACCTCCTCTGCTGTTTTTGAGGTCATCGTTGAAAACGACGGACTAACATACATATTGGCTATAGTCAGTGTGATAGTGGCTATAGTCAGTGTGATAGTGGCTATGGTCAGTGTGATAGTGGCTTTAGTCAGTGTGATAGTGGCTGTAGTCCGTGTGATAGTGGTTATGGTCAGTGTGATAGTGGCTATAGTCAGTGATAGTGGTTATGGTCAGTATGATAGTGGTTATGGTCAGTATGATAATGGTTATGATCAGTGTGATAGTGGCTATAGTCATTGTGATAGTGGTTTTAGTATGATAGTGGCTATAGTCAGTGTGATAGTGGCTATAGTCAGTGTGATAGTGGTTAAGGTGTGATAGTGGTTATAGTATGATAGTGGTTATGGTCAGTGTGATAGTGGTTGTAGTATGATAGTGGTTATGGTTAGTGTGATAGTGGTTATAGTACGATAGTGGTTATGGTCAGTGTGATAGTGATTATAGTACGATAGTGGTTATGGTCAGTGTGATAGTGGTTAAGGTGTGATAGCGGTTATAGTATGATAGTGGTTATGGTGTGATAGTGGTTATAGTATGATAGTGGTTATGGTCAGTGTGATAGTGGTTATAGTATGATAGTGCTTATGGTCAGTGTGATAGTGGTTATAGTATAATAGTGGTTATGGTCAGTGTGATAGCGGTTATAGTATGATAGTGGTTATGGTAAGTGTGATAGTGGTTATAGTATGATAGTGGTTATGGTCAGTGTGATAGTGTTTAAAGTATGATAGTGGTTATAGTCAGTTTGATAGTGGTTATAGTATGATCGTGGTTATAGTCAGTGTGATAGTGACTATAGTCAGCGTAATCATGGTTATAGTCAGTGTGATCGCGGTTATGGTTAGTGTGATAGTGGTTATAGTGTGATAGTGGCTATAGTGTGATAGTGGCTATGGTCAGTGTGATAGTGGCTATGGTCAGTGTGATAGTGGCTATGGTCAGTGTGATAGTGGCTATGGTCAGTGTGATAGTGGTTATAGTATGATAGTTGTTATGGTCAGTGTGATAGTGGTTATAGTATGATAGTGGTTATGGTCAGTGTGATAGTGGTTATAGTATGATAGTTCCTATGTCAGTGTGATAGTGGTTATAGTACGATAGTGGTTATGGTCAGTGTGATAGTGGTTATAGTACGATAGTGGTTATGGTCAGTGTGATAGTGGTTATAGTACGATAGTGGTTATGGTCAGTGTGATAGTGGTTATAGTACGATAGTGGTTATGGTCAGTGTGATAGTGGTTATAGTACGATAGTGGTTATGGTCAGTGTGATAGTGGTTATAGTATGATAATGGTTATGGTCAGTGTGATAGTGGTTATAGTACGATAGTGGTTATGGTCAGTGTGATAGTGGTTATAGTATGATAGTGGTTATGGTCAGTGTGATAGTGGTTATAGTATGATAATGGTTATGGTCAGTGTGACAGTGGTTATAGTATGATAGTGGTTATGGTCAGTGTGATAGTGGTTATAGTATGATAGTGGTTAAAATCAGTTTGAGAGTGGTTATAGTATGATAGTGGTTATAGCCAGTGTGATAGTGGCTATAGTCAGTGTGATCGTGGTTATAGTGTGATCGTGGTTATGGTCAGTGTGATATTGGCTATGGTCAGTGTGATAGTTCCTATGGTCAGTATGATAGTGGTTATGGTTAGTGTGATAGTGGTTATAGTGTGATAGTGGCTATAGTGTGATAGTGGTTATAGTGTGATAGTGGCTATGGTCAGTGTGATAGTGGCTGTAGTGTGATAGTGGCTATAGTCAGTGTGATAGTGGCTGTAGTGTGATAGTGGCTATGGTCGGTGTGATAGTGGTTATAGTCATTTGGATAGTGGCTATAGTCAATGTGATAGTGGCTATAGTCAGCGTGATAGTGGCTATAGCCAGTGTGATAGTGGCTGTAGTCTGATAGTGGCTATAGTCAGTGTGGTAGTGGCTGTAGTGTGATATTGGCTATGGTCAGTGTGTTAGTCGTTATAGTCAGTGTGATAGTGGCTATATTCAGTGTGATAGTGGCTCTAGTCAGTGTGATAGTGGCTGTAGTCAGTGTGATAGTGGCTATAGTCAGTGATAGTGGTTATGGTCAGTATGAGTGGGTATGGTCAGTATGATAGTGGGTATGGTCAGTGTGATAGTGTGATAGTGGCTATAGTCAGTGTGACAGTGGTTATAGTGATAGTGGCTATAGTCAGTGTGATAGTGGCTATAGTCAGTGTGATAGTGGTTATGGTGTGATAGTGGTTATAGTATGATTCTTGTTTTGGTGTGATCGTGGTTATAGTATGATAGTGGTTATGGTCAATGTGATAGTGGTTTTAGTATGATAGTGGTTATGGTCAGTGTGATAGTGGTTATAGTATGATAGTGGTTATGGTCAGTGTGATAGTGGTTATAGTATGATAGTGGTTATGGTCAATGTGATAGTGGTTATAGTATGATAGTGGTTATGGTCAGAGTGATAGTGGTTATAGTATGATAGTGGTTAAAATCAGTTTGATAGTGGTTATAGTATGACAGTGGTTATAGTCAGTTTGATAGTGGCTTTAGTCAGTGTGATCGTGGTTATGGTCAACGTGATATTGGCTATGGTCAGTGTGATAGTTCCTATGGTCAGTGTGATAGTGGTTATGGTTAGTGTGATAGTGGTTATAGTGTGACAGTGGTTATACTGTGATAGTGGTTATACTGTGATAGTGGTTATAGTCAGTGTGATAGTGGTTATAGTGTGATAGTGGTTATAGTGTGATAGTGGCTATAGTGTGATAGTGGTTATAGTGTGATAGTAGCTATAGTCAGTGTGCTAGTGGTTTATATTCAGTGTGATATTGGTTACAGTCAGTGCGATAGTGGTTATAGTCAGCGTGATAGCGGTTATAGTGTGATAGTGGTTATAGTCAGTGTGATAGTGGCTACAGTCAGTGTGATAGTGGTTATAGTCAGTGTGATAGTGGCTATAGTCAGTGTGATAGTGGTTATAGTCAGTGTGATAGTGGCTATAGTCAGTGTGGTAGTGGTTACAGTGGTTATAGTCAGTGTGACCGTGGTTATGGTCAGTGTGATAATGGTTATAGTGTGATAGTGGCTATAGTCAGTGTGATCGTGGTTATGGTCAGTGTGATCGTGGTTATGGTCAGTGTGATAGTGGTTATAGTCAGCGTGATAGCGGTTATAGTGTGATAGTGGTTATAGTCAGTGTGATAGTGGCTACAGTCAGTGTGATAGTGGTTATAGTCAGTGTGATAGTGGCTATAGTCAGTGTGATAGTGGTTATAGTCAGTGTGATAGTGGCTATAGTCAGTGTGGTAGTGGTTACAGTGGTTATAGTCAGTGTGACCGTGGTTATGGTCAGTGTGATAATGGTTATAGTGTGATAGTGGCTATAGTCAGTGTGACAGTGGTTATAGTCAGTGTGATAGTGGTTATAGTCAGTGTGATAGTGGTTATAGTCAGTGTGACAGTGGTTATAGTCAGTGTGACAGTGGTTATAGTCAGTGTGATCGTGGTTATGGTCAGTGTGATCGTGGTTATGGTCATTGTGATAGTGGCTATTGTCAGTGTGACAGTGGTTATAGTCGGTGTGATAGTGGTTATAGTCGGTGTGATAGTGGTTATAGTCGGTGTGATAGTGGTTATAGCCAGTGTGATCGTGGTTATGCCCAGTGTGATCGTGGTTATGGTCAGTGTGATAGTGGTTATGGTCAGTGTGATAGTGGTTATAGTGTGATAGTGGCTATAGTCAGTGTGATAGTGGTTATAGTTAGTGTGAAAGTGGTTATAGTCAGTGTTATAGTGGTTATAGTCAGTGTGATAGTGGTTATAGTCAGTGTGATAGTATTTATAGTCAGTGTGATCGTGGTTATAGTCAGTGTGATCGTGGTTATGGTCAGTGTGATAGTGGTTATAGTCAGTGTGATAGTGGTTATAGTCAGTGTGATAGTTGTTATAGTCAGCGTGATAACGGTTATAGTGTGATAGTGGTTATAGTGTGATAGTGGTTATAGTGTGTCAGTTGTTAATGTGTGATAGGGGTTGTAATTAGTGTGATAGTGTTTATAATAAGTGTGATAGTAGTTATAGTGAGTGTGATAGTGGTTATAATGTGATCATGGTTACAATGTGTAGTGGTTATTATGTGATAGTGGTTATAATGTGTAGAGGTTATAATGTGATAGTGGCAATAGTCAGCGTGATAGTGGTTAAAGTGTGATAGTGGTTATAATTAGTGTGATAGTGGTTAAAGTGTGATAGTGGTTATAATTAGTGTGATAGTGGTTACAGTGTGATAGTGGTTATAATTAGTGTGATAGTGGTTATAATTAGTGTGATAGTGGTTATAATTAGTGTGATAGTGGTTATAGTCAGTGTGATAGTGGCTATAGTCAGCGTGATAGTGGTTAAAGTGTGATAGTGGTTATAATTAGTGTGATAGTGGTTAAAGTGTGATAGTGGCTATAGTCAGCGTGATAGTGCTTAAAGTGTGATAGTGGTTATAATTAGTGTGATAGTGATTAAAGTGTGATAGTGGTTATAATTAGTGTGATAGTGGTTACAGTGTGATCGTGGTTATAATTAGTGTGATAGTGGTTATAATGAGTGTGATAGTGGTTACTGTGTGATAGTGGTTATAATGAGTGTGATAGTGGTTATAATTAGTGTGATAGTGGTTACTGTGTGATAGTGGTTATAATGAGTGTGGTAGTGGTTATAATTAGTGTGATAGTGGTTATTGTGTGATAGTGGTTATAATGAGTGTGATAATGGTTATTGGCAGTGTTCTATGCCGCACCCTTCTTTCTCTCTTTCACCCTCTCTCACTCTCCCCCCCCCCTCTCTCACCATCTTTAGGACAGGAGATGGGAGCTATCAGGATGTCGTCCATCGCCATGTCCCCCTTCCATGTTGACCCAGTTCTGGCCACCGTTCCTTCAAACAGTATCTGTGTGACATCAAGAGGGAT
>CM054148.1:17510911-17513411 GCA_028751875.1 Rapana venosa | reverse complement strand
TATCCGTATAACATCAAGAGGGATAGTCAGTATCCGTATATCAAGAGGGATAGTCAGTATCTGTATAACACCAAGAGGGATAGTCAGTATCTGTATAACATCAAGAGGGATAGTCAGTATCTGTATGACAGCAAGATCTGTATAACATCACAGAACAAGAGGGATAGTCAGTATCTGTATAACAGCAAGAGGAAAAGTCAGTATCCGTATAACATCAAGAGGGATAGTCAGTATCTGTATAACAGCAAGAGGGATAGTCAGTATCTGTATAACATCAAGAGGGATAGTCAGTATCTGTATAACATCAAGAGGGATAGTCAGTATCTGTATAACAAACATCAAGAGGGATAGTTAGTATCTGTAAATAAGCAACCAAGTCTGCTAGTCGATAAGTAAGTCAGTCAGTGAGTCAAGTAGATAGTGAGTCAATCATTCAGTCATTGAGTCTCTATTTCAGTCAGTGAGAGGCAGACATGGGGGGAAATACAGGGCGGATTGACACTACTGCAGATAGGGAAGACATTTGGAAGAGAGACCCACGCTTTAGCACACAACCCACATAAACACAGGAATTTGGCAAAAAGCTCTTCAGTGCCAAGTTCCAATAAATCCCGACAGACTTCAGGGAAAAGAGGAAAAGTAGAGGAGAAGAAGGAAGAGAGGAAGAAGAAGAAGAAAAGAAGAAGAAGAAGAAGAAGAAGAAGAAGAAAGAAAAGAAGAAGAGAAGAAGAAGAAACACCCAAAAAAGAAAGAAAGGAAGGAAGGAAGGAAGGAAGAGGAAGGAAGAGGAAGGAAGGAAGATGAGGTCAGGAAACAGTATTGAGTTAAAAAGGGGATGTGTGTTTTGAGAGAAACAAAGCTGCTTCTCTCCGTTATTCAGCACATTTCTAACGCACAGTCTATGAAAAGACGGTGCTCGTGCATGCACTGGCTAGATTCCCCACCCCCTCACCTGGAAACACAGACACAGGACTGAAACACCGAAGGCTGCATGCCGCAATGGTTTACCTGAAAGGGCTGGTTCAGCAATGATGAATCGATGTTGACCTGAGCCAGAAGCCACTGGTTGCGGTGATCCCCTGATGCCGTCCACAGCATTGTCTTGTGGGCAGCAGGTGGACTGACCGGGGACAGAAGCTGAAACACCGCCAGGACTGCTCACTCCTCCGCCTGGTATGTCATCGTCATGGTCAGTATCCTCATCTGTGTCGTCATCACCATCACTGTCTGTATCGTCAGCTTTGTCGTCATCATCATCGTTGTCAGTATCGTCATCTGTGTCGTCATCATCATGGCCAGGAACGTCATCTTTGTCGTCATCATCATCGTCAGTATCGTCACTGTTATCGTCATCATCATCATCATTGTTGTTGTGATTATCAGTATCATTATTGTCACTATTACTATCGTCATCATCATCATTGTTATTATCAGTGTCGTTATTGTCATTGTTACTATTGTCATCATCATCATTGTTGTTATCAGTATCATTATTGTCACTATTACTATAGTCATCATCATCACTGTTGTTGTTGTTATCATCAGTGTCGTTATTGTCACTATTACCATCGTCACCATCATCGTCATCATCGTAACTACCATCACCCAAAAGTTGCTGTCACTGGGATCAATGTCCCCTTGAGCAACAGTTCATTTTTACCACATTAAAAATGTGCCCTTGATAAATAACTCAGGCTGACACAGCTGTGGTCATGTCTGTCATAGTTCTCGTTTCTGCACGTTGGCATGTCAGTGTGGAAACGCCACTGCCATTCTCTGACAAGGCAGACAGACAGCGTCATGGGCCTGCACCTTGGCACTAGGAGTGTTAGTACATTCGTCGAGCTGAGCGATACTATACAGGGCTGCACACAGCACATACCTTGATGCCATAGCAGGACTGCACACAGCACATACCTTGATGTCATAGCAGGACTGCACACAGCACATACCTTGATGCCATAGCAGGACTGCACACAGCACATACCTTGATGTCATAGCAGGACTGCACACATCACATACCTTGATGTCATAGCAGGACTGCACACAGCACATACCTTGATGTCATAGCAGGACTGCACACAGCACATACCTTGATGTCATAGCAGGACTGCACATACCTTGATGCCATAGCAGGACTGCACACAGCACATACCTTGATGTCATAGCAGGACTGCACACAGCACATACCTTGATGTCATAGCAGGACTGCACATACCTTGATGCCATAGCAGGACTGCACATACCTTGATGTCATAGCAGGACTGCACACAGCACATACCTTGATGTCATAGCAGGACTGCACACAGCACATACCTTGATGTCATAGCAGGACTGCACACAGCACATACCTGGATGCCATAGCAGGACTGCACACAGCACATACCTGGATGCCATAGCAGGACTGCACACAGCACATACCTTGATGCCATAGCAGGACTGCACACACCTTGATGCCATAGCAGGACTGCACACAGCACATACCTGGATGCCGTGCATA
>CM054148.1:17468411-17505911 GCA_028751875.1 Rapana venosa | reverse complement strand
TGACAAAATTACAAAACCGCATGCACACGGGGACGGGATGTAAAAAAGGCACGAGTGCTTATTTCATTATCCTCGAAATAAAACAATAAGTTATAGATAAAATAGATAAATGCACACGAACACTATCAGCAACAACAACAACAACAACAACACACACACACACACACACACACACACACACACACACACACACACACACACACACACACACACACACAAACAAACACACACAAACCAGCACCATTATCACATCAACCTCCAAGCACGCTACTCTTCACATAACGCCGTTACCAGTCACCTATCCCGCAGTCTGTAAGATGGTTGGGGCGCCACTGAAAATTTTGCAACCAGCTTCCTCCATTCCTTGCGGTTCTCAGCCTTCCGCAGAAAGTCGTTCGGTCCACTCAAGGCCAGTCCACTCTCACCGATGGTGTCTTCCAGTCATGTTCTGTCTGTCTCTTTGTCTTCTTCCTTGTACTGTTCCCTGTAGGACAGTCTTGGCCAATGCAGATGTTCCTGTGATGTGCCTTCACCACTTTAGTTTGCATTTCTTCACTGAAGTCAGGTCTTCATACAGCTCGATGGTGTTGATAAGAGTTTTCACTTCCTCGTTAGTTATGTGCTCTCAGTATGAGATACCAAGAAGTTTTCGGACGAATCTCATCTCCATTGCCCTGTATCCTTCTTTCAATGTCTGTTGTCCACGTTTCACATGCATGCAAGAATATGGACATGACCAGGGAACGCATCAGTCTGATCTTGAAGCTGACAGCGATAAATTTGTCGTTCCAGAGGACTTTCAGTTTGGTCATTGCAGCTGTGGTCTGGGCTATCCTGGAGAAAATTTCAGGTTTTGATCCTTCACCTGATACCATAGCTTCCAGCTATTTAAAGCTATGGACGGTCTCAATTTTCTTGTCTGTGGTAAATTTAAATATATGGAATTTATATAGCGCTGTGTCTTGTATAAAAATCAAAGCACTTGCATCCAACCTATTCTTACATATGCAACAATTAACAAATAGTTTTAACAAATTCTATTTACACACACACACACACACACACACACACACACACACACACACACACACACACACACACTCACACACACACACACACACACACACACACACACACACACACACACACACAAAGCTAAAGGTTGTACGCTTTGAAAGGGTGATAGGGATTTGGGATGTTGAAAGCTGGGACAGAATTGAGATGAAACAGGAGGGGAAAATCTTATAATGTCAGTGCTGATGCCTTGGCTTTATTTATCATCAAATGGGTCGTCTCTGCACTGATCTGCATTCCATATGCTGAGAGGCTTCATCAAGGTGATTTACCAGGTTGACTGTCTCTTGCTCTTTTCCAGTTAGCCCGTCGATGTAGTCGTCCAAACTTAAGTCTGTAACTGTCCTGCCGCCAATGCAGACTGTTCCCTCATAGTCTTCAATCACATCGGCCGTTATTCTCTCTAGCAAGATGTTGAAGACGGTGGAGGAGAGCAGACATTCTTGGCGTACTCCGACTGTGGTTCGGAACCATTCTCTTACGCGTTGGCTGCTTCGTCATAGAGGTACTCTACGGTTCTGATCAGGTTGGCATTGCTGTTATACAATGTCTCACGGTTGCCCACAAAGCTGTGTGCCAAATGCTACATCACATCACATCACACCACATCACTCACACCACATTCCACCCCACCCCACCTCCAGGGCAGAAGAAGGAGGAGAAGAGAGTCAGGCGGTGGTCCCTACCAGAAAAGGCTTCATGAAGAAGAAGGGCACTGCAGCCTGCCTCCACTCCTCTCCACTCTCTCCGCTCACTGACCACCTGGCCGCCCCGGCCTGGGAACTGGCCACAACCAGATTGACGGTCAGGGAGGGTCTGGAAGTCCCTTGCAGGCTGTACCAGAACCTCAAACAGCCCATTCTTGTAGGACCCGACCCTGGGAACTCGGGGCTCACCAGCAGAGCCGTCTCATTGGCTGTTGGTGAACTTTGACCTCTCCTTTGTACGTAGATGTATCGGCCTGCAATGAACGATGTCAGGTTTGCTGTTGGCTTCAATCCAGAACAGAGAAGTGCACTGACATCAAACATCCGTCTTCTATGGAAGCCCTACTTTACACAACGTCATGCAGGCTCTGTAAATGGCTCCCTTCTAATTACCTCCCTTGATAAAAATAATCATTTGCTAAAAATAGTGGTGCTAGAAATAGCCATTGGTCTCTGTTTCTATTAACAATTGCACTGGAAATTCCTGATTATTTACATGAAGGGCAAAGCAGCACCTTTTTCTTCAAAAACATAACCATCTTAAGGCAGAAAAATCTAAAAACATGGAACAAATTGCCTTCTAAATAATATGTAACTGCACTACAAAAACTGTAGCCGTAGAATCGTGGAGTAAAAGTTATTTTCTTACTGTAAACAATACGTTATCAGCTATTTTGGTAGACAGAATTTTTTGTTGGAAAAAGTGTTTATCCTCCATTTAAAAAAAAACTACCTTTTACAGCTGTTACTAAATTTAGTTATGGGATACAGTTGAGACAATGAAAAGACGAAAAATCCATAGAATGAAAAATGCACACACACACACACACACACACACACACACACACACACACACACACACACACACACACACACACACACACACCAACTACCTAGCTCATTCATGACATGTTTCCAGTTGATCATGAATTAAACAAAGACACACACACACACACACACACACACACACACACACACACACACAACACACACACCAAAAACAGCTACCGATAACCATTACCCCAATAACATTTCAAACTGAAATATCAAAATAGTATTTTCTATTTACAAAGAACTCTTTCCATTTAAAAAGAAGACTTTATCTCTGAAAACAGACCTTTTCGAAAATTAAAAAAAGCTTACTGTTGAACCATTCTGGTTGGTTTTTTTTAAAAAGTATTGAAAATGCTCCATTTCAGAAATAAGCTTTGAATTCCTTTTTTTCATTCCTTGGCTATAACTCCGAGGTTTACCGAGGGCGAGATTTTTTGCGTATGCGACCGTTTCCTCCCCCACTCCCCCCCCCGCCACCCCTTCCCCACCCCACCATTAAGGTAGCCACATTCCGAATTCGGGTATACAGTTGAAAATGCGGTTGAGATAACGATACCTATCAATTTTGCAAGGACAGTCGGGAGGGCCCTCCCTGCTCTTTCCAAATTTCAACTGTCGTTGGTTCTTAAGGCGTGCACAAGTTCGTTAGCAAACGGGTCCAGCTTGTTAGAGTCTCCACCGAAAGACTTGACATTCAGTCCGATGCGTTCCCATCAAACTGGGAAGAAAGGGCAAGGCTGAGAATCGAACCCCAGAGCCTCACGGTTTGCTTGTTAGGCAGGTGAACATCTTTACCGTTCTTCCATCTTCCTTCTTAAACCTTTCCTTTTTGAAAAAAAAAAACCTCTTTCAATTCAAGAGCCCTTCAAATAAAAATAACAGTTAATTAAAATGCTTTCAATAAGAAAAAGACCCTATGTCATTTTTTTAAATGGTTTTTCATTAAAACCCTTTCCAATAATGAGAAATACAATTTACTTTTAAAAAGAACTTTCCCATTAAAAAAAATACATTCACTTCTCTTGACCAAAAAAACCGAAAACTCTTACATTAAAAGCGATGTCTTTCCATTAAAGAAAAGCCAGTTACTTTTTTAAAAATATTGGGGGGGTTTATGTTTCTGTAATATAAAAAAAAAACTGAAAAAGAACCATTTTCTTTTTTTATTCGTTAAAAATACTTTTATATCCAAACGACTTTTTCTTTAAAAGAAGAATATTTCGCATTTACATAAAGTCCTTCGGATGAGACTATAAACCGAGGCCCCGTGTGCGAACGCATGACAGAACATCTTGCGCACACGTTAAATCCTGTTCCGCTTTTCGAAAGAGTAGGCCATTGTGTGCCGGTGGGAACAGATGACAAAATTTACAAATGTAAAAAAGCACGAGTGCTTATTCCATTATCCTCGATATTTTAACAAAAAAGTCATCTGAGCGCTTTGATTTGTTGCTTTACATGATTCAGCGCTATATAGATTCCATACATTATTATTATTATTATTATTATTATTATTATTATTATAAAAGAAAGAAAAAAGGGAGGGAGGGAGGGTGGAGATACCTGCCGCAGTGTGTGTGGTGTGGTCCACAGCCGGCCCCTGGTGATGGGGCAAGGAGGAGGGAGGGTGGTGCAGGGTCCAGTCTAGCTCATCCCCTCCCCCCTTCACGTTCCACCACTGACACAGCGTGTTGGCCTCAAAGTCACAGCTGTACTTGCTGTCTCCTCACACACACACACACACACACACACACACACACATACACACACACACACACACATACAGTCACACATACACATACAGTCACACACACACACACACACACACATCACACACACACACACACACACACACACACACAAACACACATACAGTCACACACACACACATATACAGTCACACACACACACATCACACACACAACACAACAGTCCACACAGATACTCCACTAAATATACATTCACTACACCACTACAACATATACAGTTAACAGTACTACAGTCACACACACACACACACACACCACACATCACACAAATGATTTGCAATTAATAGGATTTCCTAGTTGTTCGTATGTTTTATAGCTTTTCTTTGTGTGTTGTGGTGGTGTGTGTGTGTAGTGTGTGCGTGCGTTGCGTGCGTGGTGCGTGTGTGTGTGTGTGTGTGTGTGAGGGCAGGATCAGGAAAAGCTTGTAAGCTTACTCTTTTACCCTCAATAAAGATCATTATGACTTGACTTGACTTCACACACACACACACACACACACACACACACACACACACAAAAAAAAACCAAGAGGGCGGAAATAGCAAGTAACTGAGATCAATGCCTGCAAACTTACCTGCAAATCCTCAGGAAAAATTAATGACCAAGTCAACCAGATCAAAAAGTGTGGGAGGAGGCCTCTCAGCGACACCAAGAAAAGAATATAGACTGAAGAATACATCTTCCAGCAGCTCCGACAGCTGGTCAAGCAAAACCTGTGGGATTGACTGAATCGACCAGTGGGCAAGACACTGCTGGATGCTGCGATGGTCGACAATGCCGGTGTACATGGCACCAGCTCATGCACCTTCGTCGCCACCTGATTCAGTACGTGTGATGGAACTTACACAAATTGTTTCTACGCTGTGTGCTCGTATTTCAAAATTAGAAGGAAAATTTTTTTTAAACTGTACAGGACCAAAACAGTTTGCTTATTTGATTGATAGGGAAACAAATACAGTTGCAGACATGAAAAAAAGGGTGGCGCTGCGCTTGTGGCGACGCGCTCTCCTGCTCTCCCCGGGGAGAGCAGCCCGAATTTCACGGAGAGAAATCTGCCGTGACTTAAAGTGGTATGAAATGAAATCTGAGCGCTTTGATTTGTTGCTTTACAAGATTCAGCGCTATATAAATTCCATACATTATTATTATTATCATTAGATCTAAGTCTATTACTGTGATGAATGCAGAGACACAAACAGACGATTCAGTAGATCTATGTCCAAAGCAAACTAGTGCCTAAGCTGCAGTCATCAAACCAACAGCATCTGTCCAAGCCACAAGTCTAGGCCTACAGTCTGTTGCAGCGAAAGCTGGCGAGCTTAAATTAAATGGCTCCAATAAAAACATCAACAACAAAAAAAAGCAGTTAAAAAATGAGCCACGTACAATCAGAGACGTCAACAACATGACGTCAAACTTCAACCCAGCACTGTCTAAGGACCCAACCCACCAGATCTGCCGCATTAGGCCTAGCTATTTTGCTTGACTCAGTTGTAAACAAGGTTCACAACCAAAGACCTGGCCCTTTCCTATGGCTTTGCTGCGATCTTACAAAGTTTCCACTGCTGACAGGCCCTTGGGTGCCGTGGTAGTTCACTGCCGAGTCAATGATCTAACGAAGACAGAGCCAGCAGAAGCTAGCAAGCAGTTCACAAAATGTAGTAAGAAGTTTGCTACTAAACACCCCACAATAAAGATCGTAGTTAGCAAAGTTGCACCATTAAAAGGGCCTGAATTAAACATTAAACGTGACGTTTTTAAAAGTCCCGAAGTCATCTGATCTGTATGATACTGCCAATATTTCTTTCATCAGCTACGATAACTTGGACACCAGCTACAGATCTCTGAGAGGTGAGCTGCATCCTACACACAGAGGAGCCAGCTTTTTGGCAAGGAACCTTGGGAGGCATGTGAGAGGACTGTTCTGGAAGACACCGAAGAAGACTGCGAGACCCCCCATCTGCACCTACCTGAATTTTACCCCATGCCACAACTTCCCCGCTAGCCTACGCCGGTGACCATCTTGCAGAACAGCCTTGGGTGACTGGTTCTAGATGGTTTGGGTGACTGGTTCTAGATGATTTGGGTGATTGGTTCTAGATGAATAGCACACAAAATGTGCTGCCCAGTAACTTAGCAATCAGGCTATGACAGTTTATTGTTTAACCTTTTACCGCCATTTGTCAGGTCTAGTATTGTGCCAGATCTACTTACGAATTATTATTCAAAGCTCTGTGGTTTCAGATCACATGCGTTTACGCTATTCGGTTTTCTTTTCCTTTTAGATCATGCAAGTTCCGCATATCTGTTGTTATAGTTATTGGCTTTTGTTTTGTTTGCTTGGGGGTTTTCTGTGTGTTTGGTTTGGGGGTTTTTCGGTTTTCCCCCCAATTTTATAAAACTAACTGCAGTGCAAACATCAGTTCTAGTTGATAGCCAGTTATGTGCAGAACGCATCTTGTCAAAATCATACAATGGAACTGTAGGTCCCTCAATACAAATCACTCAGTATCTTCTTCAACATCTTTCCTCAAGAGAATTATAAAATGCTTATTTTTCAGTACCTGAATGTTTTTTGTTTTTTTTTAATACTCGCCAAAGCTGCCTTTTTTTTATCCTCTTCCATTCATGAAAAGGCAGGTGCTGATGGTAAAATAAAAACAGCCATGTATGTACTGCAACTTTAGAGCATAGCCCATGCCCCTCTCCTGTTTCAGACAATACTCGGAACATTCACTCATGTGCAGCTGGTGTAAACCTTAGTGATGATCAGATTATTAATATTGTTTCCGTCTATCTGCCAAAAGCTCCACATGAAGATACTACAAGCTGGGTGAGTGTTATACAACTTTCAAAAGAAAAATGGATAATAGCTGGTGATTTCAATGCTCATTCTCCCTTTTGGATAAAATGACCATGAGTATAGCATTACTAGTAAAAGATTTCTAGAGAATATTTTTGATTCCTCTTTATACCTTCTTAATGTTGGAAGTGTTATAGGTCTCCAGATATTGCAAGTCAAAGAGCTACCGCTACAGATCTCTCCCTTATTTCTCCTATTCTAGCCCCACACTGCACATGGGAAACTTTATAGTGATTCGCTAGGAAGTGATCACTTGCAAATTATCATTACATTATATGGAAGGTCAGAACAGAATGAAAAAGTCAAATATATAGTTCCAAAATATAACTACAATAAAGCAAACTGGGACCTGTTTCAATATTTTCTAAAGGTATGTGATACTAGCTGTACACAAAGTGATAGCACAGCAGACACGTTTTATGATAGATTTACAACAACAGTGCTAAAAACCGCAGACTGTTCTATTCCCAGATGTTCATCTGTGAAGTCTGGTACACATACAATGAACTCACTCACGCACTCATCCCTTGGTCGGGACGACCGTTGGGGTACCCGCACGGACGCTGCAAGTGGACCGCCAAATGGTTCTGTCCTGGGCTGCTTTCAGGAGGTTTGGTACAGTGAGGCCGGTCCACTCCTTGATGTTGGATATCCAGCTTTTGCGTGGTCGTCCCTGCCTCCTTGCTCCTTCCACCATTCCCTGCAGGACTGTCTTTGACAGGCTGTTATGCCTTGTTGTGTGGCCAAACCATTTCAATTTCCTCCGTTTGACTGTATCTAGCAATGGTTCTTGTTTGCCAGCCAGTGCCTCGATCTGCTGCCAGACGTAGTCGTTGGTTTTACGGTCTCTGTAGGTGATGTTCAGCATCCGCCTGAGGCACTTCATCTCAAAGGCTTGAATGCGACGTTCTAAATCGGCAGTAAGTGTCCATGCTTCACAGCTGTACAAGGCAATGGATGTGACGAGTGCCTTGTAGAGTCTGACCTTAGTGTGGGTTCTGATGTTATGGTTTCTCCACACTTTCGCCAGCTTAGTCATGGAGGAGAGTGCCACAGCAAGTCTGATCTTCACCTCTTGTGTGCTCGTACCTTCTTTGGTGATGACTGCTCCAAGGTACTTGAAAGTTTCCACCTCCTCTAGTGTCTCGCCACTCATCTTGATGCTGGTGGGAGTTGTGGGTGTGGCACTGTTCACTAGGATCTTGCTCTTTTCCGTGATGATCTCCATACCGTGGGCATTGGCTGATGTTTCCAGTCTGGTGGTGAGATCCTGGAGTTCTTCACTGCGGCCCATGAGATCAATATCGTCTGCGAATCGAAGATTGCAGACTGGCCCTCCTATTGTGATTGTGGTCTTGAAGTCAAGGAGGGCCTCCTGCATGATGTTCTCCAGGAACACGTTGAAAAGAACGGGGGATAGTGGGCAGCCTTGACGAACTCCAACTGAAGTCCGGAAGAACTCCCCGAGTTCTCCACCCATGAGAACTGCGCTGTGGGAGCTGTCATAAAGCGCCTGGATGACTTGAATCAGGTCCTCGTCGAAGTTATAGTCTCTCATGACTTGCCACAGAGCTTCTTGCTACAATCGGTCGAAGGCCTTCTTGAAGTCAATGAAGTTGTTGTAGAGCTGTAGTTGATGTTGGAGGTGCTTCTCTATGAGCATTCTGATGTTGACGATCTGCTCGACAGTGCTTCGACCTGGTCTGAATCCTGCCTGTTCTTCTGATAGGATTTCTTCTGCTTGTGGTTTCAGTCTGTTCAAGGCAATGCGTAGCATAACTTTGCTTGGATGGCTTATCAGACTGATTGTTCTGTAATTTTGGCACTTCTTCAGGTCTACCTTCTTTGGAAGTGGAACTATGATGGATTGGGTCCACTGTTCAGGCCACTCTTTGCTGGTCCAGATGCGTTGGCAGATGATTGTTAGTGCCTTGATCATCTCTGGGCCTACGTACTTGATGAGCTCAGCCATGATGTTGTCAATCCCTGGTGACTTGCCTCCTTTCAAGGATCTTACTGCTTCTTCTACCTCTTCCTCCAGCACCTGTGTGCTTTCAGGATCTGATGGTCTGGGATCTTGCTCGTGAAGTTTGATCGGATCAGCCTTCAGCTTGTAGTTGTACAGGTCGCTGCAGTATTCTGTCCATCTCTTCATGATAGTGGTGCTCTCTGTAAGGACTGACCCCTCTTTGTCTTCAATAACGGAGGTCTTTGGCTGCTGGGACTTGGTTAGTACCTTGATGGTCTGGTACGCCTCCTTGCTGTCTCCTTTCGCCATTGCCTTCTCAACCTTGGAGCATTGTTCTGCATGGTGGAATAAAAGCTGCGAAAATGCTGTTTTTAAAAAAGTAGCATGCAAAACGTACTTACAAAATAAATCGCAAGGTAATCATCCTTTGTTAAAACTAGCTAATAAAACATGCGATAAAATTATTGAACAAGTTAAACGTGAATTCTGGTCATTCATTCATTCCATATTGTTTTCAGCCCTACCGTCCACGAAAACCATATCAAGGCTGTCACCGCATTCAGTTTCAATTGCTCCAGTAACTTTCACTTCAAATTCAAACCAACATCTCCTAAAACCTTCAAATATCTAACACTGTCCTTCTGGGGAAAAAAACTTCACAATACCTAAATCATTTCATTCCTTAAGGCTGATAAACCAGGCTGTGCTGAGGACACCAGCCATTCCGCTTAATTTATCATCCCCAGATTACAAAAAATCGTTAATCGAGCGCTTTGGTTTGGGTTTTTTTGCAAGATATAGCGCTGTATAAATTCCATGTATTATTATTATTATTATTTTAAAAATTATGACAAACATTTTAAAGTACAAAAAATATACATAAAAAGTGCCACATGGGAAAATAACAATGCAAAATGGACATCCTGTGCCCATCCCAGTGTTTTAATGTCACTACCTGGCTACCAGAACAAAAGAACACAGGCAAAATGTCATATAATTGAAAAAGAATATTTTTTGAAACATTTGCTTTTTTTTACAAAAAAGGCTGGAGAATGGACCGGAAAGGTAGAAAATAAGCAAGAGAGATGATAGAAAGGTAAGGAGAAAGACAGAACCAAAGAGAGAAAGATAGAAAAGTGGACATTTCTTGCACAGAATTTCCAGAAGGTGGGAATGCTATTTATACCGAAAGAGCCCCCGGCATGCCCACAGAGGGAGGGGGGGGAGAATTCTGGTCTAACTTTTGTAAACGGGAGATTTGTACTCATAAGAATTTGCAAAAACTATGGGGAAAGTTCATGAAATGAAACATGGAATGCAGCAGCCATCTTGTCCAGTTATGTTTAAAGATAAAGAGGTCCCCACCAATTCTAACAAAGGCCGAAGCTGTCATTAATATGTTTGGTAGTACCATGAGCAATACATGTCTTTCACAGTCAGACTGACTTTAAGAAATACAGGAACACCAAAAGGTATAAACAAAGATCCGTTTCCTGACAATACATTGCAATATAAACACACCGGTGACATTGCCAGAACTTAGCGATGTTATTTGATCTCTAAGAGAAAAGGAAACGTCAGTCGGGGTAGATGCTATTTCCAATCAAATATTAAAACATTTACTAGAAAACTGGGTTCTTTTACTACACGAATTATTTCAACGGTGCTGGAAAGAAGGTAAAGTACCTCTAGTCTGGACGCTGTCTTTTGTCATTCCCATACTGAAACAAGGAAAATACAAAAAGCTATTGATCTGTGCCACTTACATCACATACAGGAAAACTTGTGGAAAAAATTGTTTTAAACAGGCTAGTGTATTACTGTGATAAAAATAAAGACCCTCCCAGTAAATAAAGCAGTATTTTGAAAAGGAAGATCAACAATAGATGACAACCCAAAGAAAACATCAACTTGTACACAGAAAAACATACTTGCCACCTTCTTTGATATAAAGAAAGCTTATGACCAGGTTTGCCATGCTAGACTTTTGTACAAACTAAAATGTATTGGATTGTCAGGTTCGATCTACTTCTACCTTAAAAGTTTTCTTACAGGAAGAAGTATACAAGTTTTTAAAAAATTGAAAACACTTATTCCTCACGCAGATTTCCACAAATGGGTATTCCACAGGGTTCTGTGATTTCGCAATATTCATTTAATATTTTACTTTATGATCTCCCCAAGTCTGTATCTGATATGTTGTTCCTGCCCAATATGCTGATGACCTCTGCAAGTTGAAATGTGTAACACTGAAAAATTGTAACACCAGAAAAACAGTTGAACTATGTTAGAGAATTATACCAGCTTGAGCTGGATAAGACTGATAAGTAAAGACGTCCCATAACCCTTAAGGTTGTAGGGGAGCGAGGCGTCAGAGACCTCACTTTCTCTAGGGGCCAGCATATTGAGGGCGGCGCCCATCTCCTCTCCCTCGCTGCTTTAACTTCACTGACCCTAAAGAGGGCAGGTACCCATTTACAGCTGGGTGAATTGGGGGACTGTACTGAAGCCAAGGCGCACAAACGGTCACCCATCCAAGTGGTAAGCAAACTCGATGTTGCTCAACCTTGGCTGGGGGGGAAGCGAGTGCTCCGACCACTGAGCTATCCCGTCCCTGTAAGTATATGGCAGAAAATGGATTCAGTCTTTCCACTGAAAAGACACACGTTGTGCTTTTTAACAATGGTGCTGATCCCAGAATATGCAATCTGATTCACTCATCCCACCTGGAAATAACAGTAAGATTTGAAATTACACTCTGGATGAGAAGTATGCAGATGACTTTTTTCATGTACCTCGCCATGCAGGCAGCCATACTCCGGCTTCAGAGGAATTTTTTCCGCCTTGTTAAAGGACAGCGCAGGTTGTTATGATAAGCGCTTGTCATGGCGCAAGAGAATCCCAACATAGCATTTTACAACATAGCTCCATCTTCATGTAGGCCTCGGCTCTTAACTTACATCAATACCCAACACAGCTTTTAGCCTGGACCGAGATAACTTTAACTGACAGTAGATAAGTCACATTACTGATGTTGTTGGGGTTTTTTCGGCAAGTGTTAAGCCCATGATATGGAATCGGTGTCATGGCTGTGTAGATCTTTCCAACTGCCATTAGTTAGGATTTTCATCAAATTTGTCTCTTGTGCCCAGTCCCCTTCCTCGACGTTTCCTTGCCAGTGGGCTGTAGATTATCTGAATAAACCCTTGTCATTGCCAATCTCTCTCAACGTTAAATAAATACATTATTCCAACCCTAGTTAAGGTACTCACCTGTGACTGGATCCGGCATGGGGGCCTTAGGTGCCATGATGGCCGGCTTGAGGGTGGTTGTTGGTAGCTCAGGGGTGGTGGTTTCCTCAGGTGTAGTTACTTCAGGTGTTGTAGTCACTTCAGGTGTGGTGGTTTCTTCAGGTGTTGTAGTCACTTCAGGTGTGGTGGTTTCTTCAGGCGTGGTGGTTTCTTCAGGCGTGGTGGTTTCTTCAGGTGTGGTGGTTTCTTCAGGTGTGGTGGTTTCTTCAGGTGTTGTAGTCACTTCAGGTGTGGTGGTTTCTTCAGGTGTTGTAGTCACTTCAGGTGTGGTGGTTTCTTCAGGTGTGGTGGTTTCTTCAGGTGTGGTGGTTTCTTCAGGTGTGGTGGTTGCCTTAACTGTTGAAGTGACTGCGTAACAGAAAAGAAGCAACCTGCAGAAACGTCCGACAGTTATCTGATACTGCTGTTGTTCCTGCCTGACACGTTAACGAGAATAAAAAGCTGATGCACATACAGCTACACGCCCGCGTACATACCCCCCCCCCCCCCTACACACGTATGTACGCACGCACACACACGCGCACGCGCGCGCGCACACACACACACACACGAACGAACGAACGAATGTATACAAACACACAAATCACAAAAGCTGACCCGGCGCAGTATATAGAGCATTAGATTCCTGGGTTCAAATCCCATTAGAGCCTTACACAATCATTTTGTTCTTTGGGCAGTACCTATCCACATAGAGTTTATTACTATGGGCTCACTCGGAAAACTCAGACCGCACAGCTGACCTTCAGATACTTTATGAATACAGTTTTGAATGTGTTGCTCAACCCGCTTAACAATACTTTGCTAACACTGCATGTTGTGTGTATCTCTCGGGCTTGGTTAACGCTGAAATATCTCACAACAGAACACGTGAAGATGTAACCCTGTCGAGTAGTCTCGAAATCCAGTGTGCTTCAATCGCTTCGTCGTGACATGGTCCACATCACCACTGATCGTCAAACAATAAAAGAAAACTTGCCTCCACGAATCGGAGGCCCCTGCTGCTGCGCCTCATGGTGACCTCATTTCGAGCTTTTTGTGGGCTTTCATACCTGCGGTGGAGTTTGTGTCTGAGCTTGTGTACCGTTAATTGGAAAGGACGTCGTGATAGTCACCGCAACCCCACGAGCTCTCACTAAAATCTAGCTCCACAGCTATGGGAATGGTTGTGTTGTCATCAGTGGGAGGATGCGCAGATGGGGCCCTGCGTGTGTCAGACCAGAACAGGCGCGAGTGGACACCGCCGACACACAGTGCAGGGCCTTTCTGGTTGGTGGCCTCAAGGCGGTCTGCACTGAGAAGCTCTTTGCGGACTTTTGGCCCTGGGGAATCAACAGCCTGTGTATGGATGGGGGGATGAGCTTTGAATGAGCGACGTGGAAACAAGAGGGCCGGTTCATAGCTGATGGCCGACAAGGTAAACAGGGCAGTAGGTCTAGCGAGGAGGGGGAGCTCCTCTCTCAGGAACTGACCACGAGTGACTTGAGTCCATGGAGTAGGCCATTTTTTCGTGTGCCCAATTTTGTTGCAGATGGTAAATGTTTTTTATTGATCGCTCCTCGCTAAAGCTCCGAGGTTTACCAATGGTGGTATTTTTGTGTATACGACCGTTTTTACCCACCATTAAGGTAGCCGCATTCCGACTTTGGGGATGGATGGTGATTAATTGGGGTGTCAGTATTGTCTCTTCACTATGTTTAATTTACTGTCTCTCCGCATTCTCTCTGTGTGCACTAACCAGCTAGGGTGACCTCTTGACTATGTGTGGTGTGTGTCAAGTCAAGTCAAGTCAAAATTTTATTTCCAGATGGTACATTGAATAAGCAACGCATTTGCTTTTTTTCATCAAGCCATCTATCTAAGAACAAGTTTCTTAATGATTATACTAAAATACTACATTATTGCATCATTTACCATTAAATTAAACCAGTAAGAAAAAAAGGAAAAACGATAAGGTAATACATTGAAAATACAATGTGTGTGTAGTGTGTGTGTATCTGTGTGTGTGTATAGGATGACCTCACTGACTGTGTGTGTGGTGTGTGTGTAGTGTGTGTGTGTGTATCTGTGTGTGTAGTGTGTGTGTGGTGTGTGTGTATCTGTGTGTGTGTATCTGTGTGTATGTGTGTATATAGGATGACCTCACTGACCTGGGGCCTCACAGGCTCCCTGCACCAGAGACACGTCATCAATGGCCAGGTCACTCTGGTAATCCGAGCCCAGGGTGCCCAGAAACACCAGCTGCAACACACAGTGCCGTCACTACTTCATCCTCCTCATCCTCCTCCTCCTCCTCCTCCTCCTCCTCATCATCATCATCATCATCATCATCATCATCATCATCATCATCCTGACATGACTTGTGCTTGCAGTTGATGAAGAGACAGACCTCAGGCACTTCCCTATTCCAGCAGTGTGTCCTGGCCAAGTCCTCCCTGCCGGAGCCTGTCTGTCTCCATTCCAGAGATTGCATGCTGGGCATGTGTGTGTCCTTAATACCGCTAGTTGTTATGTTAAGGGCTTGTTATGGCAGAAGACAACCCCAATATTACTTTTTACAACATAACAACAAACAACATCCTGATGGAAGCTTGGTTGTTATGTTAAAAGCTTGTCATGGCTGAAGACAACCTCAAAATTACTTTTTACAGCATAGCAACAAACAACATCCTGATGGAAGCTTGGTTGCTATGTTAAAAGCTTGTCATGGCTGAAGACAACCTCAACATTACTTTTTACAGCATAACAACATCCTGATGGAAGCTTGGTTGTTATGTTAAGGACTTGTCATGGCTGAAGACAACCTCAACATTACTTTTTACAACATAACAACATCCTGATGGAAGCTTGGTTGTTATGTTAAGAGCTTGTCATGGCTGAAGACAACCTCAACATTACTTTTTACAACATAACAACATCCTGATGGAAGCTTGGTTGTTATGTTAAGGACTTGTCATGGCTGAAGACAACCTCAACATTACTTTTTACAACATAACAACATCCTGATGGAAGCTTGGTTGTTATGTTAAGAGCTTGTAATGGCTGAAGACAACCTCAACACTACTTTTTACAACATAACAACATCCTGATGAAGGCTTCAGCTTTCAGCTTACATTATTGAATGACAGCTTTTGGCCTGGGCCATATGATGATGATGTTCATGACGCTGATGATGATAATTTTGACGATGACGCTGATGATGATGACGACGATGATGTTGATGATGATAACGAAAACGATGACAATGATGATGACGACGACAACTACAATAACAATGGTAAACCAGCAGTACCCTAATTTTCTGAGAAGCAGTGACAGTGACCCTGGCTTCCTTCCAGCCTGGTCCTTGGTTTCCAGACATCCTCCAGACTGATTTCCGGTGCAGGAAGTCAGAAGATGGGGTCACCAGAAAGGTCAAGGTGCCCATGGCGCCGCCATACATGCTGTACCAGAACCGAGCACAGTGGGCATGGGAGTGGAGGTTCAATTCCGGTGACACCAGGTAGGCCTGTAAGCCAGGGCCTCCTGTTGGCTTGGAGGCTTCCATGTACAGGTAGTGACCTGAAAAAGAACGGACAAGATGGAACAAGAAGGCCTGGCATTTCCATGCGGTTTGCTTCCAAAAAGAGGGCAAGGAAAAGAAGGGAAAGAACATAAGGTCAGGGGCGGGTTCCAATGAAGGCGCCGTTGCGCCACTGTCGGTGTTGACCTCACCGTTGCTTTGACGGAAAGTTCTCACCCGCCCAACGGCTGGAATTGGCGTTGGACGTGTGAGGACCCAACATGGCAGTCGACAAACTTCCCTGTCCACTCAGCTGCAGTGTTTAGATTAATCTGAGGTCGTAGGTCACTTCCGGTGAATTCTTTTTCAAGATAAGCATACTCTTGCTGTGGTAGAGAAGAACAAGGGAGGTAATCTTACCAGCGCGGTAATATCGATCTGTCTCTGTACGTGACTGGTCTACGAAAGGAGAGGCTGATTCCACTGAAATTCTTCCTCATTTCTAAATGTTCTTTTTTCACAGTAGTCAGCTGAGACAGCAGTAGCCAGCAGTAGTCAGCTGGGACAGCAGTAGTCAGCTCAGACAACTGTAGTCAGCTCGTACAACGGTAGTCAGCTGGGACAACGGTAGTCAGCTCAGACAACGTAGGCAGCTCAGACAACGGTAGTCAGCTGGGACAACGTAGTCAGCTCAAAGGTAGTCAGCTCAGACAACTGTAGTCAGCTGGGACAGGTAGTCAGTGGAAGGTAGCAGCTCAGACAACAGTAGTAGCTGCAAGGGTAGCTCCAGACAACGGTAGTCAGCTCAGTCAACGTAGTCAGCTCAGACAACGGTAGTCAGCTGGGACAACGGTAGTCAGCTCAGTCAACGGTAGTCAGCTGGGACAACGATAGTCAGCTGGGACAACGGTAGTCAGCTCAGTCAACGGTAGTCAGCTAGGACAACGGTAGTCAGCTCAGACAACGATAGTCAGCTCAGTCAACGGTAGTCAGCTCAGACAATGGTAGTCAGCTCAGTCAACGGTAGTCAGCTCAGTCAACGGTAGTCAGCTCGGGACAACGGTAGTCAGCTCAGTCAATGGTAGTCAGCTCGGACAATGGTAGTCAGCTCAGTCAACGGTAGTCAGCTCAGACAACGGTAGTCAGCTGGGACAACGGTAGTCAGCTGGGACAACAGCTGGGACAACGGTAGTCAGCTGGGACAACAAATGGGACAACGGTAGTCAGCTGGGACAGCGGTAGTCAGCTAGGACAACGGTAGTCAGCTGGGACAACGGTAGTCAGCTGGGACAACGTAGTCTTCCAGCTGTGATGGCCTTTCACCAAACCAGCCCCTGTACTGCAGGGTTGTTTTTTCATTCCTCCCCTAGAGCTCTGAGTTTCACCAATGGTGGGATTTTGCGTAGGGGACCGTTGTTTCGCCAGCATTGAAGGTAGCCGCATTCCGACTTCAGGGATGTATGTCGGGTATGTTCGTGTTTCCGTAACCCACTCAAAGCTAACATAAATTACAGGATCTTTAATGTGATTCTGATGTTCTGCATGTGTATACATACAAAGGGAATTAAGAACCCACGACTTCATGGACCCATGGGATTGAAGTTGAAAGGTCTTAACTTACTCAGCGAAAGCGTCCAGCTGACTACTTTGTTTGAAAAAGGAAAAGAGTGAGTCCAAAAGAAAAAGGATAAGTAACAGCCTTGTTCATGGCGTGATATTGTTTGAAGGACGACAGAGAGCAGTGCCCTTTTGGTGGGTGGCCCCACGGCGGCCTAACAGTGACAGTTTTCTGTGGACATGTAACAAAAGACAAGAAGAGAAACAGACAAGGAAGAAGATCAACAACAACAGCAACAACAACAACCACTACTTCTGCTATTACTATAACTACCACCACCACTAACAATAACAATTTTAGAAGTAACAACAACTTAAGAAACAATAACAACAACAAGAACAACCACTTGTACCACCGCCACCACACAAAACTAACAATAACAATCTTAGAAGTAACAACTACCACTACTATTTCCACTGCCACCACACAATACTAACAACAACAATCTTAGAAGTAACACCAATGTCAGCAACAACGGATAACGACAACCAGGGCAGAAAGAAAGCCAACAACAACAACAAACAGCAACAACAACACCACAGGTGGGTTCACCTCGGTAGTTCTGGAAGGTGTGGTCATTGCTGGGTCCAGTGTCCCCAGAGTGGGTAGGTCCAGCCTGTCTGGTCCAGTTCATGTCGTCATTGGTCACTTGTCTGTATCCACACAGGTCTTCCGCCTCAAAATCACAATCAGCTGGAAGAAAAACATTCTTAGTATAATATATATATATATATATTTTTATACATCTCTCTCTCTCACATGGAAGGATGACAAAATTTACAAAACTGCAGACACACGGGGACTGGATGTGAAAAAGCACATGAGTGCTTATTCCATTATCCTCGAAATAAAAGAATGAATAATAATGATAATAATAATCTCTATAGACAGACAGACAGACATAGATAGATAGATAGATAGACAGATGTGTGTGTGTGTGTTTTCAGACGACTTCCTGAATATACGATCTGTAGACTGCTTCATTCAGGGGCGGGATACCCTGCTGGTGGATCATTGCCCTCCTGATCTGACGGCCCAGGAATGAGCCACTACCCAGGTACCAGTTTGAAAGGATTGTTCCCCAGAGTCAACATCAGTACCGACTCCACTCCCCCGAAAGTCCTACGGATGAGGACACTAAACCAAGGTCCCGTGCGCGAACACACGCAAAACATCTTAAGCACACGTTAAAACCCGTTCCACCTTTCACAAGAGTAGGTCATTTCGTGCCGGTAGGAATGGATGACAATTTTTTTTAAACGCTTGCAGACAGGGATGTTTAGACACCATCCACGAATTCGGAATGCGGCTACCTTAAATGAGTGAACCTGGGAACTGTAGTGGAAGATCGAAGAAAAGAAAAAGAGGACACAACTGCGCAGTGACACAGATCTGTCTCCGTGTACCGTGTCACTCGTCTACGAATCAAGAGGCCAGTCCCCCCTGACATTCCTCCTCATCTCAGTGCAGCCTTGTTCATTGTGGAGTGAACCAGCCACACAGAACCGCCTCTATCAACGTAACTTCCCTGATGATTACTCATCCCTTCTTCTCCTCTCTCCTATTGTTCCGGTTATGTTGTCGTCATTGGAGAACACAGAGAAGGGAAGCACTGTGATTCCATAACTGTGGGGAAGATCACCTGCAGTGGGATATATTTTCATCAAGCGTTATTTCCTCGTACAACGGTAGTCAGCTGGGACAACGGTAGTCAGCTGGGACAACTGTAGTCAGCTCAGACAACGGTAGTCAGCTGGGACAACGGTAGTCAGCTAGGACAACGGTAGTCAGCTGGGACAACGGTAGTCAGCTCAGACAACGGTAGTCAGCTCGGACAACGGTAGTCAGCTCAGACAACGGTAGTCAGCTCAGCTCAGACAACGGTAGTCAGCTGGGACAACGGTAGTCAGCTCAGACAACGGTAGTCAGCTCAGACAACGGTAGTCAGCTCAGCTCAGACAACGGTAGTCAGCTGGGACAACGGTAGTCAGCTGGGACAACGGTAGTCAGCTCAGACAACGGTAGTCAGCTGGGACAACGGTAGTCACCTAGGACAACGGTAGTCAGCTGGGACAACGGTAGTCAGCTCGGACAACGGTAGTCAGCTCGGACAACTGTAGTCCTACTACTGTGATGGTCTTTCATCAAACCGACCCTGACCTGTTGCAGAAACCCACCTGGAGACGGGGGAGGTGTAGTGGGGGTCAGCGCAGAGGTCACCACACTGACTTCAATGTCGTCCACACCGATGTCCCCTCCGTGTGCTGAGTCACCCCTGGTGGCCACAAAACACACCTGCACACAGTACTGACCATGACCACTTCCGTTTTCTCGTGTGTGTCTGAAACCAGCTAATATACAGTCTAATGTAGGTGAAATTCACATGTACAACAAAGTGTTTCTGCCATCTCCTGTGACAGATAAACGCTTTTTGCTATTCTCTCGGGGGACAGGATAGTCTGGTGGTTAGAGCAATACCTTCGCGATCTGGTGGTTCCAGTTTGAGCCCAGGTTCTTGCAACCACCGTGACCCCCGTTCCAGGGGATTTTTCCTCTGGAGTTAAATTCAGTGCCGACTCCACTCTCTCACCAGTCCTTCCGATGAGACTATAAACAGAGGTCCTGTATGAGAAAGCACGCGGAACATCTTGCACACATTAAACCTGTTCAGCCTTTCAAAAGAGTAGGCCATTGTTAGCCAGTGGGAATGAATGACATTTTTTTTAAAAACTGCATGCACACGGGGACTGGATGCAAAAAAGCAATTGAGTACTTATTCCATGATCCTTAGATTTTTTGGTTAATATATACTTTTTTTTAAACTCTTATTCCTCACGACTTTAAATGGACAAGAGCTGGAACTACTGTTCAGATGTCCACATACGGAACTTTTGGGGGGTAGGGGTGGGAAGGGGAGGCAGGAGGGGAACGCAATGGTGCTTTTGCTTTTTTTTTTCCTTCCACTTATGGGACTTTTCTGTCAGAGCCCTTTCCCTTCTCGTCCTCTGGATGGAATTATAAACTGCAGCACCAGGGGGAGAAGCAAAGCTGTCTCACGCACACAGTAAAAAGTATCCACCTTTCCCAGAAAAGCAGGCCAGCCATGACCAGTGGCTTGGATGACATGAGCATACCCAGCATGCAATTTGTGACTTGAAGACAGGTAAGCTCCACCAGGCTGGCTTAACCTGCTCAAGACACACCGCCTGAGAGGTTCAGTGTAGTGCTTCCTTGACTCCTCAAAAAAATGTAGGGACATTGGAGAAAACATCTTTTCACATATTAGACGTGTCTAACGTTTTGTTCACTGGAAATATGAAGTAGTGGCTAACTTCAATCTAATCTCGTTTTCTTATTTCTGCTAATAACATAATTATGTAATCAATGTGTGTAATTGCATGATGCGTCATTTTTAAAAAGTAGTCGACTGAACAGAATATAAAGAAATAGAGGCCTGGACAGCAGGAGGTTTTCATAAAAGAAGCCCCCATCTAGCAAATGTCTCAGATGTTCAGGGCCAAAAGACTTGCCAGAAGATGCTACTTCTCTAATGGCTTTCTGCTGTCCAGCACTTCCTAAAGTTTCTTTCTCCTCACTATCATTAAATACACAGTCAGCTCAACAGAATGAAAAGAGGTCTTAGCACACAGACCTGTGGAATACCAAGGGAGATTTTTGTTAAGACTCTTGTCGATGATGATGTACTAGCTGCAGTATAACAGACAGGGTATCATCTATCGAAAATGTGATTCCTACGATCCAGCACTTTTGAGTGATTCTGTAGTAAGAGAGCCAGGCTATGAGGACATCATAGGCTGCAGTAAAATCAAGTCTCACAAAAAGAAAACCTCGTCTTCCAGCAGTATGACACTAATTTAACAGACTGTGACATTGATGTCTTAATTTACATAATTATGGTATCAAGCTAAAATGATGCGAGATTTTACCTTTGTGCTGTGGGCTTTATCCAATGCAAAGCGTGTTCTTTTTTTTAAAAAAAATACATGGTTTACATATCGCTATTATTTCAACTTGAACCAGCACAGTATCATTTTTGATACCATACAATAGCATATAATAGATTTTCTTTAACGTCGATTTAAACCTCCACAAATGAAATGAACTGGCTGGTTAAAAATGAACTATGTTTCTCTTGAAACATTTTTAATAAGTAAAAACATCCGTTCTTTGGTATATCCAAAAAACAGAAAAAATCAAAGATCATCATATCTATCTCTGCTGCACAATGTGGACATTAGCCATAAGGACACGATATATTATATCTAATTCATTTAAACCTGGGTTTGAAAAACTTGTGAGTTCTAGACTATGATAGGAAATGACACAAAAGAACACAGCTCTTTTAGTCAAAATCATGTATCAAAAATGATAAGGCCTAACCTAAGTATTTTCTTAAAGGGATGCTTGGCGTGCATTTGTTCAAGTCTCATATCTGACCTTCAAAGAATGACCTTCAGTGCCATTGACTGTGACATTGGCATAGGACCACCGTCCATTCGCGTGTCCATGTTTCCACAGCTCTCTGTCCAGGCTGTTGCCACTCATGGTAAAGACAGCCAGATTTTCGCCAGAAGTGCGGGGCACGTGATACCAGAAGGACACAGTGGCTGACCCCCTTCCTGTCAGCAACACTGGGCTGACCAGCCAGGCCTTGAAGTTCAGCTGATTGGATATACCTACCGATGCGTAGTGACCTGCACACACAGGTACAGCAGTGGGTAAGGGGAAGGGAGGCTGATGTTAACACGTTCACAGGCATACAGAAGGTTCCACTCGTGCATTATACACTGTCGTCAGGGAAATGCAGTGCAGTGCAATATGGTGCAGTATACAGTCCACAAGCACAGAACCAGAGCTGAGGAGTGAAAACAGGCCAGGAAGAACTGAACCACCAACCCCTCTTTCACCCCCAAACACCCACCCACCCACCACTGCACCCACCAGGCCCTGTCCTGTCCTGTCCTACCTTCTGTAGTCACCAGCCCCTGTCCTGTCCTGTCCTACCTTCTACAGTCACTAGTCCTTGTCCTGTCCTACCTTCTACAGTCACCAGCCCCTGTCCTGTCCTACCTTCTACAGTCACTAGTCCTTGTCCTGTCCTACCTTCTGCAGTCACCTGTCCTGTCCTGTCCTACCTTCTACAGTCACTAGTCCTTGTCCTGTCCTACCTTCTACAGTCACCAGCCCCTGTCCTGTCCTACCTTCTACAGTCACTAGTCCTTGTCCTGTCCTACCTTCTGCAGTCACCTGTCCTGTCCTGTCCTACCTTCTACAGTCACTAGTCCTTGTCCTGTCCTACCTTCTGCAGTCACCTGTCCTGTCCTGTCCTACCTTCTGCAGTCACCAGTCCCTGTCCTGTCCTACCTTCTGCAGTCACCAGTCCCTGTCCTGTCCTGTCCTACCTTCTGCAGTCACCAGTCCCTGTCCTGTCCTGTCCTACCTTCTGTAGTCACCAGTCCCTGTCCTGTCCTACCTTCTGTAGTCACCAGTCCCTGTCCTGTCCTGTCCTGTCCTACCTTCTGTAGTCACCAGTCCCTGTCCTGTCCTACCTTCTAGAATCACCAGTCCCTGTCCTGTCCTACCTTCTAGAATCACCAGTCCCTGTCCTGTCCTACCTTCTAGAATCACCAGTCCCTGTCCTGTCCTACCTTCTAGAATCACCAGTCCCTGTCCTGTCCTACCTTCTGTAGTCACCAGTGCCTGTCCTGTCCTACCTTCTGCAGTCACCAATCCCTGTCCTGTCCTACCTTCTAGAATCACCAGTCCCTGTCCTGTCCTACCTTCTAGAATCACCAGTCCCTGTCCTGTCCTACCTTCTAGAATCACCAGTCCCTGTCCTGTCCTACCTTCTGCAGTCACCAGTCCCTGTCCTACCTTCTGCAGTCACCAGTCCCTGTCCTGTCCTACCTTCTAGAATCACCAGTCCCTGTCCTGTCCTACCTTCTAGAATCACCAGTCCCTGTCCTGTCCTACCTTCTAGAATCACCAGTCCCTGTCCTGTCCTACCTTCTGCAGTCACCAGTCCCTGTCCTGTCCTACCTTCTAGAATCACCAGTCCCTGTCCTGTCCTACCTTCTGCAGTCACCAGTCCCTGTCCTGTCCTACCTTCTGCAGTCACCAGTCCCTGTCCTGTCCTACCTTCTGCAGTCACCAGTCCCTGTCCTGTCCTACCTTCTGCAGTCACCAGTCCCTGTCCTGTCCTACCTTCTAGAATCACCAGTCCCTGTCCTGTCCTACCTTCTGCAGTCACCAGCCCCTGTCCTGTCCTACCTTCTGCAGTCACCAGTCCCTGTCCTGTCCTACCTTCTGCAGTCACCAGTCCCTGTCCTGTCCTACCTTCTGCAGTCACCAGCCCCTGTCCTGTCCTGTCCTACCTTCTACAATCACCAGTCCCTGTTTTGTCCTACCTTCTGTAGTCACCAGTCCCTGTCCTGTCCTACCTTCTGCAGTCACCAGTCCCTGTCCTGTCCTACCTTCTGTAGTCACCAGCCCCTGTCCTGTCCTGTCCTCCCTCCTGCTGCCACCAATCCTCACTGCCACACAGTCTTTCAGGCCAGGCCTGGTTGAACAAGTCATATTCACAGAGACCAGCATTCAGCTGTCTTGATCCCTGGATGACCAGATCGTTTTCTGTGAGTTGATGGACTAACAGCAATCGCAGTTAGTCAAGTTTTTATGTCCAGATGGTACATTGAATAAGCAATGCATTTGCTTAGTGTGTAGTGTAGTGTAGTGTAGTGTAGTGTAGTGTAGTGTAGTGTAGTGTAGTGCAGTGCAGTGCAGTGCAGTGTAGTGTGTAGTGTAGTGTAGTGTAGTGAAGTCAAGTCAAGTCAAGTCAAGTCAAGTCAAGTCAAGTCAACTTTTTATTTCCAGATGGTACATTGAATCAGCAATGCATTTGCTTACTGTGTAGTGTAGTGTAGTGTAGTCTAGTGTAGTCTAGTGTAGTCTAGTGTAGTGTAGTCAAGTCAAGTCAAGTCAAGTAAAAAATTTTATTTCCAGATGGTACATTGAATAAGCAATGCATTTGCTTAGTGTGTAGTGTAGTGTAGTGTAGTGTAGTGTAGTGTAGTGTAGTGTAGTGTAGTGTATAGTGTAGTGCAGTGTATAGTGTAGTGCAGTGTAGTGTAGTGTAGTGCGGTGCGGTGCGGTGCGGTGCGGTGTAGTGCAGTGGAATGCAGTGCAGTGCAGTGGAATGCGGTGCGGTGTAGTGTAGTGTAATGTAGTGTAGTGTAGTGTAGTGTAGTGTAGTGTGGTGTAGTGTGGTGTAGTGTAGTGTAGTGTAGTGTAGTGTAGTGTAGTGTAGTGTAGTGTAGTGTAGTGTAGTGTAGTGTAGTGCGGTGCGGTGCGGTGCGGTGCGGTGTGGTGCGATGTGTTGTGATGTGGTGTAGTGTAGTACAATGCAGCACAATACAGTACAGTGCAGTGTAGTTTAGTGCAGTGCAGGATAATATAATAGAGTACAGTGCGATGCAGTGCAGTGCAGTGCAGTAGTCTTCTCTCGTTCGCTTTTTTACACAGTCAGATGTGTTTGGGAGAAATAGTGGCATGTCCTTTCCAGCTCCTCTCGTGGGCCGTACAGCTTAGTTTTCAGGGTTATCTCCGTCGGCCACACAATCTTCCTCAGGTCGCTGAATAGCGTGCATTTCTGAGGGATGTGCTCGCCAGTCTGGTTTTCTTTACTACAGACACACAGGGGAGAAGGAACGAGTTTCAGCGTTGTGGACATGTGGTGATTTAGCCTGTTGAGCCCGGTGCTGAGTCTTAGAATGATGACTTGTTCTGCTCTTTTGAGATAGTGGTAGTCGTCCTTCTCTACTCCTGTGTCATGGATCGCTATGCAACAAGACAGTGTACTGCCTGACCTATGTGTTCAAGTGTCCACGTTTCTGTTTCTGTGGACCAACTCACCGCTGCTGTTGTTGAAGGTGTGGTCTGATACCCTCTGTTTCACGGCCCAGTTCTCCTGTGTCTGCGATGCTTCATGGTTCGTGTTCTTCCACTGGCACAGAGAGCCCTGCTCAAAGTCACACCCGGCTGCCACAGAACAAAAGAGAACACATTTGTATTATTTTGTATTGTATGGGTGGATCGGTGGTCTAGAGGTAACGCGCCTGTCTAGCATGCGAAAAATCCGGGTCGGAAGTGTGCGGTGGTTCGAATCCCGTTTGGGCCCGAAACTTTTCCCCCATCCATTAGACCATGAGTGGTGGTCTGGGCGCTAGTCTTTCGGATGAGACGATAAATCGAGGTCCCGTGTGTTACACAAAATTATTCAGTGCACGTAAAAGAACCCACGGCGACAAGAGAGTTGTCCCTGGCAAAATTCTTAGAAAAAGCCACTCTGATAGGGAAACAAATACAGTTGCAGACCAAAAATAAAAGGTGGCGCTGCTCTTGTGGCGACGCGCTCTCCCCGGGGAGAGCAGCCCAAATTCCACGCAGAGAAATCTCGTGACTTAAAGTGTATAGATTAAATAAATGAAATAAATGTATTGCGTTGTATCGCATTGCATTGTGATGTATTGTATTGTACTGTACTGTATTGTATTGCATTATGTCGTATTGCACTGTATTAGTTCTTTATTGCATTGTGCTGTGTTGTGTTGTATTGCACTGTATACGACGAGGTTCGGTCACAGCAGATCTATCTATCTACTTGAAATTCGTGCTGCTCTCTCTATTGTAAGCACGTCAACACAACAGCAGTGCCATACATACATGCTTTTTTTCCTTTCCGCATGCGCATTTGTTCACCTATCAGATGGCTTTGTTCTAGATTGTTTTCTTGGGACAACCGTCTTTTTGCCGTGGGTTCTTTTACATGCGATGAATGCGTGTTGTACACGGAACCTTGGTTTATCGTCTCACCCGAAACGCAATTTTATTTCAATACGGCGACAGATTAAATCATACGACTTAAGTAGCACCCAGGCCACCACTCAAGGTCTGGTGGATGGGGGAAAAGCTAGGGCTCAACCGGGCGATGGAACCCACAGTTCAAGCTTTCTAGGCAAGTACGTTACATCTAGCCCACCGTTCCAGTACTCTTCGTAGCTTGTGGTGGTTCTGCCTGTGGGGAAGATGTAAGGAGGTTAGGGCCTGCTGCGGCACTGTTCAGAGTGTTAGAAGGTAAAGGCCGAAACATTTGCTAGAAAGGGGATTCTTTTCTGAAGACGTCCTGCCTTCCACCTCTTCCTACAGCTGCTGTAACCTACTGACTGGTTGTTGTCATTGTGTGTTCCCCAGTTTAACACCCTGGGGGGATGGGGGGATCATCCAAACTCTGCACTCCGACTCACTCATCCCACGTGGGAATCACTGTGAGATCGCAAAGTACACACTGAATAAGAAGTTTGGGTGCCTGGCTGTTTTTTTAAGTACCTCGCCACACAGCCAGCCATACCCCGACTGTAGGGGAGTTTAGGTTTCTTCTTTAAAGTTGGATGTGCAGGTTGTGCTGCTAAGAGCGTGTCATGGCTGAAGACAACATCACCATAACTCTGTACAACACAACACCGTTCTAATCGATGTAGGCCTCGTCACTTAGCTGACATCAACAACTGGCAAATGTTGTGGCCTGGGCCAGTCTGATTGTCTTGATGTGTGTTTTGTTTTCAAGGACAGACTGTAAGACTAGGCTTGACTTGGAATCTTTAACGGTGTGCATGGGGGCGGGATAGCTCAGTGGTCAGAGCACTACCTTTCTGCAAGCCAATGTTAAACCAGCATTGAGCGTGGTTGCCAAGTGGATGCGGTGACCGTTTGCGCGCGTTGGCTTCCGTACAGTCCCCCAGTTTACCCAGCTGTAAATAGGTATCCGCCTTCTTTAGGGTATGGGAAGGTAAAGCAGCGAGGGAGAGAGGATTGTTGTCGCCCTCAATATGCTGGCCCCTAGAGAAGCTGAGGTCTCTGACGCCTCACTCCCCTGCGACCACATAGGTTATGGGACACCTTTGCCTTCTAGCTTAACCACCAATCAAAGATCATTCATCCATCCATCCATCCTTTCCTCTGGTTTGCGTCCTTTCTGTTCACGGGATGGGTCTGTGATCCTAACCGCTTTTTTGGCGCTTGGAACTAGGGCTAGGCGATCCACAGCTCCTTTTATTTCTTTGTTCTCATTGTCTGTCTGTCTGTGTGTCTGTCTGTCTTCTTCTCTCTCTCTCTCTCTCTCTCTCTCTCTCTCTCTCTCTCTCTCTCTCTCTCTCTCTCTCTTTCTATCTTTCTCTCTATCAATCTATCTTAGTGAATCTGATACAACATGTCTTTTACGCGATGAAACCAACAGAGGATGATATGCATTTCATTTTATGTCGTCGGGCATTTAACAATATTAGACAAAACTGTATCCCAGCAAAATGCACTAGCCATCCTTATGCATGTTAGACTCTATTTACTCCTATTGTGCAGTAGTCCTACTATCGTATGCAATTTCCACTATATACATGCAAAGCGGTTAAAATAAGAGATTTTAAATCTGAAGGGGTTTTTTTCCCCCGGACAAGTTGTTAGTTTCTGACTGGAATTTTTCGTATGTGTTGGTTTAATATACCAGACATTTTATTTCATTATTTATTTGTTTAAAGAGAAACGTTGTCCATGTCTTACTCGGCCAGTTTCACTTTATCTGGGTTAAATTGACGTAAAATAAGTACTACTCTGAAAAACCATCAGTTCGCTTAACGCTACAGAAACCGGGATAAGCTCCGGCTCTATGGGCCTTCTGGCTCGAAAGAACATACTACTACTACTACTTACTACTACTCTATTGTATCGACAATGGTTTCATAGATAGACAGACAGGCAGACAGACAGACAGACAGACAGACAGATAGACAGACAGATAGATTTCAGGGTCAATACTAAAAGATCAGGATTGACTTCCTTCCTATAATATATTATCGTTCAAGTCCTCTAGTTCGTGTTGGGCTTTGTCTTGTCTTGATATTTTGCCTTGTTTAGTTTCGTTTTGTTATGTGTTGTGTGACTTTTGACAATATAACTCACCATCAACTGAGGTCACTCCACATGACGTGGCCGTGACGTCATCAATCGCCATGTCACTGAAGAAACCGCCCAAGGTTCCCACGAAAGCAACCTGAGGAAAAATTGAAACACACACACACACACGGACACGCGCGCGCGCACCACACACACACAACACACACACACACACACACACACACACACACACACACACAACACACACACCACACACACACACACACACACACAC
This sequence comes from Rapana venosa, assembly GCA_028751875.1. Taxonomy (NCBI): domain Eukaryota; kingdom Metazoa; phylum Mollusca; class Gastropoda; order Neogastropoda; family Muricidae; genus Rapana; species Rapana venosa. The sequence continues at coordinate 17,477,007 of CM054148.1, read as the reverse complement.
ACACACACACAAAGAAGTTGACAATGACGTGAAACATTTATTTATTTATTTATTCTTTTATATCGAGGATAATGGAATAAGCACTCATGTGCTTTTTTACATCCAGGCCCCTGTGTATGCGGTTTTGTAAATGTTGTCATCTGTTTCCACCGGCACACAATGGCCTCGTGAAACATTCGTGGGCTGTGCAACAACAAGGCCACGCTGCTGACAACGGTAATGTTTCCATAGTCCGGGTTCGACCTACAACCGAGACGCCCGTGCAAGAGGATTTGTTTTTTCTCCTGGAGTTATCGTCAGTGCTGATTCCGCTCCCCCGTAAAGTCCGGATGAGACTATACACAGAGATCGCGTACCCGTGTGAAACGCACGCTGAACATCTTGTGGACATGCCTGTTCCGCCTTTCGGAAGAGTAGGCCGTTGTGTGCCGGTGGGAACGAAATGACAAAACCGCATGTACGCGGGATTGGATGGGAAAAAGCACACAAGAGCGTATTTAAGCGCTTTGATTTGTCTTTACCAGATATAGCGCTGTATAAATTCTATTTATTATTATTATTATTCCATTATCTTCGAAATAAGTAAAGTAAATGAACAAATCAGTATGTAATGTTGCTAAGAGTGCAACGTTTGGATTCACTCCCCTACATCATTACGGTACCGAATAGTATTGGTGCATAAGGGGACATCATTTACATTTTTGTAAACACAAAGTGAAATAAATAAAACAATCAAATAATGATAGAGAGAAAAAAAAGTAAGATGAACAGTTCGGATGTCAAGGTCCGAAAATTCACTTTAAATAACGGACTGTGCAGGTAAGACACTGGTGGGTTTTTAGGTGATACCAATGTCCTGCCTTACCCCACCCATGAATGCCCTGCACGCAAACAAACAACAGTGAGCTGTAACTCATGCACACGAAGAGATATAAGGTAAAAGGTAAAGGTGCATAACCTATGTGGTCGTAGGGGAGCGAGGCGCCAAAGACCTCAACTTCTCCAGGGGCCAGCATATTGAGTGGCGCCCATCTCCTCTCCCTCGCTGCTTACTTCCCTGACCCTCAAGAGGGCAGGTGCCCATTTACAGCTGGGTGAACTGGGGGACTGTACTGAAGCCAAGGTGCGCAAACGGTCACCCATCCACTGGTAACCACGCTCGATGCTGCTTAACCTTGGCTGGGGAAAAGCGAGTGTTCTGACCACTGAGCTGTCACGTCCCCAGTAGCTATCCCGTCCTCCAGAACACACCTGGAAACTGCACTGCTCTGCTCACTACAGCAAACTTCTTCAAGTGGACTGAAGGAGTTCTATGACAAAACTGAAACAGTATATATTTTTTTGAGAAATACTCACAAAATATATCCTGCATCAAGAGATTTCACCTGCACCTGTTGCAGACAGCCTGATAGAAACAATTTACAAACCAACCCACTGGCGCAGACTAATGATAAACACAGTAAAAAAATAAAAAAATTTTAAAAAAAACTTGCCCACAACTAACACCCAAGCAATGCGAAATTTCACGTGGGAAAAAACTGCAGGCTTGCAAAGAAATGTTGTAAACTTCAAGCTAAAATGAGCCAGAGTCATAAACTTAAGTGGTACAAAATGATAGCAAGATTACAATTAGTACCCCTGAAATCACAGATACAATAAGACGGTTTTGTGTTCAAAATTGTGTGTGGATGCCCTTCACCTAGTATAATAAGAAATACCTCGAAATGAATAACCTTTTTATGTTATTGCTCCTTACCAGAGTAGATCGTTAAAACTCCTGTCTCTCCAATAATGTGGGCCAGATTCTTTCAAGCGCCATGGAATTAAACATGAAAGGTGTTTTACGGGACTTAAAGGTGTTCCAACCAGTTGACGTCTGCTGTCATGAAAAGGCTAACTACTCTGCAGACAGGAGTTCGAGTAGAGTTAATGCCCTTTTTTTTTTTTTTTTTTTTTTATCCTGCTGTGTTGGATAATTGAACATTAACCTGAACTGAGTGCGTGTTATTTTATTTGTTTGTTTTTGTTTCAGGTTTTTAATTTCTAAGGTGATTGGTTGGTTGGTTGGTTGGTTGGTTGTTGTTGGGGGTTTTTTGGTCAACAAAATGAATGCAAACCCTTTCAAACATGACCAAATAAATCAAAATCTAACAAATGATCAAGGGTTATAATGAAATAGGAAAAAAAACACCTTTGTGTATAGAATTAGATTTAATGTTCTGTCATACAAATCAGAATCCAAACTTATGAAGCAAAAGAAAATCTCTCTCTCTTTTTCCCCGTCTTTTCTCGTTCTTACATCAGTTCTTAAAGAGAGAGACAGAGAGAGACACACACACACAGAGAAACAGAGAGAGACACAGAGAGAAGAGAGAGAGAGAGAGAGAGAGAGAGAGAGAGAGAGAGAGAGAGAGAGAGAGAGAGAGAGAGAGAGATAGAGAGAGAGAGAGAGAAGGTGCCAGTCAGTTCCAGGTTATTTCCTGATTGATTTTCTGACAGATTTGTAAAGTTGAATGCCTTGTGCCCGTCAACAAGAGTGGTGTTCTTCGTGGTCACCAAAGTTTCTTCCGTGTAACGCCCGATTATGTCCACTGCTCAGTCAGATGTTAGCAGACTGGAAACGTTCACGTGTTTCTTCTTCTTCTTCTTCTTTTTCTTCTTCTTCTTCTTCTTCTTCTTCTTCTTTTCCTACTTCTTCTTCTTCTTCTTCTTCTTCTTCTCTCTTTCTTCTTCTTTCTTCTTCTTCTCTCTTCTTCTCTTCTTCTTCTCTCTTCTTCTTCTTCTTCTTCTTCTTTCTCTCTTCTTCTTTTCCTTCTTCTTCTTCTTCCTTCTTCTTCTTCTTCTCTTCTTCTTCTTCTCTTCTTTTCTTCTTCATTCTTATCTTCTTTCTTCTTCTTCTTTTCTTCCTCTTCTTTCTTCTTCTCTTTCTTCTTTCTTCTCCTTCCTTCCTTCTTCCTTCTTCTTCTTCTTCTTCTTCTTCCTTCTTTCTTCTTCTTCTTCTTCTTCTTCTTTCTTCTTCTTTCTTCTTCTTCTTCTCCTTCTTCTTCTTCCTTTCTTCTTCTTCTTCTTCTTCTTCTTCTTCTTCTTATCTCTCTTCTCTCTTCTCTTCTTCTTCTCTTCTTTCTTCTTCTTCTTCTTCTTCTTCTTCTTCTTCTTATTCTTCTTCCTTCATCATTCTTCTTTTCTACTTTCTTCTTCTTCTTCTTCTTCTTCTTCTTTCTTCTTCTTCTTCTTCTCTTCTTCTTCTTCTCTTCTCTTTCTTCTCTTCTTTTTTCTTCTTTCTTCTTTCTTCCTTCTTCTTCTTCTTCTTCCTCTCCTCTCTCTTCTTCTTCTTCTCTCTTCTTCTTCTTCTTCTTCTTCTTCTTCTTCTTCTCTCTCTCTCCTCCTCCTCCTCCTCTCATCTCCTTCTTCCTTCTCTCTCTTCTTCTTCTTCTTCTTCTTCTTTTCTTCTTCTTCTTCTTCTTTCTTCTTCTTCTTATACTCTTCTTCTTTCTTCTCTTTCTTCTTCTTCTTCTTCTTCTTCTTCTTCTTCTTCTTCTTTCTTTCTTTTCTTTCTTTTCTTCTTTTCTTCTTCTTCTTCTCTTCTTCTTCTTCTTCTTCTTCTTCTTCTTTCTTTTCTTCTTCTTCTTCTTCTTCTTCTTCTTCTCTTCTTCTTCTTCTCTTCTCCTTCTTCTCCTTCTTCTTTTTTTCTTCTTTCTTCTCTTCTTCTTCTTCTTCTTCTTCTTCCTCCTTCTTCTTCTTCTTCTTCTCTTCTTCTTCTTCTTCTTCTTCTTCTTCTTCTTCTCTCTTCTTTTTCTTCTCTTCTTCTCTTTCTTTTTCTTCTTCTTCTTCTTCTTCTTCTTCTTCTTCTTTCTTCTTCTTTCATCTTCTTTTTACTTTCTTCTTCTCTCATTCTTTCTCTTCTTCTTTCTCTTCTTCTCTTCTTCTTCTTTCTTCTTCTTTTCTTCTTCTTCTCTTCTTCTTCTTCTTCTTCTTTTTCTTCTTCTTCTTCTTCTTCCTTCTTCTCTTCTCTCTTCTCTTCTTCTTTGTCTTTCTTCTCCTCTCTTCTTCTTCTTTCTTCTCACTCTCTGTTCTTCCTTCTCCTTCTTCCTTCCATCTTCCCTTTTTGCTTTTCCTATCATCTGCTTAAAACATATCATTCACGACATGTATCATCTCTCTTCTTCTCTCCTCTTCTTCTTCTTTCTTCTTGCCTCTCTTCTGTCTTCTTCTTCTTCTTCTTCTTCTTCTCTTCTCTCTGTTACTATCGTCTCGCATCTTCACTCTCCTCCTTTCTTTTCGATGAATTCTATTCTCGGCTCTCTCGTGTCACTCTCGCAAACATTTCTGCTGCTCACGTTATTCCTTTCCGCTTCTTCGTAAAGTATGGCGATTTGTTCTGAACGTTACTAACATTTCAAACCGCATATCACGGGAGTGGATGTAAAAAAAAAAAGCACATAATCTTTTTCCTTACCTCGATTAAAGAATAATATAAGTATACTGGGACCCGGCCTCTCCATAGAGCGGCTGTCCATATGTTTCAACTCTATATCATATTCGTTAGAGCCTCCTCTTTCTCCGCGCCTTGTGTCTGTCGGTGTATCGAGATGCGCTGGATGTGCTGGGAAAGCGACCATCCTCCACCAGGCAGGTCCCCCAGTGGCGGATAGGGGGTCAGCTGCAAAGCCCCGGACCACTGGCCATGTTCCTCCTAGCAGGACGGGGCAAGATGGCTCTGTTGTCTCCATGAAATACCCCATAATTATGACCTATGGCGGCCACAGTACGTGATCAAGAGCGGCCGTAAAATCTCTGCCCCCTGGGTTTTCCAGGAAAACACGAGATAGATAACGGAGGGAGGGGGGGGGGGGGGTAACCCTGACAAAGACCTAAAGGGCTGAAGTCAGCGGTATGGGGCCATAGGCGCCCTGTAACAAATCGCGATACCATGCAGAAAAATCTGCATGAAGAGCTAGAAAGGACTTGCCACACTATTTCTCTCAAACACATCTGTGAAAAGCGAACGAGAGAAGATTAGCTGGTAGAACATCTTCCACGTTATGTGTCAGGGCTTGAAAACCACGGCTTTCCAAGTTGTGCCAAAGCCACATTTGTTGTTGTTGTTGTTGTTGTTGTTGTGTTGTTTTTTATATTTTTACTTTCTGTTTTATTTTGGTTTTGGTTTTTGCTTTGGTTTGTGTGCGTTTGTTGTTTTTCTTTTTACTTGGGAGATGCCTGGTTCCTTTGTTTTTTCAACGCACCAGCCTTTCTGTTCCCACTCCGCTCATTCCAACACGCTTCATACCAGGACTCGCCATGTCCAGCCTTGAGAGCCAGAACTTCATGGTGAGTCTATCAATGTCAGGTCGCCGTAAGGCTACCTACCAGAAGGGCCCTGCACTGTCACTGGAATCACCTCAGTAGTGGTCAGTGGTGCCTAGTTTTGTTGTTGGCTTTCGTTTAACATTAGACACGGTCTACTAAGCCCCAAACTGACACCAATCCTAGCTTATGCGCGGAGCCCAAATTCAGACTTAAATTTTATCGTGTTATCTTACATAGTCAACGAACAATATGATTCATAAATAATGGGACTGCTTTAAAAGAAAAAGGGGGCGAGGGAATCAGCCCTGACAGATTGTAAAGGACAGACCCCCCCCCCCACCCCACCCCCAATCCCCAAACCTGCAATGCTCAGCTAGCCCAGTGTCTGACCTGAAGCTGCCCAGAGGTGGGCACTGTGACGGACGCCTTCTTCCAGCCAGCTCCCTGGTCCCCGGCACGACTCCACACTGAGGTCTTCCCGGACAGGGCTGCCCCTGCCGGCCCCACCAGCACGCTAACCCCGTGGTCCCGGCCACACTGTACCAGAAGGAGCAGGTGAGGGACTGGCTCACAGGGGCAAGTCAGGACTGCCCTCTGTCCACTGGGGTGGACCTGGTGGCCTCTTGAACATGTACTGTCTGCAGGCGGGGAGAAGCGGCTTAGAGCACTAGTCGGACCGTGCATTCTTCTTGAGAGATCCGAACTGTCTGCACGTAATGTTTTGTGTAATGTTCTTGTGTCTATTGTATTGGAATTGGGGGCTTTGTGTTGATGTCCTAGTGGTGTGGTTGAGTTCCCTTAGAGCCTTGTTCACCATGGTGGAGATTATCTGGAGACATTAGGTATAGTAGACGAGAGGCTTGACACCGTTGGTTTCGGCAGCCAATTGTTTCCAGACTCATTGTTAGTTTGCTATCCTTTACTTTCTGTGTTTGAATTGCTTTTTCACTTGGCATGTCCATAAGTTGTACTCTTTCTTATTTGGAGCTGAATCTTGTGTAGCCCAGTATTTTCACTGACGCCTAATCCGCAAGGTTGAACTGGTATGCTTAAAATGTCCAGTCGTACCTGGGTTTTCTTGAAATACAGATCTTGATGCATGGAACATCCTAATGTCGAGGTGTGCCTGCTGTTGTGTTACTTGCGTATGGACTGACCATCCCGCGTCGGTTGGCCAGCAGACGATGATTACTGGAGTTAACACTAGTAGCGTCATCTAATGTACTCAGGCTGAGGAAACTGACAGACGTGAATCGAAGACAGACACCCACCAATCCCAACCTGCAATGCAGCTACCAGTGTCTGACTGAAGTGCCAATGGTGGCTTGTACTTTACATTGTGACGTCCCAAGTCTTCGACGGCTGCTCCATGCCGCACCAGCGTAGTATTAGCTGCGTGTGTCTGGCAGCCATGCTGTACCGATATTGGCGAGGCAGGTGAGGAGGCTGGCCTCACAGGGGCAGAGGGATGCCTGTCCATGGGCTGACTGGTGGCTCTGTGAACATGTACTGCCTGCATGCGGAGGAAGAAGCTGGTGAGAGAGCACTCGTAGCTGGACCATGCATCTCTCTACTGCTTCGAACTGTCTGACGTATGTTTAGTGAATGTTGTGTTGTGTTGTATTGTATTGTGAATTGGGCTTTGCGTTGATGTTCACGTGTTTGTGGGTGTGTGTGTTGTGTGTGTGTGCTTATGGATGCCTTTGTTGGATTGGCAGAGAGAGAGAGAGAGAGTTGAGGAAGTGAGTGGGTGTGGAATGTATTCAGCATCATTGTGGAGTTGCTATGCCTTTCCTGTGTATGTGAAGCTTTTCACTTTTCATGTCCAAATTTGTACTCTTTCATTTTGGAGCGAATTTGTGTGTGGTATTTTGTCACACGCCACATCTGCAAGTGTGGTTTGTTAAATTCCATGTACCTTGGGGTTTATCTGAAATGAATCATGTGATCTTGTTAGTTGGAGTTGTGCTGTGTGTGTTGTGTGTTGCATAGGGACTGTCATTCGGTGGATTGGCAGCCACCGATGATGTGACGTGAATTAACCTAGAGCGCGTCGTAATCACTGAGTAGTGAACAGACGTAAATGAAGACAACAACAATAACAAAGCATACGAGGGCGAGTTCTAGTCTTCTGGAGATGGACAGCTGCCAATGTTGGAGTGAGTGTTGTGTGTGTATTGATTGTATTGTGTTGGATAGTGATGGTGAGAGTGGAGTGTATGTGTTGGAGTGTGATGATGATGTGTGGAGTGGGAGTGTAGTGTGGTGTGGAGTGGAGTGGGAGTGGAGTGGGAGTGTACTGTGTTGGAGTGGAATGAGTGTTGGAGTGATGATGTGTGGAGTGGAGTGTGTGTTGGAGTGGAGTGTACTGTGTTGGAGTGAGGAGGTGTATGTGTTGGATGGAGTGGGAGTGTACTGTGTTAGGAGTGTAGTGTGTGATGGAGTTGGAGTGGAGTGTACTGTGTTGGAGTGGAGTGTGGTGGAGTGGAGTGTACTGTGTTGGAGTGGGAGTGTACTTGGTATGTTTGGAGTGGAAGTGGTAGTGTGTTTGGAGTGGAGTGTTGGTGTTTGAGTGGAGTATTGTGAGTGGAGTGACTGTGTTGGGTGTGGAGGAGTGTACTGGTGTTGGAGTGGAGTGTACTGTGTTGGAGTGGAGAGTGTTGGTGGAGTGGAGTGTACTGTGGTGAGTGGATGGAGTGAGTGTACTGTGTTGGAGTGGAGTGGTGAGTGTACGTGTGAGTGGATGTACTGTGTTGGAGTGGAGTGTACTGTGTTGGAGTGGAGTGTACTGTGTTGGAGTGGAGTGTACTGTGTGGAGTGGAGTGTACGTGTTGGGTGGAGTGTATGTGTGGTGAGTGGAGTGTTACTGTGTTGGAGTGACTGTTTGGAGTGAGTGTTGGAGTGGAGTGGAGTGTACGTGTTGGTGGAGTGTGATGTGGGAGTGTACTGTGTTGGAGTGGAGTGTACTGTGTTGGATGGAGTGGAGTGTGAGTGGAGTGGATGTGTTTGGGAGTGGAGTTAGTGTTGATGGAGTGTACTGTGTTGGAGTGGAGTGTGTGGAGTGGAGTGTACTGTGGAGTGGAGTGTACTGTGTTGGAGTGGAGTGTGTTGGAGTGGAGTGTACTGTGTTGGAGTGGAGTGTGTTGGAAATGAGTGGAGTGCATTCAACTTTCAGTCAGGGCGGATTTCTCTGTGAAATATGGGCTGCTGTCCTCGTGGAGAGCGCATCGCCACAAGAGCAGCGCCACCCAGTTTGTATTTTCCTGTTTTGCATGAGCATTGTCTCCTT
>CM054148.1:17333411-17463411 GCA_028751875.1 Rapana venosa | reverse complement strand
GCTCATACATAAGGGGGTTGCCGAACTGATTAGTATTTTAGTGAGAAAAATAAGTAACACCAAAAAAACAAAAATATTATTGTATAACCACAACCACCACAATAAAAATCAGTTACAAAAAATATGACTTAAGAAACCAAGATATCTCTTATTCTAAAGGCGTTACACAAATATAAAGCAAGGCTGTCCACAATCTCAGGGTGACTAGATGCCATGAGTAAACAGAATCTAAATAAATTAGGCTGTCTACTATACTTTACCGGATTGTAATTCTGTCTTACATCTTCTAATACTGGACAGCACAGCACAAAATGAACTTCATCTTTCACTGTTTGCTTACATAATAATAACAACTTGATGTCATCATCGTCATGTTCTATATATCTAAATTTATGAACATTTATGTCTGATACACCAAGTCTAAACTTAGACATAATTATTTTCAAATATATGTCCATATCAAGCTTTACATAAGGTTTGACATCGTGTGAACCTATAAATTGTCTGTACATTTGAAATCTTTCACTGTTTTGTATATGACCACTCCACTGCTGCCAACGGCAGTCAATCAATCTTTGCCTGAAAACGTTGATAAACTCTCTACAATTTCCTACACCTTGATTGAGCCAAACAAACCCAAAGCCAAGTTCACATAAACAGGTACGTATTTGTGAAGCCCAGGTGCTTTTCCCCTTGACCTAGATCATAAAGCATCTTGTAAGACTTCAAAGGTAACCCGCACTCATCCATATGTAGAATCTTAATCCAATATCTAATGCATCTTACAGCAGCATTAACAGAGAGAGGATATCGATTGGTTTCACTATAAACAAGATCATTAGGTGTACGTCTATCTAAGCCTGAAAACTGGGAAAGCAACAGAGCATCAGAGAGAGAGAGAGAGAGGTGGCTTTCTTACCTTCTATCAAAGCACCAGATCCAAACACACAGAGAACAACAATACACACGTACTCGGCTCTCATTTTTAATTTCCCGCTCTTTCCTATTTTCTTCCTCAAGTTTCTGTCCTTCCTACAAAGCTCATATCTTCAGTGCAGATAAATGAACACTGCCCTGTGGCCAGCGTGTGTGTGTGTGTGTGTAAATAATACGTGTGTGTGTGGCTAGTGCTCTTTGCTTTGCTGACATAAAGTCCAAGTGGTAAAGTTGTGATTAGAATTGATACGCCCGTTTTCCTCATAATAACCAAAGCAGATTGGGCAACGTTTTGTTCAAATGTTTGTGTCAATTCAATTGCGCGTCGAACACATTGGTGGTTTAAATGAACCTAAAGGCCTAAACTTCAGCCAAGTTAAGCAGCGTCGAGCGTGGTTACCAGTTGGATGGGTGACCGTTTGCGCGCCTTGGCTTCAGTACAGTTCCCCCAGTTCACCCAGCTGTAAATGGGTACCTGCCCTCTTTAGGGTCAGGGAAGGTAAAGCAGCGAGGGAGAGGAGAGGAGATGGGCGCCGCCCTCAATATGCTGGCCCTAGAAAAGTGAGGTCTCTGACGCCTCGCTCCCCTACGACCTTCTAGGTCACTACCACCAAAGGCCTAAATTGCAGTCTCTGCTGAGGTGTATGTTCAACTTCGTCCTCGTCTCGTCGTCGAACGCTCAGACAGCAACTGTTGCTGTCTGTCATACGAACGAAAATGCGTTGCACTGCGGTTAAGCGCCTGCAAGTCAGGCCCAGCACATCCGACTTATGCATGGGAGATAATTATTGTTTTGTAAATCTTTCTGGAAAAAAATGCAGGAGAATGGACCAAGAAGGCAGATAATAGACAAGGAGGTGACAGGAGTGAAAGGAGCAAGGCAAAGACAAAGAGATGGATAGAAAAGAGGGAATTCCTAGCACAGAATTTCTGTAGAGTTGACATTGGTACTCACTCTTTTCCAACTGGTAGTCCTTCAGATGACTGACTCACTCTCTCTCTCTCTCTCTCTCTCTCGAGAGAGAGAGAGAGAGAGAGAGAGAGAGAGAGAGAGAGAGAGAGAGAGAGAGAGAGCAAAACAGGAGGTTAGGCATATTGTGAGTTAGGTTTTTCACGTGTTGGAAAGAGCATGAGTTACTGGATCAGACGGAATGTAGGGACAGGAAGCCCTGTCACAGACTCGGTGTTTAAATGATGTTTGTGGTTGTTGTTACCCTCCCCCCTCCCTTTCCCCATTAGCAATGGGCGAAAGTGTTAGGCACCAATTCATCTGAATCGTAATGTAAAACACTTCACCATGTTGTGGAAATCCATGCCATGTCGACCATTTGGGCTGTAGAAATGATACATCTGTATTTCTGAAAATACGTGTTTTGTGCCCAGTCCCCTTCCCACTGTCCCCTTGTAAATGGCTTTAACAGCTTATTACAATAAAATATTGTCATTGTCATTGTCTCTCTCTCTCTCTCTCTCTCTCTCTCTCTCTCTCTCTTCTCTCTCTCTCTTTCTTTTCTTTTCTTTTCTTTTGAGGATAATGGAATAAGCATTCGTGTACTTTTTTCATCTAGTCCCTGTGTGTATGCAGTTTTGTAAATTTTGCCATCTTTTCCCACCGGCACACAATGGCCTACTCCTCCGAAAAGCAAACGGGCTTTAACGTGTGTGCAAGATGTTCTGCGTGCGTTCGTACAGGGGACCTCGGTTTATAGTCTCATCCAACGGACTTTGGGGGAGAGTGGGGTCAACAGAAGAAGAAGAAAAAAAGATGTTATAAAACGAGATTCGAACCCGGGTCAGCAGATCACGAATACATCACTCTAACCACCAGGCTATCCCGCGCGCGTGTGTGTGTGTGTGTGTGCGTGCGTGCGTGCGTGCGTGTGTGTGTGTGTTTGGAGGGATGGGTGCAGGGAGGGAGGATCTAGACATCTTGTGTTCTAATGACAACGTTCCAAAATTCTTTATACATACAAGCTGCTCAACAGAAGAAGAAGAAGAAGAAGAAGAAGAGATGTTATAAAACAAACATGCTTAACAAAACAATGCTATCAAATAGTGAACTCGGTAAGTAGACCTGTTACGTCTTGGTTCCATAACTAAGGCCTATTCATAGAAGCTGGGTATCAGTATATGAACTTGAACTATAACTGACCAGTTATCATCACTCAGTATCATTTTCTCGGCGTGAAGTAGGCTCAGCAGACAGGCTGTCCGATATCATAATGGTTAACATTTTATAAGCCAACGCCTCTGTCCATATCAGCAAGATTGGTCTACCATCCGACGGATTAATTGATTGACTGGATTGACTGACTGACTGACTGACCACTTGGTTGATTGATTGATTGCATGAAGGAATGCTCTTGTTAGGCGCATAAAAATTTCCGCACTCACAGTTCACCCCTATAACTGTTTGTAGTCATTGACATTTTTAATCAGTTCACCGTCGACAAATTTCGACAAAATGTCTGTGCTGCTGCATCGTGTAATTGTATTCATTCACAGATAGTAAGTATCTAAAATAAGCTCCTATTGTCAAGAGAGAGAGAAAGAAAGATATACTACTAACTCAAGTGACAGTTTTAACTACAAGCAGGCCACATGATGAGACTACTACCTTTCACTGCTAGAAAAAAACAACCCAGTTATCATAGCTTTCAGTATCTATTGCTTATTACAATCAACTTCTCTCTCTCTCTCTCTCTCTCTCTCTCTCTCTCTCTCTCTCTCTCTCTGTGTGTGTGTGTGTGTGTGTGTGTGTGTGTGTTTGCACGCGCGCGCGCGCGCTTTAGAAAAAATAAGTTACCATAGCTTATCACAATAAACCTCTCTCTCTCCAATTGTATTGATGCTGTTGTTGGCGGGGCTGTTAAAACTGTTTTATATCAGGCTCTTTGGCATTGTGTAATTTAACTTGATATATTCATTGATAGTATCTTTAAAAAATAAAAAAAGGTTTTAGTGAGGGTGCTTTGTCAGAATTTGTTATCTGGTTTATTTTGATGCAGATGTAACCTGAAAATGTTCTCTCTCTCTCTCTCTCTCTCTCTCTCTCTCTCTCTCTCCTCTCTCTCTCTCTCTCTCTCTCTCTCTCTCTCTCTCTCTCCTCTCTTCGCTATGTTATCTCTGTTATCTCTCTCTCTCTCTCTCTCTCTCTCTCTCTCTCTCTCTCTCTCTCTCTTCTCTCTCTCTCTTCTGCTGTCTCCCCTCTATTTTACTTTATCCATATTACTTATTTATAATTAGTGTATCAGTTTTATGTTAATGTTCAATTCATTTATAATAATAATAATAATAATGATAATAATAATAATAATAATGAATGGAATTTATATAGCGCTGAATCTTGTAAAGCAACAAAGCAAAGCGCGAATTATATGTTTGTTAACGTATACCTCTTTTCTCAACAACAACAAATCCATGTCTCTTTGCCACTAACGTTCAGGTCAGTTAGGGATTATGTATTGTTAAATATACACTTCTCTTTTTAAATCATGTTGTCGTTGTTGCAATAGGGTTTTTCCCTTGTTTTGTTGATAGTCACTAACCAGGGCAAGGGCCGGATGAAAAAAAGTATGCGTATATTATTCTGTTACCCTTGAAAAATAAAGATTCATTTCATCTCTCTCTCTCTCTCTCTCTCTCTCTCTCTCTCTCTCTCTCTCTCTCTCTCTCTCTCTCTCTTTCTCAGATACCCATTACAGTTCGTTTCAGCTGTAAGGTGCTTTCGCTTTTGGTTGAAACTGACTCAAATGGAACAATAATTATAGACTTCTACACAAAGTCCCCCCCTCCCCCCCCCCCCCCCCCCCACACACACACACGCACAGATTAACAGATGACAGAATTTACAAAACCGCATACACCGGGGACTGGATGTAAAAAAAAGCACATAAGTGCTTATTCCATTATCCTCGATATAAAAGAACAAAATAAACAAATAACTCTTTTTTTCTCTCTATTCCTCGGCTAGAGCTCCGAGGTTCACAAATGGTGAGTTGTTACGTATGCGACTGTCCGTACCCACTATTAAGGTAGCCACATTCCGACTTCGGGGATGGTGTCTAAACACCACACCTTTGTGCATGAGGTTTGGGGTTGTTGTTGTTTTTGCTTTTTGGCCTACTCTTTCGAAAGATGATTGGGCTTCAACGTGTGTGTAAGATGTTCTGCGTGCATTCGCACATGGGACCTTAGTTTGCAGTCTCATCCAAAGGAATTTCAGGGGAGTGGGGTCAGTACTGATATTAACTCCAGGGCAAAAAAATCTTTCTAATCTAGGCCATCAGATCACGAAACAGTAACATACACAGAAGACTCACCATTGTTGAACCTCGGAGCTCTATCTGAGGAACCCAAAAGAATAGAAAAGTAAATAAAACTGGGTTACTGAAGTCAGAAGAAAAAGGGGTTGGGGTCATGAATAGCTGACCCCTGACGCTGAAAATGCACTCTTTGTTCTTTCAACTTTCCTCTGAGAAATTGACTGTACGTACGTCGGTGACAGGATTGGCATTCACATATTGAAAACTGGGGCAGATATGAACATTAGTATAGTCTCATCAATCCATCACGTTGCTTTCCTTTGTTGTTGTTGTTTTTTATCCATGAAAATGGATAAGCGTTTGAAAAGAATCTTTTACAAAAGTTTGATTTGGTCTCTCAGAATAGACTTTAAAAGGCATCATTTTTGTTCTCTCATCTCATCTCATCTGCTCCCATAACCCCCTCCGGGGTCGTAGGGGCACTGCATTGACGAACGTTGCACCAGCTGGCTCCATTTGCAGCGGTTGTGTGCAAGCGCCTGGGTTGTGGAGAAGCTCTTCCCCGTCCATTCAGTTATGTTGTCTGCCCATTTCTTCCTCTGTCTGCCTCGCCTTCTCTTCCCCTGCACTGTTCCCTGCAGTATGGTTTTGGACAGCCCATCTGATCTAGTCACATGTCCGCACCATCTGAGCTTCCTTTTCTTGACTGTGGTCAACAGGTTTTCGTAGTGCTTTACTTGTTGGGTGATGGTTTGTAGGACTTCGTTGTTGGTAGTGTGGTCCATGTATGAAATGCCAAGGAGTCTTCTGAGGCATCTCATCTCTAGAGCCTGGATCCTCCTTTGTAGATCTGCATTTAATGTCCAGGATTCGCACACATACAGATATGTAGAGATGAATAGTGCATGCAGTAGCTTGACCTTGGTCCTGAGAGAGATGTTTCGGTCTTTCCAGATAGTCTTGAGCTTTGCCATTGCTGCTATTGTTTGTGCAGCTCTTGCGAGGATTTCGGTTTTTGAACCTTCTTCACTAATAATAGCTCCAAGGTACTTGAAGTGATCTACAACCTCAAGTTCTTTTCCACTGTCTTTGATCTTGGTAGTGATTGGCTGGGCATTGTTTGTCATGAGTTTTGTTTTCTCGGCACTGATCTCCATGCCATATCTGGAGGATGTTTTGTTCAGGTGGTACACTAGGTTGGCTAGTTCCTGTTCATTTCCTGCAAGTCCGTCGATGTCATCAGCAAACCTGAGGTTAGTGATTATCCGCCCTCCAATACTGACTGTGCCAGTGTGATCTTCTAAGGCATTAGTCATTATGCGCTCAAGGAAGACATTATACAGTGTTGGCGATAGGAGACAGCCTTGACGAACTCCCACTGAGGTATGGAACCACTCTCCAACTATGCCTTGGAAAAACACTGCGCTGGTGGCTTTTGTGTATAGCTCTTTGATGGTCCGATGATCTTTTGTCCCATGTTGTATTTCTTCATCGTGGCCCATAATGCGTCGTGCCATACACAGTCAAACGCCTTTTTGAAGTCTATGAAGACGTGGTATAGTTTCTGTTGGTGCTGGCTGTATTTCTCGCACAGAACTCGCAGGTTGAATATTTGTTCTGTGGTGCTTCTGTTTGGGGAGCAGCCTGCCTGTTCTTCAGCGATGATCTTTTCTGCCCGTGGCTTTAGTCTGTTCAAGATGACTTTTAACATCACTTTACTGGCATGGCTTATGAGGCTGATCGTTTGATAGTTTTGGCATTGCTGTAGATTGCCTTTCTTGGGGAGCATGATGATGAGTGATTGGGTCCAAGGTGTTGGCCACTCTCCAGTCTGCCAGATCTTGTTGCAAATTCTTGTGAGGATGTCTGTCACTTTTTTCCCACCGTATTTGATCAGCTCTGCTGGGATGTTGTCAATGCCTGCAGCTTTCCCATTTTTCAGTGATTTGATTGTTGCCTCAACCTCTTCACGAAGGATAGGAAAGTCATCATCTTCTGACGAGTCCTGACTTGTAAGTACACTGGGGTCACCTTGTGTCTGATGGTTGTAGAACTCTGAACAGTTCTCTGTCCATCTATTAATGATATATTTTTCCTCTGTGAGGTAGTTTCCGTCTTTGTCTTTGATGCTGGTAACTCTTGTCTGTTTCTGCTGTGTGAGCTCTTTCACAATTTGATAGGCTCTTCTGCTGTTGTTCTTGGTCAAATTTTCTTCAATATCTGAACATTGTTTCTCAATCCATTCTTCTTTGGCCTTTTTCATGTATTTCTTGATCTTTTTGCTGATCTCTCTGTATTCCCCTGCTCCTGTTGTGTACTTGACACTCTTCAATTTACTTCGTTTATCACACATATCCAGGATTTTATCTGTGATCCATGATTGTTTTTTCTGGCGGTGCTTGCCAAGTAGGTCCTTTGCTGTTTCCTCATCACTGCATTGAAACTGTTGGTTATTGTCTCTGCATCGTTATCAAGTGTAATCAGTGCAGCAAATTTTCCACCTATTTTTGCTTGGAGGGCTTTTGCGATGGTAGGGTCCTTCAATCTTTCTAGGTTGAATGTTAGCCTGATGTTCTTAGGTTTGTTGATCTTTATCAGCTGGATTTTAAAGTTCAAAAGCACCAGGTTGTGGTCACTGCCCATGTCTGCACCTGGAAATATCCTCGTCTTGGCTCTGTTGATGCCAGATCTGAACCGGTTTTGTACCAGTATGTAATCAATCTGGTTGTGATGGGTTCCATTAGGTGCATGCCACGTCCAGCGTCGGGATGCCTTGTGTTCCCCAAGGGTGTTTGCAAGCACCATGTGGTTGTAGCTGGCAAATTCCAGTAGTCTGAGTCCTCTTTCGTTGGTAGCTGTATTACAGGAGGGTCCACAGAATTTGCTCCAGTCTTTTAGTGCATCAGCACCCACCTTAGCATTCCAGTCTCCTTGAATAATTAGGATGTCTTTTTTGTTAGCTTTGTCAATGATGCCCTGGAGCTGCATGTAAAATTCCTCTACTACTTCATCATCATGTTCTGATGATGGCGCATAAGCTTGTGCCACTGTGATGTTGAAAGGGGCTGCTTTGAGGCGGATGGTTATAAGTCTACTGGTAACAGGGCAGCACCCGAGCACTGAGCTTTTGATGTTCTTGTTGACAAGGGGCCTATGCCATTGATGTGCTTGTCTAATTCACCACTATAGTAGAGTACATGTCCATCATCAGTAAGATATTCGCCAAAATTCTTCCATCAGACTTCACAAAGGGCCACTATATGCCAGGTGTACTTCTTCAGTTCGTGGGTGAGTTCTTGTAGCTTTCCTGTTTGGGCAAGTGTTCTGACATTCCATGTTGCCGTGGTAATATAATCTCTTGCACGGATTCGGGTTCCACCAGTAACATACTTTACACCTCTGTCCTGATGGGAGACAGAAGGCGCGGTCCTTGTTGACCCGGGCGACGACCGATCCGGTATGGCCATTGGTATTTTCTTCATCATACAGTGTATCTAGGGCAAGTACAGCCAGGTGGAGCCCATCCCTCTCCTGACTGTTTTTTTGGGTCGGGGTTGTCTCCCCCACATGGAACAGGTAGTACAGATTACATGGTTACCAGTAGTAGGAGCTCCGACTCCGGATTTTTCCTCATGGTTGACTCCCGAAGCCTATCCCGTGAACGGGTATGCCGCAAGGCAGCGGAGGTTTGAGATCAGGGTTTTCCTTCCCCTAGGTGAGCTGCCTTCCCAGGCTGACGAGCCCCACCTACCCGAAGCAACTGGTTTTAAGGCGCCAGAGACCCGCCTGCACCCCTTCTCCTGTCAGTAGAAGCAGTTCCGCGACGTGCACGCCAGGAGCTGGACTTAGTTGTCAGAGGATCTTTGAGACGCATGCCTTATGGGAGCATTATATAGATAGTGGGAGCTTATCCCGGCTACCACCCCGGGCTATGACAACCTTGGAGACCCATTTTTGTTATGGATATACAAATGAGACGTTTTCTTTTTGTTTGGTTTTTTTGCTGCCTCATCTTCTGTGAACTTTTCTATATATACATTGAGGGGGAACCAAGTCTCCTCCCTTGGAGAAGTTTGATTTGAACAAGGCAGGAGTGGGATAGAAAAGAGGAAATTCCTAGCCCAGAACTTCCTCCAGGTGGGGATGCCACTTATACTGACAGGTCCCGTATCCCCACAGGGGCAGGTTTCTTTTAACAGTTCAGTTCTTCTTTCTGTATAAAGTATCTAAAGTTATGGACGCTCTTATCAATTCTTGATATATGATCGTCTTGTTTGTAAATCTGTCTTGTGAATCGATTCTTGATATGAGCATTACTTGCATATAGTTAGTTTTCCCCTTTAAGTGTGGCCAAGGCCTTTTTTTGAAATACCATTAGCATTTGCTCTCTCTCTCTCTCTCTCTCTCTCTCTCTCTCTCTCTCTCTCTCTCTCTCTCTCTCTCTCTCATAAATTTCTTAAAGAATCAACATGCATGCCCTATCCAGATTGCTGAAAGGAACAAATGCAAAGCATAGACACATCTCTCCAGGTATGTTTTTCGTGCTATCAACGGACGAAAGAAAAGCATTTTGTAACTGTGTTGTTGTTTGTACTCTTTGTTTCCATTACAAGTCGTTGTGGCTGCTTGACATACAGTTGGTTTAATTATTCACTGACTTCATGTTTTGCGTTCAAGGTTTATCGTCTTATTGTTTAGTTTATTTGGATGATGTACTTGGTGTGATGCCACCAGGAGAGCTGGCTTAGATGGAAAATGTGACGATCTCTTTTTGCATCTGTTTCCTTCACTTGACGGGATAGCTCAGTGGTCGGAGCACTCGCTATCCCCCAGCCAAGTTAAGCAGCGTCGAGCGTGGTTACCAGTTGGATGGGTGACCGTTTGCGCGCCTTGGCCTCAGTACAGTTCCCCCAGTTCACCCAGCTATAAATGGGTACCTGCCCTCTTTAGGGTCAGGGAAGGTAAAGCAGCGAGGGAGAGAAATGCTCCGCGCCCTAATATGCTTGGCCCTAGTAGTTTGGTCTCGACCCTTGCTCCCCTACGACCTTATAGTTATGGACTCCTTTACCTTCACCTTTACCTTCCTTCACTGGCCTTTTGCTTTGTTCATTTATGTATTGTGGCCAAGGCCAATGTACATAACCTGTTCAGAGTTCTCTCTCTCCTCTCTTTCTTGTGCTCCTCTCTCCTCTCGTCTCCTTCTTCTCCGTCTCCTTTTAGCTCTTCTCTCTCTCACACCTCTCTCCATAGCGTCCATAAGGGGAGGGGGAGGGTGTTACGTTGAGAAGTGCACATAGAGAAATATTTCTCCAAGCTCAATCAGTTTCTTCATCTCTTTTTTCCTGTTGCTTTGGTCAGATGGAAAGCTGTCTCTGTGATGAGGGCACCTCCACACTGCAGGTCCTTCAAGTCGCTGGTCAGGGCACACACATCCTCTGTGGGAGTGCCTGGTGTAGCGGGCAGGACTGCAGCACACGTTCTGTTTGTTGTCTGGCTGCCAGTCTGGCAAGGCCACTGCTCTGTGTGACCTTTGTGGAGTTTCGGGTACACACGGTAGTTTAGGGGATCGAAATACCTCAGTGGTCAGAACACCCGCTTTCCTCTGCTTAGGTTAAGCAGCATCGAGCGTGGTTACCACTTGGATGGGTGACCGCTTGCCAGCCTTGGCTTCAGTACAGTTCCCCCAGTTTCACCCAGCTGTAAATGGGCACCTGCCCTCTTCAGGGTCAGGGAAGGTAAAGCAGCGAGGGAGAGGAGATGGGTGCCGCCCTCAATATGCTGGCCCCTGGAGAAGATGAGGTCTATGATGCCTCGCTCTCCCTACGACCACCTAGGTTATGGGTCACCTGTACCCTTTCTACGGTAGTTTAAGTGGTTGTGGCCTGTCCTGAGCTTAACTAATTCTACAGACCCGCTCCCGTCACCACAGTAGTTAACACAGGGTCTGACCCGATTTCAAACTGTGATGAAAACTGTGCTTCGGGAGTAGTCTAAGTGCTCTTCAAGACAATTGACCCACTTTATATCAGTCAAGTGAGCGGTGACCTACCATAGCTCAGAGTATTTTGTTTCAAGATCGCTCAATCAAGCAATGTGGGCCATGCATGCAGGCCTACAATACTTTGTTCTTCAAAGATTAGTTTAGTGACTCCCCCTGTGGGAATGCCCGGGGGAGGGGGTCTGTCAGTATTATAATAATAATAATAATAATAATAATAAAAAATGGAAATTATATAGGGCTATATCTTGCAAAGAAAAATCAAAGCGCATGCATTCAACCTAATCTTACACAGTCATGCAACCAATGACAAACAATCAATAGTTTAAACAAACAGATATTACAAACATGGTATGCTGTGGACCAAATCTATAGATAACATCCCCCACCTTCTGGAAATTCTGTGTTAGAAATGTTCCTTTTTTTCTATGACTCTGTTTCTGCCTTGTTCCTTTTCTTCCTGTCACCTCCTTCTTGTCTATTTTCTGCCTTCTTGGTCCATTCTCCTGCCTCCCCCCCCCCCCCCCCTCCCCCCCCCCCCAGAAAGACTAAAAAGATAACAATTCTCTCTTATGCCGAAATCGGATGCGATGGGCCTGACTTGTCAGGCAGCGTGATGCATTTTCGCTCATATAAGGTAAAGGAGTCCCATAACCTATGTGGTCTTAGGGGAGAGAGGCGTCGGAGACCTCACTTCTCTAGGGGCCAGCATATTGAAAGCGGCGCCCATCTCCTCTCCCTCGCTGCTTTACCTTCCCTGACCCTAAAGAGGGCAGGTACCCATTTACAGCTGGGTCAACTGGGGGACTGTACTGAAGCCAAGGCGCGTAAACGGTCACCCATCCAACTAGTAACCACTCTCGACGCTGCTTAACTTGGCTGGGGAAAAGCGAGTGCTCCGACCACTGAGCTATCCCGCCCGCCCCCCCCCCAAAAAAAAAAAAAACACCACCACTAGTCGCTGTCTGAGCGTTCCAGGAAGAAGAAGTTTAGTGACTTTTTTTTTAAAGGGAGATGGGGTGGCGGAGGTGGAAGGGGGTGGAGGAAGGGGAAACTGTACTGCACAAGGGGCGCCACAGCCGAGTGGTAAAAGCCTGTCTGACTGACGTCAATCCAGTCGGTCCATGAAGTCGTGGGTTCGCACCTTAGCAGCAGCCTCTGGTGAGGATTTTTCACAATTTCACTCAGTGCCAGCGCCTTGACTCCCATTGTGATATACACACACATGCAGAAGATCACAATGTACACGTTAAACATCACACGAGTCATATCAGCATTCCGTGGGTTACATACAGAAACCCGAATTTACCTTGCATGCGCCCTTGTACAGAGAAAACAAATGAGCAGCTCTGAAGTTAAAGTGTGTTGGCTGAAGCCAGCGGGCAGACCTCCTGCAGAGCGACAAGCACAGGAGAAGACCTGGCACTACACACCCCCACGCTATAGGATAATGCAGAGAAGAGAGTGTTGTATGGCATTGTTCTGTTTTGTTCTGTGTCATATTTCCTGTCGTACTGGTTGTATTGTATTCTAACATAATATATCACATTGATTGTTTTTGTACTGTATCATAGATCGATTGAATTGTATTGCTTTGATTGTTTTTGTACTGTATCATAGATCGATTGTATTGTATTGCTTTGATTGTTTTGTACTGTATCATAGATCGATTGTATTGTATTGTTTTGTACTGTATCATAGATCGATTGAATTGTATTGCTTTGATTGTTTTTGTACTGTATCATAGATCGATTGTATTGTATTGCTTTGATTGTTTTTGTACTGTATCATAGATCGATTGTATTGTATTGCTTTGATTGTTTTGTAATGTATCATAGATCGATTGTATTGTATTGCTTTGATTGTTTTGTACCGTATCATAGATCGATTGTATTGCTTTGTACTGTATCATAGATCGATTGTATTGTATTGCTTTGATTGTTTTGTACTGTATCATAGATCGATTGTATTGTATTGCTTTGTTTTGTACTGTATCATGGATCGATTGTATTGTATTGCTTTGATTGTTTTGTACTGTATCATAGATCGATTGTATTGCTTTGTACTGTATCATAGATCGATTGTATTGTATTGCTTTGATTGTTTTGTACTGTATCATAGATCGATTGTATTGTATTGCTTTGTTTTGTACTGTATCATAGATCGATTGTAATGCTTTGTATTGTATCATAGATCGATTTATTGCTTTGTATTGTATCATAGATCGATTGTATTGTATTGCTTTGTATTGTATCATTAGATCGATTGTATTGTATTGCTTTGATTGTTTTTGTACTGTATCATTGATCGATTGTATTGTATTGCTTTGTTTTGTACTGTATCATAGATCGATTGTATTGTATTGCTTTGTATTGTATCATAGATTGATTTATTGTATTGCTTTGATTGTTTTTGTACTGTATCATAGATCGATTGTATTGTATTGCTTTGATTGTTTTGTACTGTATCATAGATCGATTGTAATGCTTTGTATTGTATCATAGATCGATTGTATTGCTTTGTATTGTATCATAGATCGATTGTATTGTATTGCTTTGTATTGTATCATAGATCGATTGTATTGTATTGCTTTGATTGTTTTTGTACTGTATCACAGATCGATTGTATTGTATTGCTTTGACTGTTTTGTACCGTATCATAGATCGATTGTATTGTATTGCTTTGTACTGTATCATAGATGGATTGTATTGTATTGCTTTGTTTTGTACTGTATCATATATCGATTGTATTGTATTGCTTTGTTTTGTACTGTATTATAGATCGATTGTATTGTATTGCTTTGTTTTGTACTGTATCATAGATCGATTGTATTGTATTGCTTTGATTGTTTTTGTACTGTATCATAGATCCATTGTATTGTATTGCTTTGACTGTTTTTTACTGTATCATAGATCGACTGTATTGCTTTGTATTGTATCATAGATCGATTGTATTGTATTGCTTTGTATTGTATCATAGATCGATTGTATTGTATTGCTTTGATTGTTTTTGTACTGTGTCACAGATCGATTGTATTGTATTGCTTTGACTGTTTTGTACCGTATCATAGATCGATTGTATTGTATTGCTTTGTACTGTATCATAGATGGATTGTATTGTATTGCTTTGTTTTGTACTGTATCATAGATCGATTGTATTGTGTTGCTTTGTTTTGTACCGTATCATAGATCCATTGTATTGTATTGCTTTGTACGGTATCAGAGATCGATTGTATTGTATTGCTTTGTTTTGTACCGTATCATAGATCCATTGTATTGTATTGCTTTGTTTTGTACCGTATCATAGATCCATTGTATTGTATTGCTTTGTACTGTATCAGAGATCGATTGTATTGTATTGCTTTGTTTTGTACCGTATCATAGATCCATTGTATTGTATTGCTTTGTACTGTATCAGAGATCGATTGTATTGTATTGCTTTGTTTTGTACCGTATCATAGATCCATTGTATTGTATTGCTTTGCACTGTATCATAGATCCATTGTATTGTATTGTATTGTTTTGTACTGTATCATAGACCGATTGTATTGTATTGCTTTGTTTTGTACTGTATCATAGATCGATTGTATTGTTTTGTACTGTATCATAGATCGATTGTATTGTATTGTACTGTATCATAGATCGATTGTATTGTTTTGTACTGTATCATAGATCGATTGTATTGTATTGCTTTGTTTTGTACTGTATCATAGATCGATTGTATTGTATTGATTTGTACTGTACTGTATCATGGATCGATTGTATTGTATTGCTTTGTTTTGTACTGTATCAGAGATCGATTGTATTGTATTGCTTTGTTTTGTACTGTATCATAGATCGATTGTATTGTATTGCTTTGTACTGTACTGTATCATGGATCGATTGTATTGTATTGCTTTGTTTTGTACTGTATCAGAGATCGATTGTATTGTATTGCTTTGTTTTGTACTGTATCATGGATCGATTGTATTGTATTGCTTTGTTTTGTACTGTATCAGAGATCGATTGTATTGTATTGCTTTGTTTTGTACTGTATCATGGATCGATTGTACTGCATTGCTTTGTTTTGCACTGATTGTATTGTATTGCTTTGTTTTGCACTGATTGTATTGTATTGCTTTGTTATGCACTGTATCATAGATCGATTGTATTGTATTGCTTTGTTTTGTACTGTATCAGAGATCGATTGTATTGTATTGCTTTGTTTTGTACTGTATCATAGATCGATTGTATTGTATTGCTTTGTACTGTACTGTATCATGGATCGATTGTATTGTATTGCTTTGTTTTGTACTGTATCAGAGATCGATTGTATTTTATTGCTTTGTTTTGTACTGTATCATGGATCGATTGTATTGTATTGCTTTGTTTTGTACTGTATCAGAGATCGATTGTATTGTATTGCTTTGTACTGTACTGTATCATGGATCGATTGTATTGTATTGCTTTGTTTTGTACTGTATCAGAGATCGATTGTATTGTATTGCTTTGTACTGTACTGTATCATGGATCGATTGTATTGTATTGCTTTGTTTTGCACTGATTGTATTGTATTGCTTTGTTTTGCACTGTATCACAGATCGATTGTATTGTATTGTTTTGTACTGTATCATAGATCGATTGTATTGTATTGTTTTGTACTGTATCATAGATCGATTGTATTGTATTGCTTTGACTTGTATTGACGGACGCTGAAGCTGAGTGGTTAAGATCATTTGACTTCAATCCCTCGGGTTCATTAAGTCGTGGGTTCGAATCTCAGCGGCGTCTGGCGAATTAAGCATGGGGAATTTTACGATCTCCCAGGTCAACTTCAAGTGCAGACCTGTCAGTGCCTTAATCCCCTTCGTTTATATACACATGCAGAAGATCAAAATATGCGCGTTAAAGATCCTGTTATCCATGTAAGTGTTCAGTAGGTTACATGGAACATACCCAGCATGCATGCCCAAAGTCAGAATGCGGCTACCTTCATGGCGTACACACAAAAAAATGGTCGCAAATGCAAACTCTCACCTTTAGTGAACCTCGGAGCTCTAGCCAAGTAATGAAAAACACAATAATGTACTGTATCATATTATATTGCATTGTATCATATTATTATGTTATATTGTACAGTAGCGTTACGAGTATTTCCTGACTGACAGCCGTCACGTGTTTTGAAAAGTTGTTATCTGAGTCACTTCCTTAAGAACAAGACAGTTTTCCTCACACACCTGGCTTGCTAAAGGAAGAACAGCATCCACTCCAAACCCTTCTACAGGTATCCCCCTTTATATCAAAGTTCTCACCTTCCCCAGCTGTACCACGGGGGGGGGGCCCGGGGGGGGGGGGGGGGGGGGGGTCACCCAGAATATGCGCTCATCCCACGTGGGAATCACTGTGTGAGGGTAAGTACGGAATGGGTGAGAAGCTTGCATGTATGACTGTTTTTGAAGTACCTCACCATACAGACAGCCACACTCCCAACTTCTGAGGATTTTTTTTCTTCCTGGAAAGGAGAGTGCATGTTGTTATGCTGATAGCTTGTCATGGCTGAAGACAATCATAACACAAACAGTTTATACAACCATAACATTTTGATATAGGCTTTGGCACTTGGCTTCCATCAATAACTGACAATGTTTTGGGGCTGTACCGAGTTCTGGAATAAATTTTTGGGTTTTTGGGGGGGGGGGATGGGGTGTAGGGGGTGGGGGGTTGTTCAGTCATGGCATGTTCATCCATGTCCACAAACAGGCATTTCTCTTCCCCTTTGAAATAAAAACGACAAACGATATAGCCAAGTGGTTAAGACTGTTTGACTTCAATCCCTTGGGTCCATGAATAATAATAATAATAATGATAATAATAATAATAATACATGGAATTTATATAGCGCTATATCTTGCAACAAAACAAATCAAAGTGCTTTCCTACTCATTCACATGCAGCCAGTTACAATTAATAGGTGGTTTGGTGGGGTTTTTTTTAACAAGTTCAAATGTATACACACACGCTCGCACACACATGAAGTTGCGGGTTTGAATCTCGGTGGTGTCTGGTGAATTAAGGGTGGGTTGGGGTTTTTTACGATCTCCCAGGTCGACTTCAAGTGCAGACCTGCCAGTGCCTTAAATCCCTTTGTGTTTATACGCATGCAGAAGATCAAATTTGCATCATTGCATGTTGAAGATCCTGTCATTCATGTCAGTATTCCATGGGCTACAGAAACACGAACATACCCAGCATACATCCCTGAAGTCGGAATGCAGCTACCTTCATGGTGGGCAAGCGGTCGCATACACAAAATCTCGCTGTTGGTCAACCTCAGAGCTGCAGCCAAGGAAACAAAAGAAAAAAGAAAAAATCCATACTTAAAAAAAACACACGTGTGTGTGTGTGTGTGTGTGTGTGTATAGAACATTTTGCGCACACATTAAATCCTGTTCCGCTTTTCGTAAGAGTAGGTCATTGTGTGCCGGTGGAAACAGATGACAAAATTTGCAAAACTGCATACACACGGCGACTTAATGTAAAAAAGCACATAAATGTGTTATAGTGTGCACTTTGCACACTATAACTTTCAAATTGAACCCCCCCCCCCCCCCCCCCTTTCTCTTGTAGATGATGTGTTTGGCTTGGTTAAACTTAATGGTTTTGTTGACATAAAGACTGATTATGGTTTCCTTGTAAGTGAGGAGGGTGTCAGAGCGCTGTCTGGGCAACTCTTGTCCATCCCTAGCTAGTTGTGGTTGTGGCATAATGGGTGTTTATGAAGAAAAGAGTCCAACACTCTTCTCCTTCCCCTTGTCTCCAGCTTGGTGGGGTGGAGAAGCCTAAGTTAAAGCATTATTGGTACTGTGTCACCAACAGGTGGGGCAGGGTCTCGTTGGTATTTCCTCTGTCCCTTGTTGAAGGCTGCTCTGAGATGATGTCAACCATTGCTAGGTAGGTGTGGGTCCTCTGTTGGTCACCTGGAACCAGTTAAGCCCTATCCTAGTCGACAAACTGTCTGATGGTGGCTTTGTGGTTGGAGTGGGGCAGTCTGGCCTAAACACTTCAAGTAAACACTTCAATGTGGTTAAAGATGGTGTAACCACCCAGACCACACACCCCCCCTCCCCCCACTCTTCATCCATCCCCCACTCTCTTCATCCCTCCCCCTTCTTCCTGCCCCTGCTCCTCCTTCTCTCTTGTGGTGTAGCTAGACTGTTGGAGGATCTTAGTTTCTAAAAAGTATTTGTTCGTCAGCTGACTCCCAAGGCATATTTAGGATTGGTTAGAATCTGTCTCCAAGTAGGTCCATTAGTCAGTGGGAATCCGAGCCCTGCAACTAAACTGTAATATAACAGGATGTGTGGCGTTTTCAAAGCCATTCTCTTGTGTGCTGTCTGGTGACAAAGTCAGTGGTGGCGTTGTAATCTTCAAACAAGAGTGGCTGACTGATGAAGTTCTACAAGATGACTTAGAACAGAAAACATCTGTGTTTCTTCTGCTTGAGCTGTGTGTGTTGTTGTTTGGTAGATAAAAATAAAAGTGTTACCATAACACCCTTTCATAGCCTCACATCATTCCTTTTGAGTGTGGAGTGCCAGTGTCCTAACATCCCCTATCCCCGAACCTTCACCTTCCTTCACCCCTCAACAAATGCTTATTCCATTATCCTCGCTATAAAAGAATTTTTAAAATTTTAAAAAACAACACACAGACTCACACCCACAAACCCACCCACCCACAAATGCACACCCACACCATTCTCTTTCTGAATTTTTTTCTCATTCATGGTTTCTTTCCTTCTCCTTTACCACCAAATCCGATGTCAGGTAGGCCTTCCTGATCCCTCTTTCGGTCCATCAGCATCATTTAACACACAGTTCAAATTCTTCCACCGACAGCATGGTTCATTTCTAGAATGTATTAAAGTCCCAGCATACTTATTCCATTTAGGAACTGAAGGCAAAAAGGTAAAGGTGTACCTATATCCTATAAGGTCTTAGGGAGCGAGGCAGTCAGAGACTCCACTTCTTAGGGGCCAGCATATTGAGGGCGGCCCCATCTCCTCTCCCTCGCTACTTTATCTTCCCTGACCCTAAAGAGGCAGGTACCCATTTACAGCTGGGTGAACAGGGGGACTTTACTGAAGCCAAGGCGGCAAACGGTCACCCATCCACGTGGTAACCACGCTCAATGCTGCTTAACCTTGGCTAGGGGAAAGTGAGTGCTCCAACCACTGAGCTATCCCGTCCCCATAGGAGCTGAAAGCACTGAGAAATATCTCCCTCACTCAGCCATCGACCACCAGCCATCAACAAGTAAACCTCCCTTCTTTGGTTTTGGATTATTGTGTCCAGCCCAGGCCAAGTTACCCGATTTCAAGACCATACCATCATCCAACTATCATCACATTGAAGCTCCTTCCTTTAGAGATTATGGGATTATATTATTGTCCCAGCGGAGATTTTCCTTTTGGAGGAGTTCTCTCCCTCCTTGTCAGTAATATAATTATGGCATCGTGGTTTGTTTTTGTTTTTTTCCTCATGTCTACAGAAACAGACAACTCCTTACTAGCTGTTGGTGAAGACTTAAAGTTTCCAAACATTTCAGCTCTCTAGAACATTCCATAAACTCTGTGTGTGTGTGTGTGTGTGCATAAATGTGTGTGTGTGTGTTGTGTATCTATGTGCATGTAAGTATGTGTGCATATGTGTGTGTGTGTGTATAACTGTTTGTGTGTTTGTGTTTGTGTGTGTGTGTGTGTGTGTGTGTGTTGTGTGTGTCTGCGTGCATGTGTGTAAGTATGTGCGTGTGTCATGAGTGCGTGTGTATGTGCATGTATGTGCATGTATGTGTGTGCATGCATGAATGTGTGTATGTGTGTGTGTGTAGTTTTGACTGAATTCCAACATTCTTTTAACATAGCAACTATAATACCATGCCCCTTTCTCCCTTACCAGAAATCATTGTTGACCTTATCCTTTGATTGAAGATCCTTAGGCAACAGTTCTGGCAAGCATGAAAAACCTTTCATATCACAGTAACCTGTGTTCCATCTCCACCATAACTTTCTTAAAGAAATAACAGACGCGTGCACACATGCACACACACACACACATGCACGCATACACATGGCACACACACACACACTCACAGAGCAAAAACTGAAAGATATTGTTACACACACATACACAAACATATATACACACACAAAACTAAATGCATTCATAGACCAAATTCAGCAAAGATCGTTAAGTATGTGCGAGATGATAATATCAATATCACTCATTTAATATCTGAATGCCACACTACATAAAAATCCTTCCACACACTTTTTCAGAGAAATCTCTTGCCACACATGCCAATATTTTCAGTCATTTCAAACTGGCACCGGACATAAATATTATTGCACAGTCCCATAGGACATTTGTTATGGTGAAGTTATTGTTAATCCACGATGGATTTTATTCTATATGATGTTTTCTGTGTTTGGTTTTGTATGTTTGTCCAGTTTCCTGTTAACTACCAGCTGATGATGTGTGGGATTTCTTTTTCATTTGTTTGGTTTTCTGTCGGGGTTTGGTTGTTTTTATTGAGAGGGGGGATGTTTGTGTTCTTGTTTGTTTGTTTAGTTGGTTTTCTTTGTTTCTTTTTTAACCACAAATCATTTTCTTTCTCTTTTAGCTCACCTAATATAATCACAAAAGAACAGATGTAAAAGCAAACACACACATATGCATGCACGCACACACACACACACTTTCCACACTTTGATACGTCAATTTTCTTCTTTTTTTTGTGAGGGCTGGATGAAAAAAAGTTGAGTAAACTTCATCTTTTACCCTCGATAAAGATATTTTGACTTGACTTGACTTCACACACACACACACTTGACGGAGTACTGATATCACTTCACATTATCTGCTAACAAGAGCAAAGGAATGTCCAGCCCCACAGCCAATGGACAGTGTCTGTTTTCCTGGTAGCGCCACCTGTACAGGCAAGGGGACGTTACTCTCATCCCCTGTGCCACACATGCCATGTTCGTTCCATCCCCAACATAACAGTTTGCCGTTTTCTGAAAAGTTTAAAAAAATAATAATACAAATATAATATCTCATCATATACTTGCACATATCAGATGCCATACCAAAAAATATAATACGACGCAATATATGATGTGATATATCATATTATATGACATACCATATCATATGAGTTGATATATGACACAACATATATGGTATGACAGACAAGACTAGACTATACCATACTGTACTATCTATTTATATAAAAAGATCTATAGACATTCCTATGTGCATTTGTTCACATGAAAAATATAATTATACAAATGTAAGAATGAGCACACGAATTCATATTCTTATACATATGCATGCTGTCACACATACAGACACGCAAGCACATGTACAGTGGAGTGCAAACCATTCACACATACATGCATGCACAAGAAAATACATACATGCATGTATGTGGGCATGCATGCATAACATGCATATACACATCCCATGTTCATACTCACAACACCCACACACACACGCAGAACACTTGCACCTACATTAAAACCCATTTCGCCTTTTGGAAGAGTAGGCCATTGTGTGCTGGGTGGAGTGGATGAAAGATTTTTACAAAACCTCATACACAAGGAATGGCTGGGGGAAAAAAAAGCACATGAGTGCTTATTCCAGTATCCTTGAAATTAAAGAATTCAAAAACACACACACATAAAGCACACATGCACTGATACCCCACACACACGCTCGCAATTGTTTTCTATTTTGTTTGTTTTTATTCAATTTCAGTCCTTGCTGAAGTTTAATATTACCAAGAGTGAATATACTTTAAATGAAACACAAACACACACACTAACATACACACTAACACACACAGACACAGACACACTAACACTAAAACACATACCACAAACACACACACACCGAGCTACCCTTCTTCCCAGCCCCCCTTCCCCCCAACTCACACACACCTTCCACCACACTACACTCAGCCAAAAACAAAACTCCACACTTGCAGACAGACAGACTGTACCTGACAAAGCCAGGCAGTGCTCTGAGCCACACACCAATCGCCGCACACCTTCAACACCCGCGACTGGCTTAGGAACATGGTCACACGACCCCTCACATGACCTTCCCAGCTGCCCGTAGCCTCCTCGCCCCCAACTGTACACTTTCCCCGTTTCTGCCACACAGAACAGGAGACAAACGTGACACTCCATCACACAATGAGTCGCATTGCACCAGAGGTCAGTGTTTAGTTACTGACATGTTAATGGTAATCTGCAATAAAAAGGCTATTCAATACAAAAAACAGATTGAAAATCGGACAGTTGTATAAAAAGCTATTACAACTCGAAATGACAGACTGCAGAAAAACGAGAAATTGACAAGTTTAGCAGTGTAATAGGTGGTCAGAATGAGGGCTTGGGTATTTTTTTTAAAACACCTTTAAAAGTAAAAGGAAACAAAATTAAGCCTTGATAGTTCATTCCAAGGTAGAATAATGTCTATAGTTTTATAATCAATCAAAATCTCAAAATCGACAACCTGACCCCTCCACCTGCCTAAACTGGCTCCTAGCGGAAAAGTGGGTCAGGTGCTAAGCGACTCATTTCGGGGTGGAAGGTCACAAATAAGGGACAGGTAAGTCGCCAGTAAACAGGTTCAGTTTGGGGTTTCTGCCCAGTTATCAACCGCTTCAGTGTCCAATGACGGCTATTTCTTTTGCCATAAAATCAGAGAAAGGGAAACTCTAATAAACCCCAGACCAGAGTTGCAAGAATTATGCTGTTTTATGTGTTTTTTGGCTAGAGCTTCGAGGTTAACCAACGGTGAGATTTTTGCGCATGCGACCATTTTAGCCAACCAAAGGTAACCGCATTCGGATTTCACCAACCAAAATCATGCATGGTATACCATGAGACCTTATGCTGTATGTTATCCGAAGGAAGGAGAACATTCAGAAATTAAAAGAACAATTTCCCCAAAGTTGGAATGTGATTTCCTAAATGGCAGGAAAAATATGGTTGCGTATGAACAAAATTTTTACCATTGGAGAACTTCAGAGCTGTAGCCAAGAAATAAACAACAACAAAAAGCCCAAACAAGAAACCAATAACAAAAAAACAAAAACAAAAGAAAAAGAACAAAACAAAACAAAAAGAAAACCACACCAAAAAATCTAACAAACAAAAACAACATGTACATGGAAACGATTTTTCATGGCGTTTCATTTTTCCCTTTCTCCAAAAAGAATCCACAAATTTCTGAGGAAAAAAATTAGAAACTTTCTATATTGTTATCATATCACCAAATAACACAGCAGTAAGAAAGAGAACCATCTGAAATGCTTTTCAAAAGCTTATATCCTGCTATGTAACATCTTAACAAGATAGTAACAGACTCACGAGGAACAGTGGTCTACAGGTAACACACCTGCCTAGAAAGCAAGAAGTTCAGGTTTGATCCCCATCTGAGTCCCAGCTAGACAACCAACTGAAGTCCTGTGTACCATACACATTCAGCGCAAGTGAAAGAACCCAAGGCAACAAAACAGTTGTCCTCAGTAACATTCCTCTGGGAAAAGCCACTCTCATAGGGAAACATACATACATATAGAAAAAAAAATGAAGGAAAAAACAAAAAGGATGGTGCTGCTCTTGTGGTGATGCCCTCTCCCTGCTAGAACAATCTGAATTTCAGGCAGACAAATCTGCCTTGAGTGAAAGTCATATACAATCATCAGAAATCTGCCTTGAGTGAAAGTGATATACAATCATCAGAAATCTGTCTTGAGTGAAAGTGATATATACAATCATCAGAAATCTGCCTTGAGTGAAAGTGATATACAATCATCAGAAATCTGCCTTGAGTGAAAGTGATGTACAATCATCAGAAATCTGCCTTGAGTGAAAGTCATATACAATCATCAGAAATCTGCCTTGAGTGAGAGTGATATACAATCATCAGAAATCTGCCTTGAGTGAAAGTCATATACAATCATCAGAAATCTGCCTTGAGTGAAAGTCATATACAATCATCAGAAATCTGCCTTGAGTGAAAGTGATGTACAATCATCAGAAATCTGCCTTGAGTGAAAGTGATATACAATCATCAGAAATCTGCCTTGAGTGAAAGTGATGTACAATCATCAGAAATCTGCCTTGATGAAAGTCATTATACAATCATCAGAAATCTCTGATTTGAAAGTCATATACAATCATCAGAAATCTGCCTTGAGTGAAAGTCATATACAATCATCAGAAATCTGCCTTGAGTGAAAGTGATGTACAATCATCAGAAATCTGCCTTGAGTGAAAGTGATGTACAATCATCAGAAATCTGCCTTGAGTGAAAGTGATATACAATCATCAGAAATCTGCCTTGAGTGAAAGTGATATACAATCATCAGAAATCTGCCTTGAGTGAAAGTCATATACAATCATCAGAAATCTGCCTTGAGTGAAAGTCATATACAATCATCAGAAATCTGCCTTGAGTGAAAGTCATATACAATCATCAGAAATCTGCCTTGAGTGAGAGTGATATACAATCATCAGAAATCTGCCTTGAGTGAAAGTCATATACAATCATCAGAAATCTGCCTTGAGTGAGAGTGATATACAATCATCAGAAATCTGCCTTGAGTGAAAGTCATATACAATCATCAGAAATCTGCCTTGAGTGAAAGTGATGTACAATCCTCAGAAATCTGCCTTGAGTGAAAGTCATATACAATCATCAGAAATCTGCCTTGAGTGAAAGTGATATACAATCATCAGAAATCTGCCTTGAGTGAAAATCATATACAATCATCAGAAATCTGCCTTGAGTGAGAGTGATATACAATCATCAGAAATCTGCCTTGAGTGAAAGTCACATACAATCATCAGAAATCTGCCTTGAGTGAAAGTGATATACAATCATCAGGAATCTGCCTTGAGTGAAAGTCATATACAATCATCAGAAATCTGCCTTGAGTGAAAGTGATATACAATCATCAGAAATCTGCCTTGAGTGAAAATGATATACGTATGTATGTTTGTCCGTCGTGTTTGACGATGACCTCCAAAACAGCAGAGGAGGCAGCTGCTGTTTCGGAAACTGGGCAGAAATTTGATTATAGTGGAGATGCCTTGCCCACAGTACATCCCCACTCTCTCGGCCAAGTGGGCATAAGGACAGTCAGCGTTGGAGATGTTCTCCAAAGGCCAACTAGCCCCCAGGGCTGCAGCACATAAGGACTGTGCAAGTCAAGCCTCCTAGTCAGAGAGTCATAGTCGATCACTAAAGACTAAGCTGCAAAGTGGAATTCCATGAGTGGGAAAACCACTGGTCATACAGCCTCTCACTTTGCTGTTGCCCCCAGCGTCAATGGTTTAATCCTCTTGTTGTTGGATTCTACAGAGCTAAACTGCCTGTAGATTTTGAATTCTTTGCAGGTTTTCTACCTCCATCTGACTTACTTTACTCCTAAGGCGTGTGTGTGTGTGCATGACAACTTATCAAGCTGAAATTTTGTCACAAGCTAGGCATGTCTTTGTACTTGCATTTAGGCGCAAGTTTATGTGTCTGGTCACCAGATGTCTTGTCATTGTCACCTTATCTGTCCAATACAGGTTAAAAATAGGTAAATATGATAAAACAGCAAATCCTGCATGGATTTGACAATAGTTAAGCACATTAGTGGTCGAATAGGAAGTGATACCCAGCCGATGGGTTTAACCCAAAAGTTATGTGCAATGGTACTTCAAGGATGTGTCACACAATGTCCCCATAGCACCTGTTGTTTTATGGTATGTCTCGAGGAGACAGAAGTTTTGTTTAACTATTTTTTCTTTTGAAAACAAGTCATTTTCAATCGACATGTGACCTTTATACTGCAGTTCATATCTGCGTGTGCTACCACATGTTTGTTAAGTGTACAGAAGTGTATTATTGTACATGACTGTCACACTGTCACCAGTGTCACAGCACAGGTGTGACAAATTCGAAACAACACAGAACTTCTGTAACTCTACAAAATTTTAATGTTGGTAGTCTCTAAAGTAGTCGTAGTGGTGGCACAGGGTCACATCACATCACAAAAAGCACAAATTATGGATGTGTGTGTGTGTGTGTGTGTGGTGGTGGGGGGGGGGGGGGGGGGGGGGGGGGGGGGGGTGTACCCATTGCTCTCACCTGTCGAACCTTGGCAGACGGAGACCTATTTTATTTTCCTTCTTGCTATTTTCATTATCAGCATATCTGTTCGTTTCTGCCATTGCAGTTTTAAAGCAATAGTGTGGTAATAATGAGAAAACAGTCAAAAGGCATCACGCTTTCAGGCGTCTATGCCACGGACCGGTGGGGAGGTCAAATTTCTGCACAGTCAGTGTGTGTAGCACAGGTCAGGAATGTGCTGTGTAGCACGTTATTTTCTGGCTAACTATTGTCTCCCTAACTGCAGCATTTCCTTCCTCCTCTTCCTCGTAACCGTTTAATATCGGACTCACTTGACAATTATCGTTCAAATGTTTCTACTTCCAAGACAATAACATTCAATTTATCGTCTCGCTAATCAGACGAATCGTCTGCTACTAAAGAAAACGCCATTTTTTTCCGCCACGCTGCACCATTGAAAAGCGTTCTGGTCGCTGGCTGTTATTTCTTCCTTCCCTCCCCACTACACGCATGTTAGTGGTCTAAATTTATCACTGGCATCCTCTGACACCCTCCCTGCATCGCCCCACCAATTTTCAGACACATAGTGTGAAAACCATGAGATCTGTGTGTGATGGAAAAGTACTGGCCACGTGGGCAGCACCAACTGTCAGCTGCGGTCGTATTGGAATCTAGCGGCAGCCTCCGTTACTGTCGGCTGCGGCCGGATCGGGGACAAAAGGGTTAATCAAGAACTGTGATAAACCCCTGGCGCTGACGGCTATGAAAGTGATAGAAAGTGATGAAAGTCATATACAATCATCAGAAATCTGCCTTGAGTGAAAGTCATATACAATCATCAGAAATCTGCCTTGAGTGAAAGTGATATACAATCATTTTGCTACAACAGAATTAGATAATCACCTAGACAAGAAAATACCACCAAGAAGCTCATTAGATCTATTCCGCGTTAAATCACACTTTGTTTTGGGGTTTGTTGGGTTTTTTCTTTTTCCTCAGCTAGAGCTCCAAGGTTCACCAATGATGAGATTCTGCATCTGCGACAGTTTTTGCCCACCATGAAGGTAGCCGCATTCCGACTTTGGGGATGTATGCTGGGTATTTTTGTGTTTCCGTAACCCACTGAACGCTGATATGAATTACATGATCTTTAACGAGCATATTTAATCTTCTGCATGTGTACATACACTAAGGGCATTAAAGGCACTGTCAGATCTGCTCTTGAAGCTGACTTGGGATATCGTTAAAAAAACAAACCACCCATAATTCACCAGATGCTGCCGAGATTTAAACCCAAGACTTCATGGACCCCTTGAAGTCAAACGGTCTGAACCACTTGGCTATAGCGTCTGTCACATGTTCCAATTCAATGGATGTCAGTCAGTCAGCCAGCCAGCCAGCCAGCCAGCCAGCCAGCCAGCCAGCCTGCCAGCCTGCCTGCCTGCCTGCCTGCCTGCCTGCCTGCCTGCCTGCCTGCCTGCCTGCCTGCCTGCCTGCCTGCCTCTCTCATCTCAGCGGAAACATATCAGTCGACATCAAGCTGACCCAAGCTAAAGCAGTGTCGGTTGTTGGTGTACACTGCACTGCCCAGACCTCCACTGGAATGGGATCATGCTTTGAAAAGTTCACACTGTCTTCAGCCACGCCAAGCTACTTGGGCCTAACAGCCTGCAGAAAAGCAAGAATCCTCTGAAGCTGAAGCATGACTGTCTGTCTGTCTGTCTGTCTGACTGTCTACCCAGCAAAGTACTAGGTACCAGTCATGCATGCAAACTTCTCATCCACTGTGGTGTTGTTGTTGTTGTGTGTTCCCCAGCTTAACATTCTGGGGGTCACCCAGAAAGTGCACTCTGTCTGACTCGCTCATCCCATCTGGGAATCACTGTGAGATTGAAACTGCACACTGAATGAGAAGATTTTGCGTGCATGACTGTTTCTAAGTACCTTGCCATATAGGCAGCCACACTCCGACTTCAGAGGATTTTTTTTCTCCTTTAAAAAAGGAGAGTGCAGGTTGTTATGTTAGGAGCTTGTCATGGCTGAGGGCAATCACAACACAACATAACATTTTAGTGTAGGCCTTGGCAATTAACCGACATCAATAACTGACACAGCTTTTGGCCTGGGCCAAATCCACTGTGTACCTGTTCCCTAACAAGCAGTTCCCATGTGGAATAAGCGAGTCAAGAGTACACATTCCGGGTGACCCTCAGGGCGTTCAACTAGGGAACACCCAACAACAATAACAAGGACCCCTCTCTGCTCACCTGTCAGGGCCAGGTTGTGTGTCCAGCCACACACGATATGCGTCACTGGTTCACCACTGAACTGGGAGGTGGACAGACACAAAGGTTGTGCCGAATGTGACAGGCTGCCAGGGTCCTGCGACAACTGCCCACATTTGTTGCATCCCCACAGGCAGACTTCCTGACAATCTGTTGGACATACACACGCAGCAAGTCTGGGCACGAGATACGCTTGCACACTGTCTACTTCACACGATCCTATTGCGCACAAACCACATTCCATTTTGAAAACAGAACCACTGACACACATCTCCAGCATAACTCAGTCAAGGGTCCAGAGCTCAGTGCCAAAATCAGCCCCTTCCTTTTACCAAGTCCAAGTGTGGTCAGTTCCTGCTATAATTAGCACCAGCTGGGATGGGATGGATAGCAGCTGAGAGTAGCGTGATTTGACAGCCTGGGTTTGAGCCCGAGTAAACTGAACCACCACCATCAAAGGGATTTTTTGCCCTGGAGTTAAAAACATCAGTACTGATTCCACTCCCCTGAAATCATTTAACCTTTTTATCGTCCCACATAAAACTGAACAATTGATCTCAGTCTCCAGACCAAGTCAATTTCGAGCGGTGACTGAAGTCAAGTCAAGTCAAGTCAAAAACGCTTTTATCATCCCATGAAGGGCAATTACAATACTGACAGGCAGATTGATACGCATCAAAATCTCAAAAGACACAAAAAAAGCTACATTTCATATTGGTTAAAACATTCCAAAATGACTTCAAATAAAAATGTCACGAACAAACACACAAAAACACACGTGCGCGTTCGCACACACACATACACACACACGCACACACCAATTGTGAACACAATGTTAAATAAAAACAAAATAAAACCATTGACTAGAAGACATAAAAACTTATTAGTTACGCACGCACATACGCAACACGTACACACCCACGCACACCCACACCATACACCAATGTATGAATTCAATGTTTTAAAGACCACTGACTAGAAGACAGACTTATTCCACACCCACACATACATAATTATGTATTGACTACACTCATAACAATGACAATCAGGCAAGTAATTCAGAGACATGTAAAAGCTAGGTAATCAACATCACTGTGAATTCAGAATTCGAATGCTTACTGCCACAAAAGAATTTCTTTTTCTGTTTGTTTTGCTGATGGGTGAGGTCAGAAAATATTCATTAAAATTCTGCTTCCCAATTATTGTTGTTAAATTTGGTGTGTATGTTGCAAAATAATCTTGAAAGTATGTGGAAAAAAATATGATGAGGTTTTATAACCACTCACTCTCTATACCACCCCTACCTTGACTACGACCCCACCCCCTCACACTCTGACCTCAGATGATGTTTGCTTCATGTGATTTAGTGGCGCTGGTTTGTTTTTTTTATCAGCATTGACACACTTTCTTCTTCACTCACACAGCTAGTAGCGATTTCAATCTCATCACTTTTATTCTCATCAGTAGACCCATCCGTGTCGTACTCACTGTCATCATCCATGAACAGTTGCTTATGAACCTCAGAAATCAATCAATTTCTTTAATTTGCCATGTCACCTGCATCGAATGGCACAGAAAGAACCAAGATTATTCTCCCTTCATATAAAAAAGGAAGTTAGCAAGTCTTGCTGAAACTATTCAACAAAACTAAAAGTAATGTTCAGGACACAAATCCCTCCTTCCACAGTCTCTTTGAAACCACGAGTACAGCACGAGGGACTCTTGGAGTGGGAAGAAATGTGTTAAAACACTGGTTCCAAACAGACACCAACCTTCAGATGAACTTCTGTATAATCAAGAGGCAGAACCTCATTATCCCCTAGTGTGTGACTTCATTACTGAGGAAACAGTAGTGGAGGGAAGCAAGCGCAGGTAACCACTTACAACTTCTGAGTCTTGGTCATACAGAATTTCAACAGACTATTCAAAATAATCATTCATGAAAAAATAAAATCCATTAAACAAAAACGAAAAAAGCAACCCAATAGTTAAACTGCCTGACAAAAAAACCAAAACAACAAGACACTATTCTATTCTAAAAAAATGATTTTTATCTATTCAAGACCAACCCCCCCCCCCCCCCCCCCCCCCTCCCCCACCTACCCCCCCCCATTCTTGGCTAGAGCTCTGAGATGTGAGATTTTGCATACGCGACCGTTTTTACCCACCATTAAGGCAGCCGCACTCTGACTTCAGGAATAAAATCCCCTATAAAACAAGCAACTCTGACCTGTAAGAACAGCAGAGTGGATTGCCCCAGCTATCAACTGCAAAACTTTGCCTTTGGATGGTAGGTTTACTGCAACAGATACCAAAAAAATTGAAAAGATTAACCACTTACTGTTCACATATATAAAACAGAAATGACATCGAGTGTTACAGCACAGCAATACAATCATTTCAACGGACAGTGAAAACCAGGGAAGAATAAAGTACTGAATACAGAAAATCGACATTCCTGAATTAGTTCTATCAGTCATCTTGTAGGAGGTTTGTCCTAATAATGTTCTTCACCTTCCTCCATATTTGCCGTGTATAGATTTTAAAATCTAGATATGCATGTATAAAATACGTATATAAAATATACATATTCTAAAATCTGTATATGGCTACCTAAATGGTGGGCAAAAATGGTTGGATTTAATAAAAAAATCTTACCATTGGTGAACTTCGAAGCCCTAGCCAAGGAACATAACAACAACACACACACAGATATAGATTATATATATATCTTTTTTTTCCTTTTTTTTTTTTAAAAGATAAAACATGCATGTCAAAGGTCCCATGTTTCATGTCAGCGTTTGGTGGGTTATGGAAATCACAAGCATGCCCAGCATGCGTCTTGTCCCCCCCAAAATGAGCTGCTCTGAAGTCAGATGAGACCAGCAGGGAGATCTCCTGCAGAGGAACAAGCCCAGAAAAAGACCAGGCACTGCGCACCCCACCCAACAAAGGAGCACGAAGAAGAGAAGAAAAGTACACTGATTCGTACGCATCCATCAGTCTCGTAACACTATGGAGTTTGCTCTAGGTTGTGGGGGACGGGATAGCCTAGTGATTTAAACATTGCGCTCGCAATCTGACGACCCGGGTTCAATTCCCGTTCAAGGGGATATTTTCCCCTGGAGTTAACATCAGTGCGGACTCCACTCTCCCCAAAAGTCCTTTGGATGAGACTATAAACCGAGGTCCCATGTGCGAACGCACGCAGAACATATTGCACACGCGTTAAATCCTGTTCCGCTTTTCATAAAAGTAGGCCATTGTGTGCCGGTGGGAATAGATGACAGATTTTACAAAACCACATAAACACTGGGACTGGATGTAAAAACGCACATAAGTGCTTATTCCATTATCCTCGATATAAAAGAATAAAATCAAATAAATAAATACACTCCAGAGTGTAAAGCCTGAGTAAGTATGGAGGGCAAACTGTTACCCATGCAGCAGACTCTCCCCCCCCCCCCACTTCTCTGGAATGGTCCATCCATTCACAATATAATGTCTACAAGACAGAACACGACAAGATTATACTAATTATATATAAAATAATACCAATGTTTAAGAACTCCAACAGATCTATGTTTTGCTGGTAGTGGTACTTTATTGTTTGTTCTGGTTCTGGGATATCTGCTTTGTATTGTTGGGTTGTTGTTTTTTTCAATATGTTGCTCTGTTTTGTCTGAGTAAAGGGAGAGAACTCTTATCCAAACACAACTCGGACATCCTTTATCATAGCAACATCCCTCACCTACTGGCTCTTTCTCCAGTGGCCACACAGCTAGCTGAAGAAGTGATAGATATTTATTTTTTAAAATATCACTTTCTGTTGATGAAAACAGTTGCCTTTTTATCATGAATCACAATACCTATAAGTCCGCCTTCTGCACTAGCAACACATATAAAGTTGGACAGTTTGGGTTTAAAAGCCAACACAATCCATGCACATGAAGCATTTAACTTCCATGCATGCATGCACACACACACATACACACACATCCATAGCCTAGTGGTTAGAACATTGCACTCGCAATCTGATGACCCGGGTTTGTTCCTGTTCAAGGGGATATTTTCCCCTGGAGTTAACATCAGTGCAGCAGACTCCACTCTCCTCAAAAGTCTTTCGGATGAGACTATAAACCGAGGCCCCATGTACGAACGCAAGCAGAACATCTTGTGCACACGTTAAATCCTTTTCCACCTTTCATAAGAGTAGGCCATTGTGTGCCGGTGGGAACAGATGACAGAATTTACAAAACCGCATACACACAGGGACTGGATGTAAAAAAAAGCACATAGGTGCTTATTCCATTATCATCAATATAAAAGAATAAAATAAAATAAAAGAAAAATAAATAAATAACTATACACACACACAAATAAATCAAAGCTAAAAACACAACCAAAACTGATATTTGTAAAACAACAAACGACACTCGGCTCAAATAGCTCTAAGGAAGGGGGGGTTGGGTTCCCCCCCCCTCTCCTTTCGCAAAAGAGGAGGGATCAGTGGGACTTACGTTTGTGTGGCAGAGGAACCACTCTGAGCGCCTCTCCACCTTCACCGGCGATGTGGCCAGCCTGGCCCTTCTTGTTCTGTCCCCATGCAAACACCCAGCCCTCTTCTGAAACCACACCCTGGAGTCCTGGAGCGTTACTCACTTC
Source organism: Rapana venosa (assembly GCA_028751875.1). Classification (NCBI taxonomy): domain Eukaryota; kingdom Metazoa; phylum Mollusca; class Gastropoda; order Neogastropoda; family Muricidae; genus Rapana; species Rapana venosa. The sequence continues at coordinate 17,430,090 of CM054148.1, read as the reverse complement.
ATTCTGGCCAACATAAGCTCGTCCCCCATTTTCTCATTCGTCACAGCACTCGCTTTCCCCACGCCAGTGTTAAGCAGCTCTGAGCGTGGTTACCAAGTGGATGGGTGACCGTTTGCGCGCCTTGGTTTCAGTTCAGTTACCCCAGTTCACCCAGCTGTAAATGGGTACCTGCCCTCTTTAGGGTCAGGGAAGGTAAAGCAGCGAGGGAGAGGAGATGGGCGCCGCCCTCGATATGCTGTCCCCTAGAGAAGCTGAGGTCTCTGATGCCTCGCTTCCCTACAACCACATAGGTTATGGGACACCTTTACTTTATTTTTAATTTGTCATCTGATAGCTCAGTGGTCGGAGCACCCGCTTTCCCCCAGCCAAGTTAAGCAGCACTGAGCGTGGTTACCAAGTGGATGGGTGACGTTTGCGCACCTTGGTTTCAGTTCAGTTCCCCCAGCCAGGTAAATGGGTACTTGACCTCTTTAGGGTCAGGGAAGGTAAAGCAGCGAGGGAGAGGAGATGGGCACTGCCCTCGATATGCTGGCCCCTAGAGAAGCTGAGGTCTCTGATGCCTTACTTCCCCTATGACCACATATACTATGGGACACCTTTACTTTTTTTTTTTAATTTGTCATCTGAAAATCAACTCTGTATTCTAGGATGTTGAATAAAATTAACACCCCAAAAATGCCATCAACAAAATCTTGGAAACTTATACCGACAAAATCTTTCAAAACTACATCAACTAAAATGTGAATCTATACCAATAAAATCAACAAAAAATACCCAAAATAAAAACCTACAAACTGACACAACTGTTAACTTTGTTCTTAAACACTATCTTCCACATACAGTGATTGATAATTGTTAATTTTTGTTCTAAAACACTAACTTCCACATACAGTGATTGATAATTGTTAATTTTTGTTCTATCAAACTAACTTCCACATACAGTGATTGATAATTGTTAATTTTTGTTCTAAAACACTAACTTCCACATACAGTGATAGATAATTGTTAATTTTGTTTTAAAACACTAACTTCCACGTACAGTGATAAACACACACACAAATCAGTTCATATCTGCCTGTCTGAACAAATACCCATTTAATACTCAGCCCCACAAGACTTACTTTCAAAAATTCTTTTCTTCATTAATGCTGTCAGTCTTCCTTTCACATTTCCATCCTAAAAGCATTTTTCTTAGAACATGAATATACTTCTTTTCAGACTTACCACATTTTAAATGAGTAAGAAGGAATAGATAACAGAACTTCAAAAACACACGCACATAGGTGTCAATAGATAACAGAACTTCAAAAACGCACGCACACAGGTGTCGTGTTTAGACACCATCACCAAAGTCAGAATGCAGCTACCTGAATTGGGAAAAAGATATATGCATATGCATGAATTTCACCATTGGTCAACCTCTGAGCTCTAGCCGAGGAACAAGGAGGAAAAAATGACAAGTAAGAGCGAGTTTGCGTCTGTCTTGTGATACAAAAAATTTAAATTTTCCCCAGATACCAAGTGTTTTCCAGAAATTGCACATCTGGCACAATAGCATCTTTTTGCCGAAGTTCTACCAATAGAGGTTGACTGCTGGAGAAGCCCCACCTGGCTGAACTGCTACAGTCTGACACGACACAGAAAGCGACTTGACTTCCATCTACGCTCCCTAAGGAGTCACGGTGGAAACTGCATGTACAGTGGACCCCACTTATAAGGACCTCCGATATAAGAACCATCGCTTATAGGAACACCCAAAAGCATGTCCCTGCCAAAGTTGTTCTTTGTGATCACTTATTAAAACTCACATAAAAGAACCCTCTGATATAGGAACCATCGCCTATATGGACAGCACTTGCAAGGTCCCCACACGAACTTCCCTTGGATATAAGAACCGAAAGTAGGAATTATCATTTCCAGGAAGTCAGATTATTCCGTTAAAAGAACCCTCGCTTGTAAGAACACCATTTGCTTGTTCCCGACACGACCTCCCCTCGGATATAAGAACCGAAAGTAGAAGTTATGCTCGTTTTGTTACCGGTATGAGTCACTTCCAAGAAATTTTCTTCCAGAAAGGCATGATGGCGGAGCGTAAAAGAAAAGCATTGTCTCTCAAACAAAAAGTAGAAATTATCAGGGAGGTCGAGCGGAACCCTCACAAAAGCAAAAGTCTCATCGCTGATGAAATGAAAGTTCCCAGGATGACTTTGCTCAATATTGTAAGAGAAAAAGCCAAATACATTGGGCAGTTTGAAAGCGGCAGGAATGATATTTCCAGAAAGCGTGCAAGAGGCTCCGGGCATGGCACTGTTGACACTGCTTTGTTGGAGTGGTTTTCTGTGAAAAGGTGAGCTCTCTCTCTCTCTCTCTCTCTCCCCCTCTCTCTCTAATTCATTCAGACAGCTACTGTTACATACGTTCTAGTGTTATTTGAATTGAATTCATGTTTTTGTTTGCAATACACCAAAAACGTAAACGAGATTGCATCGAGATATTCAACTTTTCAACCCAACCAGCAAGTTCCATTGCATTGACGCATAAACAAGCAAGAAGTTGCCGTGGACACACACACACGTATGCACGCACACACACACCTCACACACACACCTCACACACACACACACACACACACACACCATTAGAGGCCGATATACAACTCTTTTTAGCTTGTCCACGCTATTTTCTTCTTTCTTCGGTTATAAGAACACACACTTCCACAACTGACCTTATAACCGAGGTTATGCTTATAAGGACCCTCGCTTATAAGGACACCAGAATGCTTGCCCCTGCGGTGTTTTTATATCAGAGGTCCACTGTATCTTACAAAACTGAACTTAGGGGAGCCCATCCACTTCCATGTCCTAGTTTGCATGCTGGGTATGTTCAGATCACCTGCACCACAGACCATAACTGGCCTGCTGCTCTTCTACAAGAGGAAGGTTTGGGTCTTCAGCGTGGGCGCAAGCCATTCTGCATGCATTCACACACAGGACCTTGGTTTAAAGTCTTGTCAGAAGAATGGATTCAGAACAAATTTTTTTGGAAGGGTTTTTTGTTTTGGTTTTTTTTTCCATTCCCTGGCTAGAGCTCTGAGGTTCACCAACAGTGAGATTTTTGCCCGGCGTTAAGGTAACTGCATTCCAACTTCGGGGACAGAACAAGATTTTGTTATCGACTCAAGGAGGAAAACCCCTATAAGCAGACGCGTCACTGGAGACTGGAACCCAAGGCCTCAGCATCACAGCGTAAGGTTGATGCTCTTTGTTTTTATTTGGCTCGAGATCAGGTTTTCAGGGGTGTTTTTTTCCTGTTAGCAGCTACGATGTGATAACAGTCACATATATTGATGCTCTAACCACTGGGCTATCTCTCAGTATTGTAACTGCCCTTCATGGGATGATTAAAGTGTTTTTGACTTGACTTGACTTGACTTGACTCTCCCGCCACCCGCCCGCCCCTTGCAGTGTAGGACAAGTCCCCCCACCCCCAGTTACCAGTGAGCGCCAAGGCATGTCTCAGTCCGGCAGCCACACATGTGACAGAGGACCCAGCAGGCAGGTCTATCTTTCCCTGCAACCAAAGTAAGGATGTTACGTGGAAAATGGCATCGGCATGAAACAGGCATACAGTGCGAGTGAATGAGTGTCAAGTCACGTCAAGTCAAGTCAAATTTTTATTTCCAGATGGTACATTGAATAAGCAATACATTCGCTTTTTTTCATCAAGCCATCTATCTAGGAACAAAAAACTTGATCAATATTACCTAACTACATTATTACCATAACCAATAATAATAAAACTAACTCCATACGAAAAATAGAAACAGAGAAAAAAAGAAAGAAAAAACACACACACGTGTGTGCGCACACACACATACTCACATGCGACCAAAAATAAAAAACTCATCAATAACAAAAATGGACCCTCCCCCCCACCCCCAAACAAGAAAAATACACTGCATAATTCATACACACATACATGCGCGCACACACACGCAACACAACGCAATAAAACACAACACAACCGAATCCAACACAAACACATATTCATACACATACTCAAGTACATACACGTGCACATTTGTACTCACTTAGATTTGGATTACAAGAAAATGAGAGAAAATAGGAACATATCAAACAAAATATATCAGGTTACAATATTAGCCGTTTCATTGGCATACTTTATAATTAATGACAACCAACACACAAAAAGTCGTGAACACCTCCCCCCCTCCCCCCCCCAAAAAAACCCCAACAACAACAACAAACAAACAAAAGAACCAAACAAGGAAACAAACAAACAGAACAAAGCATCCCCCCGCACACTAAAAAAGAAGAAAAAACCCCATCAACAACAAAAAACAAAAATCCCCAAACAAAGACAAAAAGAAGAAAATACTATGCATCCATACCTAATTGCATCAATAATACTATCAGCAATTATATCTCTCCTCTCCTCTTAACATGCATGAACAATTATTCATATGCACTCATGTTCTTAAAGCAGTACTTTTCAACATTTAAAATATATATTCAATACTAATCAAACATAAAAGATCAGACAAATAAATCGATAATAATGATTATAACAAGTTGATACAACAACGATAATCATCCATCACCACTAAAAATAATAATACAGTAATGTGTGTGTGGTGTGTGTGTGTGTGTGTGTGTGTGTGTGTGTGTGTGTGTGTGTGTGTGTGTGTGGAGAGAGAGAGTGTGTGTGTGTGTGTATGTAAGAGCGTGTTTGTGTGTGTGTGTGTGTGTGTGTGTGTGTGTGTGTGTGTGCGTGCGTGCGTGCGTGCGTGCGTGCATGTGTGTATAAGAGTGTGCATGTTGTGTGTGTAACACCGTGTGTATGTGTGTGTTTTTAGTGTGTTTGTGTGTGTGTGTGTGTGTGTGTTTTATACTCTGTGTGTGTGTGTGTGTGTTTATACTCTGTGTGTGTGTGTTTGTGTGTGTGTGTCTGTGTGTGTGTGTGTGTTTCACTGTTTGTGTATGTTTATGTGTAGAGTGAGTGAGTGAGTGAGCGAGTGTGTGGGTGTGTATGTGTGGTTCTGTGTGTGTTGTTGTTGCTTCGGTTTTACGTCTGTTCTCTCAAAGTAATATTAGACAATGGGATGCGGGGGGAGGGGGCGGGGGACTTCTTTCAATATAAATAGCATCCCCACTTTCTGCAAATTCTGAGCAAGAACTTCCCCCTTTTCTGCCACTCCCTTTGTTTCTGTCTTCTCCTTTACATCTGTATCCTCTCTTTCTCTCTCTTGCCTATTTTCTGCCTACCGAGCCTACTGTCCTGCTGCCTTTTTTCAAGCTAATCTGAAACCTTTTCTTTCAAACTTTTCAATGACCTGCCCTCCCTGAAGTTGGAATGTGTCGGCTGAGGCCATATCTTCAACAGAGAATAAGCACAGGAGAAGACCAGGCCAGTATGTGGGAACGCAGATGAGGAAGAAAAACTTTTGATCACACACTTGGAAATCAAGTACTCACCGGAATTCCAGACCATTTTTCTGGCGTCAGTCTTCCAAGCTGGCTGAAAGCATTACTGCCCCATGTGTACAGGCTTCCATCCTCTGAGAGACAGATGTTGTAGATAGAAAAGTGAATTTGAACAATTTTTGTGGGGTTTTTAAAAAATATATATATATTACATTGCTTTTATTTTACAGTTTTCCTTCAATAGAGTGTGTGTGAGCCACAAGCAAGACACCAGTTTGAGAGGATTTTCCCCCGAGTTATCAGTACCAACTCCACTCTCCCGAAAGTCCTTTGGATGACACAATACTGAGGTACCATGTGTGAACACAGGAAAAACATCATGCACACACGTTACGATCCCTTCCACCTTTTGGAAGAGTAGGCCACCGCATGCTGGAAGGAGCAGATGACAAATTTTTTTTAATGCCTGCACACTGGTGTCATGTTTAGGCATCATTCGCGATGTCAGAAAAGTAATACCTTAATTAATGATGGCCAAAAACAGTCGCATAGGGCAAAATCTCACCTTGGCAAATCTTGGAGCTCTAGATGAGGGAATAAAAAAGACTATTTGCCATTCCCACTTTCTGCTGGAGCAAAATACTGATACAACAACAATGAAAAATCAGCAAATCTGAAAGGAGAAATAGGCAGAAACTTTGTCCAAAAAAAAAAGGACAATTTTACACTTGTAGTCCATGCTTTACATAGGCATGTTTTGCAAGCAAAAAAACCATACAAACAAAACCTCCAAACTTTCACCCCCGCCTCCTCCCCCCCCCCCCCCCCCCCCAAAAAAAAGAGATAAAAAGTTTCTAGCCTTTTTACTCGTTTCTCACAAAAAGTCTCTTTCAGCATTCCCTTAATATAAGAAAGAAAATTTGGTTTCCCAATGTTTTTTCTAGTTTTAAATTGAGACTTTCTACACACACACACAAACACGCGCACACACACATGGGACGGGATAGCCCAAAGGTTAGAGTGATGTATTCGTGATCTGCTGATCCAGGTTCGAATCTCGTTCAAGAGGATTTTTCCTCAGGAGTTAACATCAGTGCTGACTCCACTCCCCCCAAAAGTCCTTCAGTTGAGACTATAAACCAAGGTCCCGTGTGTGAACATATGCAGAGCATCTTGCACACACGTTCAAATCTGTTCCACTTTCCGGAGGAGTAGGCCATTCTGTGCCGGTGGGAACGGATGACAAAATTTACAAAACTGCATAGACACGGGGACTGGATGAAAAAAAGTACATGAATGCTTATTCCATTATTAGTCCTTCGGATGAGACTATAAACCGAGGCCCCGTGTTCGAACGCATGCAGAACATCTTGCGCACACGTTAAATCCTGTTCCGCTTTTCGGAAGAGTAGGCCAAAGTGTGCCGGTGGGAACGGATGACAAAATTTACAAAACTGCATACACACGGGGACTGGTGGGAAAAAAGTACATGAATGCTTATTCCATTATCCTCAAAAGAAATGAATAAATAAACACACACGCATACACACACACACACAACCCGTCTAAAATCACTAAATGTGAATAGACGTTAAACTGAAGATATCACACACACACATACACAGACTCTCCCATCCCCCAATCTCCTTCCCACTTCCAAAACAAGGTGTTTTTTTAAAAAACACCGAAAAAACACCACCACCACCACCAAATCCTGGGTGCCACCCTCTCACCTGTGCACGCGACGGTAAAATCCCACCCTCCAGCGACATGTGTGATCCTGGATCCAAAGGGATGGGTCAGCTCCGCCAACACCCCAATGTCCTCTCTATGCCCCAGGCCAAGCTGACCGTGGCAGTTCGAACCACCCACCCAGAGTGAGCCGTTGGCTGGGCAAATGTTTCAGTCACATCACAGATGTTTTCCCAGTAGTAGGGTATGTAGTAGTAGTAGTAGTGTGTGTGTATTTCCCAGTAGTATGTATGTGGTAGTATGTATTTCCCTAGTAGTATGTATGTAGTAGTATGTGTGTATTTCCCTAGTAGTATGTATGTAGTAGTATGTGTGTATTTCCCAGTAGTATGTATGTAGTAGTATGTGTGTATTTCCCTAGTAGTATGTATGTAGTAGTATGTGTGTATTTCCCAGTAGTATGTATGTAGTAGTATGTGTGTATTTCCCAGTAGTATGTATGTAGTAGTATGTGTGTATTTCCCAGAAGTATGTATGTAGTAGTATGTGTGTATTTCCCAGAAGTATGTATGTAGTAGTATGTGTGTATTTCCCATAGTATGTAAGTATAGTTGTATTTCCCTAGTAGTATGTAGTAGTAGTATGTTGTATTTCCAGAAGTATGTATGTAGTAGTATGTATGTATTTCCCTAGTAGTATGTATGTAGTAGTATGTGTGTATTTCCCAGTAGTATGTATGTAGTAGTATGTGTGTATTTCCCAGAAGTATGTATGTAGTAGTATGTGTGTATTTCCCAGTAGTATGTATGTAGTAGTATGTGTGTATTTCCCAGTAGTATGTATGTAGTAGTATGTGTGTATTTCCCAGAAGTATGTATGTAGTAGTATGTGTGTATTTCCCAGAAGTATGTATGTAGTAGTATGTGTGTATTTCCCAGTAGTATGTATGTGGTAGTATGTGTGTATTTCCCAGTAGTATGTATGCAGTAGTATGTGTGTATGTATTACAAATTACGAGCTAAAAAACGATCGTTTTTGCCACGGGTTTTGCAGCTGGATGTTGCCAAGCAACAGGAGAGTGATCTCCATTAATTTTGGAGTTCTTTCCCTTTAACTGTAGTCAAGGAAGCAGGCTTGTTTACTGGATCAATACGTCGCAGTAACCACTTTGGTTCGACACCCTGGAAATTTTCCGGGTTGTAGGCGTATAGGGTGCAAGTTTAGCCCCGGAAAATTTCTGTAGTAAGGCAGTCTAGTGGATATATATATATACAGCCGCATCACTCAATAAGATATATATCTATACAACCGCATCACTCAATAAGATATATATCTATACAGTGGCATCAGCCATCACCTGCTAAGATATATACCTATAGCCACATCACTCAAGTAGATAGATAGATGGATAGATAGATGGAGATGGATAGATAGATAGATAGATAGATAGATAGATAGATAGATAGATAGATAGATAGATACACACACACAGTCACAACACTCACTAAGATATATATATATCTAGGCAGTCAAGCCACTCACTAAAATGTATAGATCTAGACAGTCACACCACTCACAAAGATACCCTTGCTCTAGACAGTCACAGCACTCACTATCTACACAGCCAGCCACATCACTCACTAAGATACCTAGCCCAGGTGAAAAGCTTCATCAGTTACAGATGTAAACTAAGGGCCGAGGCCAACATTAAAGATTTATTGTTATTTTGTATTGAACGGATTGTCTTCAGCCATGACAAGCTCCTTGTATAACAGTTTGCACTTTCCTTTTATTTATTATTTATCTATTAATATACCATTTTCAGTCACGGCAGATTTCTCTGTGTGAAATTCGGGCTACCCTCCCTGGGGAGAATGCGTCGCCACAAGAGCAGTGCCACCCTTTTTTTTTTCTTTTCCTGTCTTCAACTGTATGTTGTTTCCCTATCAGAGTTGCTTTTTTCTACAGAGTTTTGCCAGGGACAACTCTCTTGTTACTGTGGGTTCTCTTATGTGTGCTGAATAACTTTGTATAACACCCGGGACCTCAGTTTATCGTCTCATCCGGAAGACTAGCACCCAGACCACCACCCATGGTCTAATGTGGATGGGGGGAAAAAGTTTTGGGGCCCAAAAGGGGATCAAACCACCACACACTTCTAACCCAGACTTTTCCCTTTCTCGCAGGCGTGTTACCTCTAGACCACCGGAAGAAAAAAATCCTCAACACTCAAAGTACGGCTGCAGAAGTGGTGAGGCACTTTTTCAGTCATGAATACATGTAGTGTGCTATCTTATCCACAGCATAATTTCAATCTCACAGTGATTCTCAGGTGTGATGAGTGAGTCAGAGTGCACATTCTGGGTGACCCCCAGGGTGTTAAGCTGGGGAACGCGCAGCTACAACAATACACCTGTACCTGTGACAATCAAGGTATGGCCCCCTCCACCTGTGATGATCCGAGGAGTGGGAATGCACGACAAGCTGCTCTTGGTCGCTTCCTCTGGGACAAGTTGATCTTCTTTATGACCTTGACCCAGCTGACCATAACTGTTGGCACCCTGTAAACAAACACACACACACACACACACGCACGCATGCGCACATACACACAGAGTAAGCCATTGTGTGCAGGTGGGAATGGATGACAAAATTTTCAAAAGCACATACACATGGGGACTAGATGTAAAAAAGCACACAAGGTCTTATTCCACTATCATCAAAATAAAAGAATAAAAAATTATAATAAGTTATAAAGAATAATATGTATGTCTCCAAAAGACACAATACACATGGGGAGTAGAAGTGTAAAAAAGCACACAAGGTCCTTATTCCACTATCATCAAAATAAAAAATAGAATAAAATTATAAATTAATATAAAAATAATATGTATGCATCACAACACCAAAAGGTAAACAGATATCACATACAAGTGGATGCAGTCAAATGCAGGAAAAAAGGAAGTGTGCTGACAAAATGGACAGAGCCTGTGACTGTCGCTCTTATCAACACTGATAATAATATATCCTACATACAGGAATAAGGTTCCAGAAATTTTTAACAAAATAAGCAGTTTCAAGTATGAATCAAACAAAAAGTGCAAAAGTTTAATGTCCACCGCCTTACAATTCCCTCCCAATTCAACACTCAGACAACAACAGTACTGTTTCTGTCATATGAGCAAATGCGCATTTGTCATGGCTGCCATTAATGAATAATAAAGGAAATTTATATAGCGCTGTAACTTGCACAGACAAATCCAAAGCGCTTGCAATCGAACCCATTCTTACAGCATGCACATAGAATAATAGTTCTAACAAGTCCAAATGACCACAACACATCACACACAATTTTTAACACAAGCACCACACAACACACACAAAGTCACACAACACACAGTAAATATTGGCAGGGTGATGGAATTTTTGGCGATTTGAAAAGCAGGATAGCTAAGAATTGAAACAGGAGAGGAAATTCTTAGGGTTGAAACAAATATGTCTTGAGGCCAGATTTAAAAGTGTCACAAGAAGGTCTTTGGCGAAGAGAGATAGGGAGGCCATTTTCCAAATCGATGAAACAGAAACAGAGAAAGAGTGATGGCCAACAGTGGGCTGGCTGAATCTAGGTGTTTGTAAGCACAAGGAATCTGCAGCAAAGCGAAGGGAACGAGAAGGGGTGTACAGGTGGAGACATTCACAGAGGTAGGAGGGTGCTATTTTGTGGAGAGATTTGTAACAGAGAGTACTGATCTTATAGTTTATTCTTTGTAGCACAGGCAGACAGTGGAGAGATCGCAAGAGAGAGGTAATGTGCTCAGATTTTTTCTTTCTGAGGACTAGTTGAGCTGCAGAGTTTTGAATACGTTGAAGGGAGTGGATAGATGATGCTGGCAGACCAGACAAAAGAGAATTGCAATAGTCCAGACGTGAAAGAATGAGAGATGCCATGAGTTTTGATGTTGCGTCTGTGGACAGGTACTTTCGAATTGGACTAATATGCAGTACTTGATAGTAGCACGACTGGCAGGTCTGGGTGATGAATTTTTGCATAGAGAGTGTGTTGTCAATAATGACCCCTACATACTTTACAGCAGTGGATAGAGGGACTGATGCATTGCTGAATTCTGTTGAAGCTGTTGTAATGGAAGAAAGTTTGTTTTAAGCACCTAAAAAAGTCAGGCCCAGCACACCCAACTTCAGCATGGGAAAGAATTAAGAAGAAAGAAAATAGACAAGAAGGTGGTGACAGGAAGATACAGAACAAGGCAGAAACAAAGTCTACATGTGTATACAGTTTTGTAAAAATTTTATCTGTTCCCCCTGGCACACCCACTTGCCTATTCTACTAAGATGCAGAACAGGTTCTGATGTGTGCACAAGATGTTCACACTGTGTTCGCACATGGGACCTCGGTTTATAGTCCTATCTGAAGGACTTTGGGGGAGAGTGGAGTCTGCACTGATGTTAACTCCAGGGCAAAAATCCCCTTGAACAGCCATAAAAAAAATACTAACATTGATCAACATCTCCAATGCTACTAACCTGCAAAAGACAATAACATTTGAGATTCAATCTTATCTAAGCAACTTGTTCCTGATGAAAGTAAAACTATGCAAAATATGTATATAAAACTAAACTGAAATTTCATTTCATTTCATTTCATACCACTTTAAGTCATGGCAGATTTCTCTTCATGAAATTCGGACTGCTCTCGGACTGCTCTCCCCGGGGAGAGCGTGTCGCCAAAAGAGCAGCACCACCCCATTTTTTTTTTTTTCCTGTCTGCAACTGTATGTTTCCCTATCAGACTGGCTTTTTTCTACAGAATTTTGCCAGGGACAACTCTCTTGTTGCCGTGGGTTCTTTTACGTGCACTAAATAATTATGAATAGCACACGGGACCTCAGTTTATCGTCTCATCCGAAAGACTAGCGCCCAGACCACCACTCATGGTCTAATGGATGGGGGAAAAGTTTCGGGTCCAAATGGGGTACGAACCACCGCACACTTCCGACCCGGACTTTTCGCTTTCTAGACAGGTGCGTTACCTCTAGACCACCAATCCATATAATTGACCCATCACAATCCTTCAGATAATAATAATAATAATAATGTATGGGATTTATATAGCACTGAATCTTGTAAAGTAAACAAATCAAAGCGCTTGCATTCAAATCATTCACAGGCATGCAACTGTCCACAAATATCAAGATAAACAAAATAATATCAAATTTATACACACAACACACTTAGGTGGGGGTGGTGTAGGTGAATTAGATTGAAAAGTAGGAACAGATAACCCCTGTCAACCTCAAGTAGAGTATAAGTGAAACTAAATACCCAGGCCCTGTGCTCAAACCCATGTGGCACACCCCTTCCATATCTGTGAATTATCTCACCTTTGTGATCAACAATAATATTAGATAGAGCTATGCACTGTTTTTCTTAATCTAAACGCCGCCTCCCAACTCAAAAAAAAAGGGGGGGGGGGGGAGAGAAAAACAAACTGTGTTTGGCCCCCCCCCCCCCCCCCCCCCCCCTTTTCAAACATTGGCTGTTTAAAAAATATTAACCTTGAATGGAATTTGTCTTCCTTTACGAAATGCGTTATGGGAGCGGTGATTAGACCTGCTTGTGTTGATGAAATTCCTTGGTTTGGTTGCTGTTCAAGTTCTTCCATTCCAATAGGTTAAACATGATCATGTGGCCTGAGAGTAGGCCTACAACTGTAACAGCCTAGGCTAGGCCTACACAAAGAGGGGCGACGCAATAGGTCAGGTGGTCAGTTGAGACTGTCTTGGTTGAAAGTCCCGATTTGTTCCAACCCTGCGGAAACACAAGCCTGTCCTAGTCTAGACCAACAGCTGCAGCTCCAAAACCACTCGGTTCTCAACATTCTCCGACGCTATAAACTGTGTTGTTTTTTCTGGTTTTATCAGCGAAAGGGGGACGGCTTACTGGAGTCAAAGTGTAGCAATCCTTGCGCACATGGCCTGACAAAGAAACCAACAACACACGCCAGCTAACGACAAGCCGGATAGGCTGATGACTAGCCTAACAGAGCGCTGCATACAAACCAGTTTGCCTTCTCTCAACAATCCATTTACCCAGGACATGAGGCTGACAGAATCGATTTGCTTGTGCTCAGTCGATGGTGGGTTTCTCTCTGCTCCCCCCATTCCGTCCTCTCCGCGCGTTGCAATAACTGGAATATTGATGGTGACGGCCTCTCTCCCTGACTGAAACGAACACGCTAGGCCTAGGCCCACAACGCAGAGTCACTGTGCTGTTCCGTTTTCTGTACTCCCTCCGGGTAAGCATGAGTGTTACACCCTTATGTTGCATCTTTCAGATCATTCTTTTGGGAAAGTAATATGATTCTGCATCAGGCAAAAATTCTTTATATAAGCTGTTGATGAATTTTGTTATGTAGAGGACATTACGTACGCAAAAAATAGAAAAAACGTTCTGTTGTTTTCCGACCACGTGGGAGGGGATATTACCAGCTCCCCCAGCACCAATTGCGAGCGATCTCTAGGTTGGTTAGGGCTTGTCATTCGCTGGTTCAGTCTAGCAATTTCCATAGCCAATCGCTTTGGGAAGGACGCCTCCAGTCGTAAGTTGAGCAAATTATCTTCGTGTATATTTGTGTATAACCATTCAGATTTCTGTACGGATTTTAACAGCATCCAATCCTATAAGTTAGTGGGATGGCCCCCTCATAAAGATTTATTATGAACTTTGTTGGTAAATGTGCAAATCATAATTTTTTTGGCGAGACCAATGTAGACCTAGCCTACCTTTGTTTCGCGCACAGCATTCTGCTAATCATATGCGTGAAAGATTTGTCTGAGTCTCAAGACATTGCCTCTCTCAGTCTCTGTGATTTGATCATTTTGTCAGTCCAAATAATGCCATTGATTCTATAATATCATCATATCCAGTTGTTGTTCAATTGATTGACAGACTGAACACGTGTACGAAAAGTCCACCGCATGCATTGTTTTCAACTGACCACTCGTACTTCGGAGAGACGCTTGAAGTCAGACATGAGACAGAAGCAAGCTTAGTGGAAGAGGCCTTAGGCCCAACCAGTGCGTGTGGATGTTGAATGGGGCAATAACAGTTCAGAACACCGGCAGGTAGGCCTATTCTGTTGAGATTAATATTTCTTAACCTTGTAATGTAACGTGTCAGTAGTGAATATATAGGCTAGATTTAATTGCCTAGGCCTATTCATGCTGAGAAAATCAGTGCCTTGGGTGTGGATGTGCTTGAGGCCAGGTTCTGCAGACCATTAATAATTATTAGGGTTTTGGGTGCTAGGGGTAGACAACAAGAATGTATAAAATCCATAATTTAGTGTATTGTTTGTGTATGCCTTATTGTCTATCATTGTTGAAGATTACCCAAGCAAGATCACTTAGATCAGTCTTTTTTCTTTTCTTTTTTTACAAGTTTACTTTAGTAATGAGAAGGCTATACAAATAAGATTAGTACAGTAGATCATTGACCATTGTGATTCATTTACAATTTGTATGTATACATTACAACAGTCTCTGTTATATATATGGGTTGTTCTCAAAAACACATGCTATTTCTGTGACATAGAAACCCCAAAATTAATTTCATTCTACATACATGTCTTTATGTCACACAGTACAGCATTTCAATAACATCATTTTCTAAAATGGAAAAGATGATCAGTCAATTCATCTTGTAATAGATTATAGATGATTTAAAAAATAATTTTTTGCTGTGTTATGGTTGTGACATGGAATCCAAAAAAAGAGCTTTGAGGTCTTTAGAAACATCATGCTTTCTAAAACCTGGTATAAATTACTTGTAAACCAAGGAAGAAAAGGTTCCCATTTGACAAGAACTGTCAAATTGATCATGTATGCGCTTTTTTCTGCTTTTTTCAAAATCCACATTAGTCCTCAATACTCACGGCAACTTAACACTCTCATGTCTCCATAATTATTGAAATATACAGCTCAAGTCATGCATGAAGTACTTCTTATCCTTGCTCACAAGAGGCACACTGTAGCTGTTCAGAACAATATACTGTTTATTGCATTTGATTATGTAATGAAAACAAAATGTTACAGTTGTGACATGGGAGTCCGTTACAGTTGTGACGTGGAATCTAAGTTTACAAAACAACTTGAAACCAACCATAGACATGGCAAACATGAGTCAAAATGAACATTACTGACACCAAAACAATTACAGTTAAGAAAATAGAAAGGATTTGAAATCAAACCACTGATACTGTGATAGTGATACATTTTTTTCATTTTGGAGTCTGTTACAGTTGAGACATGGAAACCAACTCTACAAAATACTGAGAAATCTACTATGTACATGGAAACAATTTCATTTAGAAAAATTAAACAAGTGTACTCCTTTAAATATTATTTATACATATCAATTGCAAAAAGTGTATTGATCACTGGCATTGATCCATGGGTCACCCATCACTCTTGTAACCTGTCGCACACTGTTAAAAGTTTGAAAATCAAATTCAGTATTTAACACACACAGTTATTCATCAGTGATGCATGAAAATAATAAAAATTCCTAAAATCCTGAATGGTTGGCTCCGGAAACTATCCAACCGACACTGTTCACAACCAGATCTATTTTATTAAGATCACGCTTTAAAATTTCACCCCACTCAGGAACAGTTGCTTTCTTTATTCAAAGTGTATGTCTTCTGATGACATTTTCTACCCCTGTAAGTGTCCTGTCTTTATAAAATAAAGTAAGTGTAGCTGGATTTGTTTGCAAGACAAAGACGAAGTCCGTGAAACATTAAAGATAATAAAATTTCTTGTCTTAAATATTGGTTTACATTATTTAATGCCTTAATAATGAAAAAAGACTCTTTATAAAGAACTATTCATAATGAAACGATATAAAACAGATTGAACAAACCAGTACACCCACTTTTAATGATGCAGTCCCAGAAAACATTACAGTTGAGACGTTTCCGCATATGATGGAAGACAAAGAAACCAGAGTCTAGAACCCACTCATAGAATGATCACAGGAAAAATCTGCATTCCACAGATGTTTCCGGGGAAGGAGAAGTGCTCTGACATGGAATCTCGGTCAAGTGACCTTTGTCTTGGAGTTCATACTGCGTTTACGTTGTACAGTTGCTACCGTCAGAAGTGGAAACGATGTCGTGTTTGTGATCGGCAATGACTTAAAAGAGGAAAGGAACCGCAGTTCGTCAGCACCAATTGTTCCTAGTGTCATACAGTGTCTTCTCCATTAGTTTTTGCAGGAAAGCATTCCCTAGAATGCTGAACAGTTTTGTGCTTGAAACATTACAACGTCAATAGACCAGAAAGTGGAAACCACGCGTAGCAACCATAACAGAAATTATATACGCCCATATATAATAAACTTCAACCTGCACTAAGAATTTTATTATTGCAAAGATAAAAAAACATCTGAAGATATGTTAGATGCTGGTTTTGTTAAGAAAAACACTTGTTAAAGGGTCTTAAAAACAATCAGTTTACAATGTGTTCCTTCTTGTCACAAATCCACCATTTTGTTTGTGTGATTTTTTTTTAAAATAAATGCTCAATTTACAATTAAAATAATATAACCGTGCATTTTTCTTTTTAAATTGTATTTCTTCAAACACCCAAATGTAACAAGCATCCCAATCATCCACAAACAAAACACATTTCAGGTCTTCCAAGTGAGTTACACCTATGGCACACATGTTTCTGAGAACAACCCATATAAATAAAATTTCATAAAATAGCAATCAAGGGGGGGTGGCATGATGGCTAAGATGTTCGCCTGCCAAGAAGTAAACCATAACTGGCATAGGGTTCTGGGTTTGATTCCTCACTCTTTCTCACTTTGACAAAAAAACTCTGAATGTCAAAGTCTGTGAGACTAAGTATAATCTGAGGCCCTGTGTGCAAACGCACGCAGACCATCCCGTTCACAAATGAAAACTCTGTTCTGCCTTTTAGAAGAGTAGGCCATTATGTTCAGGCAGGAATGGATGACCAAAAAGCAAAAAACAAACCACGTGCACACAGGTGATGCGTTTAGACACCATCTTTGAAGTCAGAATGCGGCTACCTTAATGATGGGAAACGGTCGCATAGATGCAAAAATCTCACCATTGGTGAACCATGGAGCTCTAGCCAAGGAAAGAAAAAAGATAAATAATTTGCCATCCTTTCAGGTCTGTTCATATCAATATCAATGGAGATTTTTGCCTCTGATTAAAATTAAACAAACTACACATTTGGAGTTAACTTTTAAATTTATCTAGTTTCAGCCATGAAGACTTTAAATATTAGAATGAGTATAGTTAACTATCCTTTAAAAAGTCAGGATGCAGCTACCTTTGATGGTGGGTAAACGGCCGCATACACAAAATCTCACCATTTGTAAACTTCAGAGCTCGAGGCTTAGAAAGAAAAAGTTGGCTTAATGGGACCAGTGTCTATAGTTTCTACCTACAGTTA
Source organism: Rapana venosa (assembly GCA_028751875.1). Lineage (NCBI taxonomy): Eukaryota > Metazoa > Mollusca > Gastropoda > Neogastropoda > Muricidae > Rapana > Rapana venosa. The sequence continues at coordinate 17,412,446 of CM054148.1, read as the reverse complement.
GTGACTTAGTCGAACATCCCTTTTTTTTTTTTTTTGGATTTGTTAACAAATTTTAGGTCTTTGATGGAGATTTTTGGAGAATTATATTTTTTATGACTTTAAGTCTTTAAAATTCTTTTAATTCTATTAAGTGTAGAGTGGCCAAGCTTCTTTCTGTTGTTTTTTCTTCTTATATACCTATTCTGTCTTTCCATTTGTCATTATTTGATTTATGATAATGTTTTCTGACAGCTCTGATCGAGTGATTGATCCATGTGATTGTCACCTGCAAGACTCAGCAGATATCTGCAAGCAATTGTGCAACTAGAGTTAAACACATTTTTGTTTTACAACTAAACTTATACCTAAAGTAAGCTTCTTTTTTTTTTCAAATAATATTTTTTCCCCCAGAGCAATATCCTTTTTCAAAAAATTATTAAAAAAAAAAAACGGCTTTAATTTCAAAATCTTGGAGCACTTGTATTTATAGCAGCATGCATGCAGCACAGTGACAGTACTAGTATCAAGTTTTCTCAAGACTAATGTGTGCAGTTCATTCATCAAACAAAAACACTTCAAACAGCAACCAGAACAAAGATTACTGCCTTGTGTGAATTATTTGTGCTTTTAACTGGAAAAAAAGAGAAAACTGAAACATTGATAGTGAATTGAAATAAACTTTGATTTGCCATGTCAAATTCTGAACTGTTTATAGCTGTTTACTTGGTGAAATTTGGTCCAAGGGATGGGAAGTAAGGGGATAACAAAACCTAGACATTTGGATTGGGGGGGGGGGGGGGGGGGATTTAATTGGCTGGATCACCAGTGGTGAAATTTTGTGTATGATGACTATTGGCATTTGCCCACTGGTAAAGTAGACGGGATAGCTCAGTGGTCGGAGCACTCGCTTTCCCCCAGCCAAGTTAAGCAGCGTCGAGCGTGGTTACCAGTTGGATGGGTGACCGTTTGCGCGCCTTGGCTTCAGTACAGTTCACCCAGCTGTAAATGGGTACCTGCCCTCTTTAGGGTCAGGGAAGGTAAGGCAGCAAGGGAGAGGAGATGGGCGCCGCCCTCAATATGCTGGCCCTAGAGAAGTGAGGCCTCTGACGCCTCGCTCCCCCTACGACCTTATAGGTTATGGGACTCCTTTACCTTTACTTTTTAAAGTAGACTAGCTCAGTAGCTGTAAATGGGTACCTGCCCTCTTTAGGGTCAGGCATATGAGAAGGTAAAGCAGCAAGAGAGGGAGATGGTTGTCACCCTCACTATGCTGGCCTCTAGAGAAGCAGAGGTCTCTGACACCTTGCTTCCCTGTGACCACATAGGTTATAGGACACCTTTACCTTTTAAGGTGGACTCATCCCAACTTTGGGGATGATATCGGAACATGACACCAGTGTACTTGCAGATTTTTACATTTTGTCATCCGTTCCTATTGGCATATAATAGCCTATGCTTCCAAAAGGTAGAATAGAATGGGGTTTTAATGTGTACAAGAGGTTCTTTGTCAGTTTGTGCATTCGCACACAGGCCTTTAGTTTATAGTCTCATCTAACAGGCTTTTGGGGGGAGTGGAGTCAGTATTGGGGGGGGGGTTCCTATGAACTGGTGCATCCATGGTGGTTTGGACCTGGGCTGTCAGATTGTAAGCTTACTGCTCTAACCACTAGGCTGTGCCACCCCTGGCATGATCGTATGATGGCAAAAAGCCACCATTATGGTGTTTGGAAGAGGTAAAAGTGGTTACCTGAAAAGTAGGAGGTTTGTGGTTTGAATCCTGTCTACAGGAAGTCTGAGTCTCTCTCTGTATCTACTAGACCATGACACACACATGCATTTTATGCATGCTCACAGTCGCACACACTATTCACAGTATCAGTGTCATACTTTAATTTGTTTTAAAAACATGCAGTGAACACACACAGGACATCTTGCACACCCATTAAAATCTGTTCTGCCTTTTGGAAGAGTAGACCATTAATGGTATTTTAGTACCAGTGGGAAAGGATGACAACATAAATGCATGTACACAGGGACTGGATGTAAAAAGTTACCCGAGTGCTTATCTAGTTATCCTCACTCAGTCAAAATAAGAATAAAATTAAAAACCATGTTGGAGTCGGATACGCTAGGCCTGACTTTTCAGGTGCTGAACAGCAGTGCAACACTTGTTTGTGCTTTGCATGGGTGTGACTTTGTGTTGGTTGTCAACTTGTGTTTGTCTTGGTTTGGTTTTTGAAGAATTGTTTGGGTTTTCGTCCCCCTTCCCCCGTTCCTTGGCTACAGCTCTGAGGTTATTATTTATTTATTTATTATTCTTTTATTTCGAGGATAATAGAATAAGCGCTTATTCACCAATGGTGAGATGTGTGTGTGACCTCTTTCCCCCCCTCATCAGCTGTATTCCAATTTTGGAGATGAATCGTTTGTTTGATTTAGTGGGTTGAATTTCTCTGTGTGTTTGTGCACACTTGTGTCTTTATGACTTGTGTGTATGTTTGTGTGTGTGTGCTTTATTTATATTTGTTAATTTTGTGTGTGTGTTTGTTTGGTTTTTTTAAAGTGAGGGATTGTTTATGATTTTCTCATTTTATATCACTAATAATATTATGAATGTGTCTTGCAGGTAGTATCGATCTTCACATCAAGTGCCACATAAAAAAACCAATTAAACACTATTAAAAAAAAACAAGAAAGAAAAAAAAACAATAAAACAGGACTTACTGTTCAAAACATCAAATCCCACATTTAAAATAAAAAAGACAACAAGAAAACAGGACTTTCGGAAAGGCATGTAAAGGTTAAAAAAAAGACTAGTGGTGACAGTGACATTGTGGCTCCTAACCCATGGTTGCAATGGATATGGCGGCCTCGCTGGCAGCTTTTGAACAACAGCAGCAGCAGCAGCAGCAGCAGCAGCCACTGGCAGGAATGGTTCAGCAACCGCTTACCTCCCTTACTCTGCCACTCCAGATGGCGCAGCTGCAACAGCAGGTAAATAAGTGAATTTAAAATATGTCTTTTTTTTTTAATGATAAATGTTGGTGTTTTTTAAAAATCTGATTGCTGCCTGTCATGCATGTGGGAATAGGTTATGTGTTGTTATTTTTAAAGATTTCAGTGCTGCTTTTAACCGTTATTTGGGAAAGTTAAGGTCACTGTCAGTGGCACACTCAAGTAACAGAAAGCCTGATTGTTAGAGCATAAAGTTCATGATCTGACAGCCCAGGTTCGAGCCACCACTTTTCAAAGGAATTTTCCCCCAGGAGTTAACATCAGTACTGACTGACTCCACTGCCCCTAAAGTCCTTCGGATGATACTGTAAAGCAGACTCCAGTGGGCTAACACACAGAAAGGCACACATCATCTTGTGCACTTGTTAAACCTGCTCTGCCTTCAGGAAGAGATGGCCATTGCATGCTTGTAAGAACAGATGAGAAAATGGACAAAAAAGCATGCGTGTTGGAGATCTCTGCAGTCGGAATGCAGCTACCTTGATGCTAGGTTAAAGCAGTCGCCCATGCAAGAATCTCACCATTGGTGAACCTCGGAGCTCTAGCTGAGCAACAACTACAAAAAACAGTAGTAAAGGACTTAACAGCGTCTTAGAACATCATTTCTGTGTTAACATGTGTCTGTTCATCAGTGTGTGTGTGTGTGTGATTTTTTGGTTTCAGATTCATGTTTGTGTTTCTGTGTATCTCTAATTACTGGGGGAGAAAAAAGATTCTGTTATCCAGTGTTTAGGATGTACACATGTTGAAAGTGATTTTCATAAGTTCTGATTTTTTAAAAATGCCTTAATTTGAAGGGAAAAAACCCAAAAAGTAACATTTCCATCATCTGACAAGCTTATGGCAACTGTCAGTGCAATGTTTTAATATGAGATAACCAAGATCTTTATCACTGGATAGTCTGGGTGACTTGTGTGCATGTAGAAAAAGGTGGAGAGAAGTTTCATGTTTGGGTACCCTTGGGCCCCCTTTTAAAATCCTAGAATCAGCACTTTAGCCAAAATTATTACTGTGATGTAGAATCAACATTGTAACAGTGATGGGTAAACAGGCTCAAAGAAGAAAAGACAGCATGTCGTGTTCAGTTACATTTCATGGAAAGGAAAATCATACAGTTATTTGCTTATGGGTGTTTTTTTTACAGCAGCTCCCCCTTCTACAGTTAGCCCAAAATCACATTCTTCAAGGACAATTGCAAGGTCTGCAAGGGCAGATCCAGCAGACGCCGCTTCAAGGACAGTTACAAAGTCAGCTTCAAGGTCAAATGCAGCAAGGACAGCTCCAAGTTCAAGGCCAGTTGCAGCATGGACAACTTCAAAATCAACTTCAAAATCAACTGCAGCAAAGCCAACTGCAGAATCACCTGCAGCAAAGCCAACTGCAGAATCAACTGCAACAGAGCCAACTGCAAGGTCAGTGGCAGCAAAGTCAGCTGCAGCAAAGTCAGCTGCAGCAAAGTCAGCTGCAGCAAAGTCAGCTACAGCAAAATCAGCTTACAGCAAGGTCAGCTGCAACAAGGTCAGCTGCAGGCTAGTCAACTGCAGAGTCATCTACAGAATCAGCTGCAAAGCCACCTTCAAGGGCAACAACTTGTGCTGCCTTTTAATCAAGGGCAAGCATTTCAGCTGCAGGGACAGAACGGGCAGTTCTTTCAACAGGTGGGTATTCTTTACACTCACAGAGAGAAAGAGACCATAAGTAACTGTAACAGCCTTTCAAGAGTGTGTGTGTCTGTGTGTGTGTGAATGATGATGATAATAATGGTTGGTTCATTTTTGCTGCCCATATGAACAGGAAAATATGTATTGTATATGGGAGAGCAAATAAGGTCATAGGACCTAAAACTTCAACTGTGAGCATACCAGCATGAGATATATAGATATATATATATATATATATATATATATATATTATATTCATATCGTAACAGAGTATAGTAGCATAAGAATTCTTTATGAAGGAGTAATTTTGTTTCTAAGTTTCAGTGATTTAATTATGTACACAGCATCTGTGATAATGTGTATGTTTGTGCTTTGCCTTACACATGCAATTTAAAAATGTTTCTACCAAAAGTATTAGGGGTGGGCAAGGGGATACTTCGGTTCCATACTTCTGACAAGTCCCAAAACTTGCTAAAATTAACATTTACATGTAATTTCAAGATGGAGGACATCTAAAACGATCAGGAGTAATAAGCAGGTGTGTAAAAAGAGAGAATGTTTAGAAAAGAAGTAAAGGAAGAGTGAAATTGTTGGGGGGGGGGTTGGTTGGTAGTTTTTAATTTCAAGGATAATGGAATAAGCATGCATGTGCTTTTTTACATCCAGCCACCATGTGTGTGTGGTTTTGCAAATATTGTCATCTGCTCCCACTTGTTCGAAAAGTGATAAAAGGGTTTTAACATGCGCACAAGGTGTTCTGCATGCATTCGCACGTGGAGCCTTGGTTTATAGTCTTGTCCACAGGATTATTTGAAAACATGTCCTACCTTTTACTATCATTTCACCACTGACACATACACAAACTTCCATCTCCCCAGGTTCCAATCCTGTGTGCGGATGGGCAGCAGATTCTAGCCCAGGTGCCCATTCAGACCATGCCTCAGCAAATCATCATCCCCCAAACCCACCAGCTCCAGAATCAGGTTCTAGGACAGTTGGTGCAAACTGAGGGAGGAACCTACATCCTCCAGCCAACCTTCGTCGGGGCTGCTGCTGCCGAAGCCAACCAGCAACAGCAGCAACAACAGCAACAGATACTGCAACAGGCCATTCAAGTGCAGTCTCAAGGTAGGAAGTCGCATGATCTTTTGTCAATGGATCACATCCGACACATTGCCATTCATGACCACTCCTTTCAGGTTTGGATGTTGCTGTGGGGGGGGGGGGGGGGGGGGGGGGGGAATGTCAGCCAAGCATAGGAAACTTTTGCACTCAAGATGTTTAGGGTAGACTACTCTTTACAGATCCTGTAAACTTGACTTTTCCAACTGCTTGATTGAAAAGTATGTTCTTTCGAGCCAGAAGGCCCATAGAGCCGGAGCTTATCCCGGTTTCTGTAGCGTTAAGCGAACTGATGGTTTTTCACCACCCCTGTGACAGGACGCTAGTCTGTCGCCAGATACTTCCCCAGCAGAGCTGGTACCCACTTGTACACCTGGGTGGAGTGAGGAAAATAGGAGTAAAGTGTCTTTCCCAAGGACACAACACCGAGCCGAGTGGGGATCGAACCCGCGACCTCTGGATCACGAGTTGACCGCCTAAACCACTCGACCACGGTGCCTCCCTGCTTGATTGAAAGGATGGTTGGAATTTGTTCAACAAGTGCTTGACAAAATCATGGACAATCAAAGCTGTGAGGAGGATGAAGAGTCTAGAGTTGACTCGGGCTGGCAATTTTGATGTTGGAACTATAAAAATAAAAAAAATTATTTTAAAAAAGACAAAACTGACAACAACAGGAAAAGTGACTATTGAGGGGTACTGCTTGTGAGGAAGATGAGATTTCTAATTTTGTGAATATGTATATTATGTGTGTGTGCACTTTAGTATCTGCAAATATTTTGTGCCCACAATTGATACTCGAACATCACCTTTTTCTTTTAAACAAAATACTGCTGTAATATCAAGCATTTCAAACCTGAAGTCTTCATGGATCCTAGATATTTACAGTCAGTCTTAACCACTCGGTTATAGCTTCTGTTAATCATAGTTACATAAATTTACAATTATGGCTTGCCTCGGATGACTTGCTGTCCAGGTCTGTTAACATTATTTTTTTCTTCTCAGGAGACATCATTATACAGTTATGGTGGTTGTGTGATGGTACAGTTATCGTTTGTGATGGTACAGTTATTGTTTGTGATGGTAGTTATTGTTGTTTTGTGAATGCTGTTATATGATAGTACAGTTGTGCTGGTTGTGTGACGATGCAATAGTCATGGTGGTTGTGTTATGATGCAATAGTCATGGTAGTTGTGTTATGATGCAATAGTCATGGTAGTTGTGTGACGATGCAGTAGTCATGGTGGTTGTGTGGCGATGCAGTAGTCATGGTTGTATGACAATGCAATAGTCATGGTAGTTGTATGACGATGCAATAGTCATAATAGTTGTATGATGATGCAATAGTCATAATGGTTTTGTGACTGGAACAGTTCCAGTGGAACAGCTAGTGAACGGAGCTGCCCAGCAGTTCATCTGCAATGCCTCGGTGCCTCAGGTGACCTTGGACACCAGCCAGCAGCAGACGGTCAACCCCATCCTTCAAGTGCAGCCTGTGTCTGCCGGCACGCAGACTGCAGAGTCTGCCATTGTTGGGGTAACTTTGTCATTGCTTTTTTCGTCGTCGTTTTATTCTCTTGTTTTCTTTTGTATGGGGACGGGATAGCTCAGTGGTCGGAGCACTCGCTTTCCCCCAGCCAAGTTAAGCAGCGTCGAGCGTGGTTACCAGCTGGATGGGTAACCGTTTGCGCGCCTTGGCTTCAGTACAGTTCCCCCAGTTCACCCAGCTGTAAAATGGGTACCTGCCCTCTTTAGGGTCAGGGAAGGTAAAGCAGCGAGGGAGAGGAGATGGGCGCCGCCCTCAATATGCTGGCCCTAGAGAAGTGAGGTCTCTGACGCCTTGCTCCCCTACGACCTTATAGGTTATGGGACTCCTTTACCTTTCCTCCTTTCTTTTGTTTTGTATAATGTCCGTTCACTGTTCATTCATTCATTCAATGTTGTATTCTCTTTTGTGTGTTGTTGGGTTTTTTTGGGGTGGGGTTGGAGTAGTTATGGATTTTTTTTTCAGAGTTTGTCTTTTTTTTAAAAGTCTGTTTCCATCTCCTTTTTGTTCATATCTGCTTTTTTTCTCTTAAAAAAATTTTTTTTTGTGGGGGGGGGGGGGGGGGGGTTCTTTGGACTAGGGTGGGGGGCAAGTAAAAAAGAAGGGACAGAGTTGTGACGGAGGGTGTTGGTTGGGGGGGGGGGGGGGGGGGGGGGCATTGGTTTTTGTGGGAAGATGGTCTGTTTTTGGTTTGTTTTAGAAGAGGGGATTTAAGGGAGGAGCAGGCTTTCTTTTGGAATTTGGGGGGTGGTTTTGTAATTCTTTTAAGAATGTAGTCATATGCACCATTTGTTCTACTTACTTTGTCCTCAAATTTGGAAGATAAATAGGCTGCATATATCCCCATGTACACTTTTCTGTTGCTCTCATTGTAGCAGCAGAAAAGCTTGTATAGGTAAGGACAGTAGGATTTTTCTCCAACCTTCACGTTTTATGCCCCCTCGTTGTAAATGTAAGAAACCACACAAACTCCTCAACATTTTTACAGGTTATATGGGATGAGTGTGTGTGTGTAGACTTTCTTTGTGTTGTTTTGGTATAAGATTACTGTGGTCCCTTATCATCATCAATACACATACAGTTCCAGTAGCATAAGTGTGTGTAAAACATGTTTTCCTAGTGTAATTGTTGTTGTGCGTTCCTCAGCTTAACTACCAAGAGGTCCACCAGAATATTCATTGGAACTCAATCATCCTGCCTGGGAATCTCTGCAAGACTAAGTACACACTGGATGAGAAGTTTGTGAGTATGTGGCTGCCTACTCCTTTAGATGATTTTTATCTCCTACAAATGGGAATGCAGGTTGTTACCCTTGGAGCTTGTCATGGCTGAAGACAGTCTCAGCATAACAACAGTTTGATATAAACTTCAGCACAAAGCATACATCAATAACTAACAACTTTTGGCCATAAGACAGTCTTAGTAGTATTATGCTGTAAGATTCCTTTGGTTCAAACTACATCTTTTTTTTTCTTTTTTCTTTTTTTAAAGTTCAACTAGAGCTTCAAGGACTGATGGTGAAAACATTTCTGTATCAGGCATGGTACATCTCCGCAAATTCGCGGAAATCGGCGAAAAAGAAAAAAAAAATTTTAATAAATGAGAGAAAAATGAAACACACATAACCATAACCCGGGCAAGGGATGTAACTCTTTTATGCGGATTACTTCCCTTCTCTGCTTGACATGAGTCATCACTAGCCTAGGTAGCAAGTGAAGGGGACCAGTATATCAACAGTGGGTATTGGGTTTCATGACAGGGAGGGACTAGCCTAGTGTGAAGGGAGTTGGGAGGAAGGAGAGTGGGTGGGGGGCTTTCACTGGCTGTGGTCAGAGAGCAATGTCTGTAAACATAATCAGCAGGTCCCCCTTTTTCAGGGAGTGAACTCCCCCCCCCCCCCCCCCCCCCCCCTCTCTCTCTCTCTCTCTCTCTCTTTTCAAATCTCTCTCTCTCTCTTTCTTTTTTCTCTATCTCTCTCTCACCCACTTACACACACACACACACACATGCTTTTTGTTGTATTATTCCATGTGCTTCCCCACCACCACAAACCCCCTCCCTTCTCTCTCTCTTTCTCTCTCTCTCTCTCTCTCTCTCTCTCTCTCTCTCTCTCTGTCTCTGTCCTTCCTCTCTCTTCCTCTACCTGTGTTTGTTCACATTTATCTAAATATGTCCTCATTTTTGCTCTGTGATTACTTGGGTATAAAACCTCCTTTGGGTTAAGAAATGACTGATAAAAAGTCATTCTGGGAGAGCTTATTTTAGGGCAGAAATTGCTTAGTATAAAGAACTGACATTAGTTCAAGGAGAGACTTTTTTTTACAGGCTAGAATTGCTTAAAACCCTTCGGCTTCTGCCCCTTGACCCCGCCAGGGTGCAATGCCCCCTGGACCCCCAAACCATTTCAGGGGGAAAATGCTTTTCCTCCAGTACCATGCCTGTGTATGCAACCGTTTGTCCACCATCAAGTTAGCTGTATTCCAACTTCAGGGAGCGAACTCGCCTTATTAACCGTGTAATCTCTGTTTTCAATTACAGTCGCTTATCCCAGGTTCCACCAACACCACCTCCGTGGCTGCCGCCACCTCCTCCACATCCCAGGCTCCCACAGTGACAACCACGACAATGGCATCGACATCCACCTCAGTGGAGCGCATAGCCATCATGGGTGAGGACGCCAAGGAAGACGACAAGCCTCACTTCGTCAATGCCAAACAGTACAGTCGCATTCTGAAGAGGAGGGAGGCCAGGGCCAAACTGGAAGCCTGTGGGAAGATTCGGAAACAGCGGAAGGTAGTATTGAGAAGTGTGGGTAACAATTCTCTGTATTCTCTTTTTGGGGGGGGGGGGTGGGGGTGCGTAGTGTAGTGCCTGGTCTTTTCCCGTGCTTGTAACTCTGTAGGTCTGCTCGCTGGCTTAGCCCACATTCTGACTTCAGAGCAGCTTATTTTATTGCACAGGTTGCATGCTGGGCGTGTTATGTTTCTGTAAACCACAGAACGCTGACATGAATTGTGGGATCTTCAACATGTGTATTTGATCTTCTGCATGTGCGTACACATGGAGGGAATTAAGGCAATGGCTGGTCTGCACTCTGAAGTTGATCTAGGGGCTGTGTAAAAATCCCCATTTTTAGTTCACCATTTGATGTTGCTCTGATTCAAACCTACGACCTTACAGACCTACAGAGTTGAAGTCAAGGGGTCTGAACAGCGCTGTCGGTAGCTGAATGAGTGTTTTGTGTCTGTCTCCAGTCATTGTAATAAATTTCATAATCAAGATTGTAATGTGGACTTGCTTTTGTACACAAGAGAATCAAATATGGCTTTCCGTAATCTTTGTGTGTGGAGGGGTGGGGGCGGTTAGCTAAGTTAGAGGCATGCTTGCCATCCTGGATGGACTGAATTTTATTTGTTTTTGAAAAGTATCATATCTATGGCCAGGGGTGTACCAGGAATCCAATGTTTTTATGTGCGCCCCGAAAGTTACAATCCCAGTGTCTAATTTCAGTCGGAGTCAGATTGTTTCGAGCCCTTTGTATCTGCCTCCAACATCTGTACACATGTGTACAGTAGCTGACGGAAATGAAGAAAGATTTGGGGGTTGAAGGGCTATTTCACATCAGTTTGCCCATGATCTGAAAAGAAGGTGTCGAAGAGGGAAGCATATGATGATGCGGGTTGTTCCATGAAAAAGGAGCGTTTTGTGGGAGTGTCCCTGAAAGTTGGTCAGCGTCCCTGATTTTCATTGGTTCTGTCCCTGAAAGCAAAACTTGAGAGGGTAGGAATACCTGTAGAGGGTTAACCCTCTGCTGTCCTTATAGACTATGTAAGTATAACTGAAAATACCATGGCAGTCCGCAACACAAGCACACCCACTACATGCATACATGCATCAATAAATGAAATTTCCTTTTTTCTCACCAAACGCTTTTTAAAAAAATGAAATTCAAATTTATCACTGCACCCAAAACAGTCAATGTTTTCCTTATGTAGTCAGCGAGCAGAAGATCATAATGCATAACTCAGCCATAGCTCATAACTAGGTCACGATTGACTTCAGACTTGTCTCACTTCAAAATTTCCTCATGAGTTTAAACCTCCAAAACAACCTACCATCAAAATTATGTCTGAAAATGAATTGTAGAAGTTTTGAGGTTCACCATTTTCTGATGACTCCCCAAAAAAGACTTTTTTAAAAATTTATTTTGAAAGTTCACAGCAGCTAAACCACATATCAATCCTCTTTAAACATTCAAAATGGCGTCCAAGGACTTTCCTTCATCACAAAAAATTGCATTGTGGGATATGCAATAGTGAAAGTGGAAGTTGTTGATCTACTGCCAACAGTCGGTCTTGGTCAATCCGGTATTTTGAGATAGAAGTCGGACCAGTAACAGTCGGTCTTGGTCAATCCGATATTTTGAGATAGAAGTCGGACCAGTCGCTCACAGTTGATCAAGACAGCAGTGTGTTTAAGCAGCAGACTTATGACCTGTCGGTTATCTTGATTGATGAGTTATGTCCTGCTGAGCTGTTCCTGTGATGGGTTTTCCCTTGGAGTTTGGATTGGTTACCACTCCATTCCCCTGCCAGTTCTTCAGAATAGACGCTAAACCCACATCATGTTATGTTCAAGTACTCGCATGACATCTGCTGCTGTTACTCAGTTCCTGTGTGTTTTATCATTGTAAGTCGTATTTCTTGGAGTGCTGTTTTGTCAGTGTATAATTTGTTGGTCGTGTTGCTGATTTGGGGGTCATTTACAGTGGTGTTGTTACAAAAGGGAATTGCTAGCATTTATTCTTGTGTGTGCGATTGTGCTTTTTTTTTGGGGGGGGGGGGGGGGGAGGCGGGGGGGCTGGATTTTTTCAGTAGAAATGTATTCTGAATAATTTTTTTTTTGTTTTCTAACTTATGAGAGCCTTTCTCTCTCTCTCACACACACACAGAGTATAGCCTAGTGGTTAGAACATTGCACTCGCAATCTAACGACCCAGGTTCGATTCCCGTTCAAGGGGATATTTTCTCCTGGAGTTAACATCAGTGCAGACTCCACTCTCCCTTTAAGTCCTTTGGATGAGACTATATGTAAAAAATAAAGCACAAGAGTGCTTTTTTCTGTTGTCCTCGAAATAACACACACAACACATACACAAACACTCACTCACAAATACAACTTATTAGTCATGGCTTAATGCAATCTCAGCATTACGTTTTAAACCATAACATTTTCATGCAGACTTTGGTAGTTATCTGACAAAGCTTTTTTCGTCTGCGCCAAGAAGCCATTTATCCATATCTTTCACCTGTGGGCTTTCTTTGCAGAAGTATCTACACGAATCTCGTCACAACCACGCAATCAAAAGGGTGCGAGGCCTTGGTGGTCGATTCTTCTCTGTCAAAAATGAACCAGAGGACATTAAAGAGGTAAGAGGGAACAAAAAGGAAGAAGCTGTGAAAGTATTGTCCGCCTTGTCTGTAATTTTCATTCAATTGAAGGCTTTGGGGGAAAGGGATGGGACTGGAGGGGATGGAGTGCTTCCTTTTGTTTGCTGCGTTTTTATTATTATTATTATTGACATACATGTTCAAAGCATGTATAACAAACCCCCATGGGGATGCTGGGACTCTTTTAGTATAAACAGCATCCCGACCTTCTGGAAAATCTGTGCTGGAAATGTCCCCTTTTCTGTTGCTCTCTTTGTTTCTGTCTTTTCCCCGACACCTGTCTGTCATCTCCCATTACTTAATTTCTGCCTTCGCAGTCCATTTTCCTGCCTTTTTGTTTTTCTCCAGCAAATCTTTCAAATAGTTCTCTTGTTTTCGCTATATGACATTTTGCCTGTATTGTTGTGATCTGGCGACCAGGCAGCGAAATATACTAGGCTGGGCACGTGATGTCCTTTCTGCTATCGTTTGCCCATATGACATTTTTCTTACTTATTGTGTTTGAACATTGAAGTGTACATATTATGCTTTTTTATAACCTGAGGATGGTAATTTAAGTGCAATGGCTGGCATCCTCAGCACGACCTGGTTTTATTGGTCTTCAGAAATGCAGTAGTTCAGGCATTTTGTCATTTAATGTTGTTTTTCATTTTCTCCAAGATTGACAGTGTTGGTTGTTGGAATGATTGGATGGTGTTGATGTTGAACTTGGGTGAATGTTAGTGTTACTGGAGTTGTAGAAATGGAATGAGGTGACGGCGGTGCTGATATGGCCTTCATGGTCAGTGGGGGAGCTATGAATAACATCAAGTAAAATGAAAGCATGTATAAGAAAGGAAACTGTAACCCCCCCAAAAAAAATCCTGTAGAGTTTTATCTCGTGACAGTGTGATTCAACTACTATGAAAACTACAAATGGCTGATTGTCATGATTCTTACTTACAAGTTTGATTTGTAGTTGCAAATATTTTCAGCCTTTGGATGAGACTATAAACCGAGGCCCCGTGTTTGAACGCATGCAGAACATCTTGCGCACAGGTTAAATCCTGTTCCACTTTTCGGAAGAGTAGGCCATTGTATGCCGGTGGAAACAGATGACAAAATTTACAAAACCGCATACACACGGGGACTGGATGTAAAAAAGCACATGAGTGTTTATTCCATTATCCTCGATATAAAAGAATAAATAAATAAATAAGCATTTGTGCAAATACTGATACACTGTTGCCAAAACAAATCATCTGTATTTATATATAACTTCAGCTTACCACCTGGAGTAAAATCCCACTCCAGATTTTTTTATGTCTCGAAGCAGAGTTGGTGAAAATCAGATCTCAAAGACATACATTTACTTACATCTTTATTCTTAAGTGTTGAGATCTCTGTGTGTTTGTACGCATGTGTGTCTGCATGTATGCACATAATACTTCCATGAAGTGTGTGCTTGGATGTGTTTGTGAATGTGTATGTGTCACAGTGTGTGTAAACAGTGTACTTTTATAAATGCAGTGTGCACATGCATGTATTGTGTATGTATGTCACTGTGTGTATGCAAGCTGTACTGATATAAGGGGTGTGTGTGTGTGTTGGTAACAGAGAGAAAGGAGCATTAGTTGGAAAGGTAGAGTAAACCCCTTTTGTAAGTTTGTTCTTACCTACAGCATGAAAGAAATTTAACGTTTTTCTCATTTTCAACCATATGAAACGTATCTGCAAAGGATCAAGAGACACAGAGAGAGAGAATGAAATATGTATGTGTGTGCTTGTTTAAGCTACTGCCATTATTATTTTCAGCCTTGATATCTGCATTTCAGGGGGTTTTGAGGAGAAGAGGGGGTGTGGTAATTTTCTTTCCTTTCAAGTGTGTCTTGACTTGTTTCCTTGAATCATTTAGCCGCTGAGTATCTATGCAGGGTTAAGAAGTAAAGTGGAAATATTCCTGATGAATGGCAAAAGTCAGTGGGAAAACAAACATGGCCTCAGACACTGGGCCCTGACATTCTTTTCCCATGAACTCCCTGAGGAGTCATTGAGGCCCTACACTAAATGGTTCAAGCTCTGGCTCTTGGGCAACTTGAACCTGGCAGAGCCCATCCTTCTTCAGACACAGGGTGCATGCTGGGTATGTTCATATTTCCATAACCCACTAAACGCTGACATGGATTATGGGATATTTTTATGCGTATATTTGATCTTTTGTATGCACACAGAGAATCCATGCAGCAGCAGGTGTGTTCTTTGAGTTGGGATCATGAAAATCCTTTTCAGCAGACGCCACTGCGGAGATTGAAACCCCTAACTTGATGAACCCACAAGATCAAAGTTAGACACTCTTGACCACTTGGCTGAAGCGTCCATCAGATCTATAGAGAATTTTAAATGATCTTTGGACAGACGCTAAAGCTGAGTGGTCAAGACCATTTGACGTAAATCCCGTGGGTCCATGAAGTTGTGGGCACGAATCTCAGCAGTGTCTGATGAATTAAGGGTGGGGATGTTTATGATCTCCCAGGTCAACTTCAGGTGCAAACCTGCCTGTGTCTTAATTCCCTTTATGTATATACACATGCAGAAGATCAAATATACACATTAAAAATCACGTATTTCATGTTGGTGTTCAGTGGGCTACAGAAACACGAACATACTCGGCATACATCCCCAAAGTCGAAATGCAGCTGCATTCATGGTGGGCAAAAACTGTCACATATACAAAATGTCACTGTTGATGAACTTCACAGCTCTAGCCAAGGAATGAAAAAGAATGATGCTTGAAAAAGACTGGGGAGTATTTGGTTTTGACAGTGCACTAGTTGTGACTGTGCAGTCAGGGGTAACAGTATCTGCTTTTTCTTATTCTGAGAGATTTTTTTAAACTTCCTTGTTTTGTTATTTTGATGTATTAATAGTGTTTTCTTTGCTGTTATGTCTGCATTGTTATTTCCTTCTCTTATAAATATGTAAAACATTTTATTTTCTTATTTACTCTGATGTCTTTTTTTATGCATAAAATATGGGGAGTGATTCTTCCCAGAGCAAGAAAGCATTTTTTGTGTGTTACAGGAACCAAACAGCCCATAACAAGGACAAAGATGCAGCATTTTCTACAGCCATGACAAACTCTCTACTTGGTTTAAACAAAAAAACGCAACTCTCTACTTGGTGCTAGGCCTGTGAGGTCAAGACTCCGCTGTTTCAGAATCAAAACCATGACAGAATAATTGTGTGAGTGTGTGAAGAAAAAGACTACAGGACAAGGTGGACACTGGAGGCTGGTTGTTTGGCTGGGTCCCCAAAATGGACGTTTCAATGTTGCAGGCAACTTTCACTTTCTGCTTCAGTGACAGCCCCGGTCCTGACATCTTGTCCTTGGAGGGAGGGCCAACTGTGTCTCGGGATGTGGGGGCTGGAGACTTTGGACTGGTTTCTGTGGACCAGTGTCACGTGGGCACTCGTGTGGTAGCTATGAATTGAACAGGAAGAGAAGAAAAAGAGATGGGTGAAAATAGTGGTGAAAAGTATGTTCACAATACAGTGCAATGTGGTGTAAGCACACAGTGGAAAAAATGATTGTGTTTGAAAGGTATGGGAGAAGAAAAGAAAGGAAATTGTACAAAGATGGAAAATGATGATAAAAGTGACACTTCTGGAAGTGAAAGTTGTACAGCATTGCTGAGCATTTCTGTAGTCTTACCTCTTCCTGTCCCTGAAACTGTGTGCACAAAGATTTCCTTTGACTGGGGCAGGCCATGGCCAGTGGCCTGCGCTTGTCTCTTCCTCCATCTGAAAGTTCTGTGTGTGGAAAATCCTGTGCCATTAGACTGTAACACAAGCACTCTACCTCTTCTCTGTTACCAAGCTTCACGGTGAAATGATTGTGACAGGGATGTTGGATGGCGAATGCATGCTGTGTTCTTCATGTCAGTTTTGCAAAGAAATGTGATGAAAACGACACTGCCATATATCACGAGGAATCATCCATTCATGTCACAGTTGCAAGGAGTGTTGTGATTATGCCAAAATGGGGTGTGAAAGTGAATGTTTGAAAGTGTGGGGAGTGCATTTTAACAGCCAAAGTAGCAGCTGTTTTATGTGGACCTTTATTTGTACTGATCAAGTGCATGAACATTTTCTTGCAAGTAAGCCATTTCTTTTTTTTGCTGCCTCATCTGCTGTGATGTCCCCTGTCCTGCTGTTCCCACACCGCTCATTCCAATCTCCCCGCCACAGCTATACCCAGATTTGTAATGTCTCATCCTCAGAGTCAGAGGTCCACAGGAAGCCAATCACTATCAGGCTGCCGTGGGGTCACCAGCCATTGCTGCTGGGTCACTTTGGTGGTGTTCAGTGGTGCCTGTTCTGAGCTAACATACGCAGGACACCACCTACTAAGCCCCCTACTAACGACAGTATTAGCTCAGTTGCAGAGCCAGACTAAGTGAGTTGCCCACCTGAGGTGGCAACCACCACAACGTCCCTCCAACGACCGTCCCCCCTGAGCCTCCAACCCCAAAGGCCCTGACACAAACTCACCACAGGCACACAAGGGTATGGGCAAACCAAATCTTAGGCTACCATGAGACCAGAACAACTGGGACCACCAAATCAGAGGCTTTTTAAAATTTTTATTGCATGATGATCAGTGACAATGAGGATGACGTAATTATGCTGGAAATGTATATGCTTTGAGACTACTTGACAGGGTTGTACTCTACGCTCACTATCATAATATATCCCAGCGTCAACCAGGCCTGAGAGATACAGACACCTGCAGTGTTGGTCAGGTAATTTGAGCAACACTCTCAAACTCACATCCGTTAAGTGGATGAAGCTCGACTGTGTGGTCCCAGTCTTCCCACTGAGCCCACAGCACACTCACTCTGGGTAGGAGGCGGCTGGAGTCTGAAAAATCCCTATAACCAGTCCGTAACCCAAGGCGCTAACCACTACGCCATGGCGGCTGGCAAGTCAGCCATTTCTGTTTCTTTCTTCAAGTTCACTTAGATATATTAGTGGTTAAAAAATTACCAAACTGAAGTGATAATTTCCTTTGGAAATGAGTGTTTAAGTTATATCTGAAATTTATTGAAGGAAATGGGTGACACTTTTATCTTAAAGATAAATGCCTTTTTTTTTTTTCTTCAGCAACAAATATTTGAGGAAGACCAGGTTTTACACAAGAAAAAAGTTTTTAGAGGTAACAAAAGATAAATCATTGTGAAAGAAAACCAAAACCAAACAGCATTATACTTTAAAAACAAAAGAAAGACACACCTTTTAGCAGAACATGCTTGTGTTTCATTTGAAAGGGTTGAGTAGATTGCGTTTTCTTTCTGCCACAGCCTGCAATGTAATTTCAAGTCCAAGTGTTCATCAAAGACCATTTGTAATAAAGACTTGTGTTTTGTGTTCTTTGCAATGCTAACACACATCATACCTATAAGAATGATGGGATTGATGATAGCTAATTTCTGTTGATATCATGTCCACTTTGGCTCTGAATTCTGAAGAGAACATCCATTGTTTTTTAAAAATATGCTACATAAAAAATTGTTTTAATTGTCCCTGATTCTACAAAACCCTAGAAAATGTTATACTTCTGTTCATTTTTGAAAATACTAGTGTAGGCCTTATAAACAATCCCTTTAGAAAAATAGAGGAAGAAACTAACTCTTAGGATTAAATAAAAACAAAATCAAAGCAATATCAGCTGTGTCAATGATAAGCTTTTTTGTAACATTTTTTAAAACTTGTTTATGATGCTGAAGCAGACATTTCGTCAAAAAGGTCTTTCATTTTCTTCAGATATGCTGATTTCTTTTGGAAGAAATAAGGTTATTCTCAATATCATGTATGGACTGTGTTTTTGCCTTTATCTCAGTAAAAGTTATTCATATTTTCTGACACATTTCATTGATAGACCATTAAAGCGCACAAGTTGCTGGCATCAATATCAAAATCAGAAAAGCTTGAATTTATAAAACTTGTTTCTAAAATATGAAACAGGGTTTTTTTTTTTCATTTTTGTGAATTATAGAGGTCTTAAAGCAATATGGTGTATTACTTTATTGCGGGTTGCAGAGGTATTAAAGGATTTTTTTTTTTTTTTTTTTAGAGTGAACTGCTTCAGAATATGCAAGTTGCTGTACAAACTTTGAAGAATCATTCTGCTGGTGAGTGTGTCGCTCTTCCATTCCATGTTTCTCGTGTTTGGTGGCTGGTTCTGTGTGGTTGTCCCTGTCTTGGGGGCTGCTGAATGCTTCGATGTGAAGACTTGGTCATGTTTTCACAATGTTAGCTGTTGTTAGCTATGATGCCGATTTTCATTACCAGGAGGATCTGACTCTGCCCAGACTGTGTTTACCTGTCAGTACCAACAGTGTGCAACATCTTGATAACTTCTGTTTGTATCTTGGGGTGGGGGGGTTTGGGGGTTGGTTGTTTTTTGTTGTTTTGTTTATCAAGTCTTACAGCAAGAAGAATCTTTTTTGCGTTTGCTTCTCCACATGACCAAGTTGGCAGATACTTCATAAGCCAAATAACACAATGTGCCTTTAGTGCATGCTTGGTGTTTTCTTGTCATTCATACTACTATCAGCCATAAGTTACAGGCTCGAGATTCAGGATTTTTAACATGTTCTCAAGGTGTTAATGCATGAGTAGCCACACAAGACCTTTAGTTCATAGTCTTGAAACAGAAAAATGGGTTCAACAATCGGTGTTTACTTTCAGGAGAAAAACAGATAAAGAATCCTCAACTATTTATTTATCTGGGCATTGACTTAGACCTGCACCCATTACACCTCAAGTCCAGTGATCTAACCATTTAGGTAATTCACTTGTTTCTCAAAGATGCTTGAAGGGGATGGATATGTGGTGGGTGTTTTTTTATACAGGATATTTAAAAACATGGGTTTTTTATATTTTTAATCTGTTAAAAAAAACCTTTGACTCGTATGCTTCATTTCAGGGCAGTCTTCTTTTTGAAAAAAAGAAAAATAAATGCAAATGCATGTGGGGGGGGGGGGGGGGGGGGGGGGGGGGGGTATATTTAAATGCAAACTTGATTCCTCTTTTATTCTAAACCACAAACTGAACTAGGTAGCTGCTAAATCTGTTTGGGTTTTTTCCAAGGTTTGTTTTTTTCTCCTTTTTTTTGGGGGGGGGGGGGGGGTTCAAAGAAGCAAGTAAAAACTCAATATTGCTTTGAAAACAGTGACATAACATAGTGTATGTGGAGGGGGTGGGGTAATTTTTGGTGGTTTTTTTGGACAGTAGTTTTTTTCTGTTATTCAGCCTCACAAGGGCTTTGGTCAAGAATTCTTGCGATAAGAGAGTTAAGCTTTGTGGGTAATGTAACAATGAACTGATTGCGTAGGGCTTCAAGATGGTTGTGATGTTCGTGTATAACAAGCCAGTATGTCTGCCAGTTCCTTGTGGTTGTGACAATCGTAGTGAAAAGAAAATCTTTTCGCTCAAGCGATGCAGCATCAATATGTTGCCGCGCATGCACGATATACGCCTGTAGTGAACTATGATATTAACCTCATTGTAGATACACATTATGTGTAACTTATTGACAGCCACCTGTTGGTTACATCGTCATGACTCTGCGTGTGTGCGAGATTGTAGAGCGATTTGTCAAATCAAGTCAGCCATGCTTGCCTTCTAGAATGTGAAAGTATGCAAGTTTTGAAGTGTGCGGGTCCATTGTGTTGGCTTAGAATCAGCGCATATGTACCTGCGCCGATTATTATAAGGATAAGGGAGGATGCGAAGTCTCGGTGGTGTATGTGTATCGTGTGTTTATTATTAGTGCTGTAGGCTGAAATCTCAGTGCATGTATGCATATATTGCTCTTAGTGTGGTGTGTTTGGAATGAATTGTGTTTTGTTCAGGTAAATCACACTGAAATTCAGGTTTTAGGGGCTGTGGTTATAAATGACCAATTTTAGAGAGTTTTTGTTAAGAGTTTGTTTTCTTTTGTGTTCTAATCTTTATTTTGTGTTGAGGGGGTTGTTTCCTTCTTGTTGTTTTTGTGATGTAGGGCTTGGGGTTTGTTGTGGGGGGGGGGGGGGGGGGGGGTTGTTTATTTAGTGGGGAGGGGGGGGTAGATGTCCTTTTCAATCTGGTTGGTTCTTTAACACATTTTTGGGGGGTAAAGAGTGAAAGAAACATAATCTTTATCATTCTAATTAGGAAGTTCAGTGTGAGCCACAACCTAGGGCTTTGTCTGTAACAGTGAAAAGAAAGTGAGGGTGGAAAGAAGGAAGGGAAACTGACTGACCTCTTTGATAACTTGAGTATTCTGGTTTAATGCAGAGGGGGTGTCCAAAATTTTCATTTTCCTTCATGCATAGATTAAAACTGAAAAGATTCCGTCTTTTTTCTTTTTCAATTTCAAATCAAGGGTACCTAGTAATATTGTGAAAGCCTTACTGTTGAAGTGCTCTTTTATATTCTATCTTTTTTTCTTAAATGTGTTTATTTGTATAGTTGATAAGGGCTTTTTCCTCCTTCACACCCCGCTCTCTCTCTCTCTCTCTCTCTCTCTCTCTCTCTCTCTCTCTCTCTCTCTCTCTCTCTCCCCCTCTTCTCTTCTCTTCTCTTCTCTTCTCTTTTTTAACCCCCAAAAAGTTGTCATGAAAAACTTGCAGCAACACAGGTTTTTAGAATGATTGCAATAATAGGTGTTCACTTTGTGCTGTTTGTCTAATTATCTATGTTTTAATGAGCATATCAAGGCAGCAATAATTTTGTGTGTGTGTGTGTCAGATCTGGCATCGACATGATCTATGTGAATCTGATTTCACTGGTTTCATTCAATCATTGACAACTATCTGCTGTCAGCTTAAAGCTGGTTGTCGTGTTTGGTTCAGGGAGGGAGGGGGGTTGGGTTTTGGGTTTTTGTCTGTTGTTTTTTGTAATTTCATTGTTCTCTCGTTTTTTAACCAATATTATTCTCCTTCTTCTTCGAATGGGCAGACAGCAACTGTTGTTGTCTGTCATATGAATGAAAATGTACCGCGCTGTTGTTAAGTGCCTGACATGTCGGGCCCCAGCGTATGTAGCCAATATTCAGATATACGATGTATTATGTGTAGTTTATAATGTGCTTCTTTTTTTTTTTAAGTCATAAATTGAATCTCTAACATAGTTTTACTTTGACTCTGGTGGATCATTAAGGATAATCTTTTATTTGAATTTGCACGTTTTTGTGTCGGGTTTTAGGGGGGGGGGGGGGAGTTTTGTTTCTACTTCTCTATTATCAATCATAATCAATTTGTGTCGTCAAGAATTTGCTTTTTGTTGTTGTTGTTTTTTTGGGGTGTACTTTTTCATTATCAATCATGATCAGTTTGTCTTGTTAAGAATTTGTGTGGGTTTTTTGTTTGTTTGTTTGGGTATTTTTATTGGGTTGGGGGCAGGGGTACTTATACATTATCAATCATAATCAACTTGTGTATTTTTTTAAAACTACTATTTTAATTCACTGCCCAAGTTTTACTTTGATTCGTATGGATCATTAAATGTGGTTTTTCTTTATAGTTTGCTTAGCTTTATTTGTTTCCCAATTTACAATGTTCACTTTTGTTAATGAAGCATTAGATCTGATGGATGCCACAGTTTCTTTGGGATGGTGCGACACTTGCCTCAGTTCTCCTGCAAAGGGATTTTTTAAAATTTAATTTAAATGGCAGGCTCAAGGTATAGAAGAAAAGGAGAGCAATAATTTGTGTATTCACCAGTTTCCCACTATGTATAGGCAGCAGGAAAAGAAAAAAAGCAGCTTTATTTTTCCCCTGTCAGCTTCTTGGGATTCGTACCATTTAAATGTTATGCTAAAGATTGTCTTCCGTCATGACAAGTTCTTAGCATAACAACTCGCGCTTTACTGTAAAGGAAGAAAAATGCTCTGAAGTTGTGAAGTATAGCTGCCTTATATGGTGAGGTACTTGAAAACCATCATACACACAAATTTCTCATCCAGTGTGTCCTTTCAATCTCAGTGATTCCCAGGTAGGAATAGCGAGACAGGAGTGTATTCTTAGTAACCCCCAGGGTCTTAAGCTGGGGAATATGCAACAACATAAATGTATGCATGCATGCTTACTGTAGGTGTGGTAGTCTAATATTAGGGAATAAAAGAAAGTGTAATTACATAGCACAAACTGATAGTGCATTTCACGTAGAAGACATTCATATTTATTCTGTAAAACACTCAATTTAGCATCTTCAGATAAGACTAACATTCATGCAAACTGATTCTGTTTTCTGTTGGTCATTTTCATGTCTAGCAGACAGAAGACTGCTATTTTTGATAACACTGTCCTGTATGTTTAGGTCTGCCCAGTATTGTCATCAGATTTAATTAACATGCCAGCCATTCTTTTTATGAAGTTCTTAAGGTTAGGAACTGGTGCAAATGGTACATCCTCAAAAAGTTGCTGTGGAAATTGATAGGGTGACTGAGTGAGAGGGGTGAAAGATGATATTGTATTCCTTTTGTTTTTGTTTACGATGGATGAGTTGATGGTGCATCTGTGTAAATAATTATTACAGTATTTTGCATGTTTTGATATGTTGGCACTGTGCAATATTTTGTTGGTAGAAATATTGTATATGTTCCTTTACTGACCAAATGTTTGAACAGATTTTGCTCTTTTTTTTCCAAATGTTTGAACAGATTTTGCTCTTTTTTTTTCCAAAACACATTAGTGAACATGAAAAAATTTGTTTTTAATGGAAATGTATTTTTAAATAAAGCAAATTTTAATGCAAGAATTGTGACCAAAATATATTGACTGATGCTTTAAATTACTAGTCATATCCAGTCATCTGTTCAGTAATTGTAGCATTATACTTCTTGAGCCTTGATAAATGCGATTTTTATTTCTCATGGTCACAAAGAGAAAGTTGTTTTTTAACCAAACGCAGCAAAAATTTAATTTTCCAAATCTGAACAAAAAGGAATACAGTGATAAGCAGTCATTTTAATCAATGTTTACTTGTTCTTCTCATTTTTCATTATAATACTCATGTGTATTTTCTGGTTTCATTTGATTTTTTTTTTTTGGGGGGGGGGGGGGGGGGGGGAGATCTTTTGGATTAATTAGTCAGATAAAATGACAGTGTATTGAAAACTTTGTGCATCTTATGCAAACATTTAACTGCCCAATACAGAATGTTTTTAAACAAACAATCTGTCAATAAAAAATTAAACAAATTTATTTTGTGGGTTATGTGTCATGTGAGGGAGAGATGTGTGTGAGAGTGTGTATCTGTATTACAGTGTGTTCACATTCAATCGGGGCAAAAAAAGGACCTCGGAGCTCTAGCTGAGAATCTGAAGTGGGTGAGAGGGGGTGCTAAAGTCATGTTAAAAATCATGTAATTCGTGTGGGTGGAATACAGGGCAACACAAACACACCCAGCATGTACCATCTGGAAATAAAATTTTGACTTCACTTGAAATGCACCCTGTACACACAAAAATAATGGGGTGCTCTTAAGTAGGCACAAATGGCCTTCTCTTAGAAGATGGAATGAGGTTTTGTTGGGTTCTTGTTTTCTTTAAATGAGTTTTAATGTGTGCTCAAGATGTGTGCATTCTCACACAAGACCTCTGTTTACAGTCTCATCCAAAGGACCTTTGGGGTAGTAGAGTGAAAAATCCATTAAAACAGGTGTTTCGGTGGTAGCTCAAATGCAGGTCATAAGATCACCAAACCAATCCAAATGTTGAAGAACAAAATTTAATGCTCACAGAGAATGACTTTCAAGAAAACTTATGGCTTACATTTACAACCAAAATTAAAGAAAGAGTACTAATTGGAGCTATATATTAAAAGCCCAAGCACAACAGTGGAAAATGAAGAAAAGATGTTCAAAATGTTAAGAGAGAAGACACTTAAGTTTGATCAAGTCTGCAGTGCTGGTGATTTTAACTTTATCAATTGGGAAGCCCCATTTTCTGGAGAAAGGGGGCAGAAGTTCATAAATTGTTTACAGGACGCTTTTTTTTTTTTTAAACTCAAGTAGCAAAATGAGCAACAAGACAGAAGGACAGAAAGCAAGCATGTTTTGATCTAGAGATTGTAAATGATGAAAAAATAATATCAGACATTGAACGGCTTGCCCCTATAGGAAAAAGGGACCATGAAGTATTGAAGTTCGCACTGTACTGACATGATAACCATAAAAATGAACAGGAAACAATCATTTAACTTTAAAAAAAGGAAACTGAATAAATGAGAAAAGAAAAAAAATTGACTGCCAAAAACTAAGTGATTTTAGTGTAGAACAATGTAGGAATGAGATAAAAACTACTGTACTTTCTACAATAGAGAAAAATGTACCAGAATATACCACCAAAAAAACAAGAAACAAAAACCACTGTGGATAACTACAAATACAATTAAATATGTTTTTAAACAGAGAGAAAGTAATTCTTTCCTAATTTTTTAATTACAAAACAAGGGAGAGATTATCAAAAATATATGAAAGCATGGAATGAATGTAATCAAAAAGACAAAAGGGGAAAAGAGAAGAGCAAAGCGAGAAAGAAAAAGAGAGCCAACCAAAAAAAACAAAAATGTGAAAAGAAACAATCACATGAGTGTCAAGAAACCCCCAAAGATATGTGCAGTCAAAAACTACAATGAAAACTGGAGTTGGTCCATTAGTAACAAAGGAAAGAGAGGCAGAAACAGACAGAGGAAAGGCGGATATTTTTGAATTCATTTTTTTCAAGTGTGTTTACAAGGGAAGATGCAAGTAATGTACCAAACCTGATTGCAGCATCTGAGTTCAATAGTATCATGCTGGAAACTATGGACATTTCCGCTGAAGCAATAATGAAGAAACTTCAAGCACCAAAGCCTGTGGTCCAGATGCAATCCCCTCAAGAATACTAAAAGAAACTGAGTGAAGAGATAGCATTTCCCTTATTCACACTATTTAATAAATCAATCAAAGAAAACACAGTACACCAAGAATGGAAAATGGCAACAGTCATACCAATCTTCAAGAAGGGAATAAGAACAGCCCCAGGGAAAGACAGGCCAGTTAGCCTAATGTGTATCACATGTAAAAGTTTAGAATCATTTATAAGAGAGGCTATAGTTAATACATGACAGAAAATAAATTGTGTGCAGAGTGCCAACACAGATTCTGCAAAAATAGATCATGTGTAACCCAAGTTATGGAAGTGATTTTACAAAGGAGATTGATGAGACAGAATGTATCGCTGTCTTATACTTACTTTGAAAAAGCTTTTGACACAGTACCACATGAGAGACTACTAAAGAAAATGGAATTTTAATGAATCATAAGAAACATGCCAGAGTGGATAAGGAACTTCCTGACAAAAAAACCTCAGAGGATTACAATTGGAAACACCTTCTCAGGGGAACTGATGTTGTGAGTGATATACCACAAGGCAGTAAAGTGGGACCAGTGTTATTCACCCTAGTCATAAATGATCTTCCTTGTGATATAAAGAGTACATGTAAAATTTTTGCAGATGACATAAAACTATACAACTCTCCAAAATTTCACCAAGACTTACAAAAAGACATAAAAAAAAACCATTAGCAGAAGGATCAGAAGAGTGGAATCTATGCTTTTATGCCCCCCCCCCCCCCCCCCCCCCCCCCCCCCCCCCCCCCTCAAAACAAGGTATTGCATATTGGAAAAGCAAATCCACATGAAGAGTAGTCCTACATAGTTATTGGAGGCAAGAAATAAAAATTTCAAAATGTGAGGAGGATAAGGATCTAGGTGTGACATTTGACAAAAGGTTTATTATTTGACAAGCATGTGATTAATAGAGTAAACAAAACCAGTGGAATGTCTGGATTAATGAAGATAGCATTATTTTACATTCCTAAACAAGGGTACCTCTTTACAACTATATAAAATGTTGGTGAGACCTATTTGGAATATGGGAACTCTGTATGGTGCCCAACACTAGTAAGACAGTCACATGTCCTTGAAAGAGTTCAGAGAAGAGCAACCAAAATGATTCTTGAATATTCATGTCAAGAGAGATTGAAATACCTACAACTGCCATCACTGAAGGCAAGATGAGTGAGAAAGGCTCTGATACAGACATACAAAATATTTAACGGGTTTGATGATCTCAATAGAAAACACTTCTTTCTATACCCAAAGAAAGACTCAACAAGAAACAGCACCGCCAAGATATTTAAACAACTCGTTAGAACAAGGAAAGGATGCTCACATTTAGCAATGGAGTAGCCAATCATTGGAACAGACAAACAATGATACAAAGCGAGCACCTTCAAAAACCTCATAGACGAAACTGTAGTTCTGAAAGAAATTATATATGACTTTGAGTAAGAAGAGACTGAGTTAGCCAACGACCAGGCCAACACAAAAAAATAGGGAAAAGAAAATGTCAACGAAGACAGAAATAGAAAAAGACGGGGCCTAAAAAGCCAAATCGGCTAAGTTGTATCTGAACATCGCCCCCAATCCAGATCCTGAATGGTGGACAGGAGTTTGAAGCTGAAACCAACTGTTAAGAGCCGGGTGTGGTCCTACCAAGATTTGGCACTTTTTTCTTTACTGGATTTTAGTTGCCATGAAACAAATATAAGGACAAAATTTGACGCAACCAGTGCCCAAAGCTCAGATCGAAATTACGTGCGATTTTTATGCTTATAAAAATCAAAAACGCGATCAAGACAAGCCATCATTGTACTTTAGGTTTCCATATTTTGTGGGCATTAACTGTTTGTGTCAAGTGCATTCCGTTGTTGACTAAAGCTGTAGATGTGGCATCTGACAACCAAAAATCTGGACCTCGATATCCAATACTAAATTTTCTTGGCTTTTTTCTTTAAAAACAAAATTCTGTTGAGAAAATTTCTCTCTCTCTGTATCTTCTTTTTAATCTGTTGTTGTTAATATTGTTGTTGTTAACATTTTTACAGTAACAGACCTAACATCTGTTATTTGTTCTTCAATTCTCTTAACTGATTGTATTCATATTTCGCAAGTAAACTTACTCAGTGTCTCATTTTTTCGTGTACAACATGAATTAAAAATATAATTTCCATAGCCTAGGCCTAGTGCAGAGAGAGAGAGAGAG
This sequence comes from Rapana venosa, assembly GCA_028751875.1. NCBI lineage: Eukaryota > Metazoa > Mollusca > Gastropoda > Neogastropoda > Muricidae > Rapana > Rapana venosa. The sequence goes on along the minus strand of CM054148.1, from coordinate 17,384,558 downwards.
AGAGAGGGCGCGTGGGGCACAGAAATAGGCCTATAGGCCTACAAGGGAAATCACTCTAGGCCTAAGCAAACACTGGTCTCCTTTGTGTGTTAGGTCAAGCAGACACTAACTAGGCCTAGCATTTCCACCACTCCACTCTAGCCTAGTCGAGTATATTTGAAAACCATTCGCTCAGTATGTCTCAAGTTCGTCAAAATTTCCACGAAGAATGCGAAGCTGGCATTAACAGGCAGATAAATTTGGAACTGTATGCAAGCTATGTGTACATGTCCATGGTGAGTAATAGTGCTTTGCTGGACATACTTAGTTATGTATCTATAGATCTAACCATTCTACTTCTAGGCATACCCGTTATGAAATGTGAACAATACATGAATAATGTTCCGTAATTTTTAAGTAAAAGTAAACTAAAAAATTGAAACTGAGAGTTGTCATGTACATGTAGTTCTGCTTTGGCCTGTGGTTCCATGCCCATTTTACCTGACAATTGACTTGACATACAATGATACATATTTCGTGCTGTGTCGGTGTTCGTGTTTCTAAGGCAGGTCTGTGAATTAATATAATAAATCACAGAACGACCCCCTTTTATTGTTGTTGTGTGTGTGTGACCACTTTTCCAACCTAAAAAAAAACAACCCCCCTTTGATTGAGGTCAACTCTTTAACTAACTTAAAGATAAATTTGTGAGCAGTGCTTGTTTTCAAAGTTTTGTCTGTCAGTGTTAGTGTGACTTCTTAATCTTTGAATTGTGCAGACCTATTTCCTCTGTGCTATGCTGCTCTCAGTATCAGTATTCATGTTCCTGAACACAAGGCCAGGAGTTTTTCTCTTTGTACCTTAGTTATAGGGGGTGGGGGGGGGGGGGGGGGGGGGGGGGGAGGTTGAGATGGGGCATGAGTGGTGGCTGTAGACATAGTATAAATAATTATCAGCATTTTAAAGGGATGACTATCAGTAGGTAAGACCAAGTTATCAACTGCACAGATGAAGCCAAATGGCAATATAACACGTTTGAAATGTCTAAAATCTCATCACATTACACTAGAATAGTACGCGTACAAACTACAATACTCAATAGTACTTTTAGTAGATTGGGTTGGTGTTTGTTTTAATCACTATTATTAGTATTAAAGTATTATCACTATATTATAGTATATATCAGTGTGATCTAAATGACAAGATTTGTTTTTAATTTTTGTTTGCTTTAAACAAAAAGTTGAATTTTGAACCAGGCCTTAAATGAAGCTCTTTTAACAGTTAAAAACTCAGTCACTGAGTCAGACCCTTCTATTTTAACATGGCTGCAAAATCTGAGCCAAGGGTCTGACACCATTTTTCTTACAGGAACTAGGACACTTCTTTGACAAAAGTTTGGTACAAAGCCGCATTGGAAAATGCAAAAAGTTGATATGAAGAAGAAAGGCAAAACTTGTTTGCATTCTTTTTATCTTCTGTTCACTCATTTGGCATTCATTTTTTTTCAGATTTTTATTTTACTTTTTTATTGTCCATATATGTTGTTGTTGTTGTGCATTCCCCAATTTTACACCTTGGGGGTCACCCAGAACATGCACTCTGTTTGACTCATTCCACATGGGAATTGCTGTGAGATAGGAAGTACACCGGATGAGAAGTTTGCATGTATGACTCTTTTCAAGTATCTCTCCATATAGGCATACTCCGACTTCAGAGGATTTTTTTCTCCTTTAACAAAGGAGAGTGCAGGTGTTATGTTAAGAGCTTGTCACGGTTGAAGGCAATCTCAACACAACATTTTGCAACATAACAACATTTTAGTGTAGGCCTTGGCAATTAGCTGACATAACTGACACAACTTTTGGCCTGGGCCAAGTGTCCATATTTTGTGGTGAAGTCTTCTTCTTCATCCAATACTCTGACAGCAACTGTTGTTGACTGTCATATCCTGAGCGAAAATGCATTGCACTACCGTTAAGCACGGCCAACTAGTGACAAGTCAGTGCCAGCGCATCCAACTTCAGCATGGGAGAGAATTGTTATCTTTTAAGTCTTTCTGGAAAAAGATCAGGAGAATGGACCTAGACGGCTAATAATTAGACAAGAAGGAGGTAACAGGAATAAAAGGAACAAGGCAGAAACAAAGTGAGGGATAGAAAAGAGGGAACATCTAGCCCAGAATTTCCAGAAGGTGGGGATGCTGTCTATAGTGACAGGCCCCAGGCACCCCATGGGGGAATTGTGAAGTGAAGCACAGGGTGGGTACTCACAAACCAGGCATTTGCAGGGCTTCGGACATAATCTCATCTGACAGAGCTTTGGTTCAACCATTCTGATTCAGTGGGCCAGTGATGTGTCCTTTTACTTTTCCAACAACTGTGCACAAGCTTCCATGTACTAAATCCCCCCCCCCCCCCCCTCTCCCCTCCTCTCTCTTCTCTCCCCCCCCCCCCCCCCCCCCCCCCCCCCCCCCCCCCCCCCCCCCCCCCTCCCCCCCTCTCTCTCTAAACACGCACACACACATGCACACACACTCATACACACACACGCATGCATACTCACACACGTACAGACATACATACATACATTTCACACACACGCACGCACACATACACACATGCAGCCCCCGACCTTCTTCCCCATACACACACACACACTCACGTCTGATATCACTATTCAGTGGAAGGACGTTAAACTGAAGAACTAACATGCACACATACACATGCATGCGCACACACACATGCATGCATGCACGCACCATACTCACAAACAACCATATGCCCGCTTGCATGCTCACAAACATGCATGCATGCACGCATACCTGACATGTATGATTACATGTGTGTACCACCCCACCCCCCCACACACACACGAGGGTAATATCCAAATTCAGTCAGAATCATCAATTCTCTGCTGGAATTTTTTCTCCCACTCTTTGCTAAGATTCGTAAGAATCTGCTTCTCTTGACAGTGAGAGGGAAAAAATGCATTCAGTTACTAAATGTTGTTAACTGAGAAATGCATTAGTCACTACTGTATTCGACAAACATAATGTTCAGTCTCTCTGTTGGTCCTCCACTAGAGCTCCGAGGTTTGCCAATGGTGATATTCTTTTTTTTTTTTTGGTATTTGACCACTTTATTCCTCCTACCATTAAAGTGCCACCTTCTGACTTCAGGGATACAGTTGGGATTTAAACCTACCAGTAACATTTGTACCAGAACATTGGGGGGGGGTACTTTCCTGCCCTTTATGATTTTCAACAGTTGTGAGTTCCTTTTGGTTTGCACAAGTCTGTAAATACATGGGTCTGACTGATTTAGAGTCTTCTCTGAGAAAGATTTGACAGTTTGATTTTCCCCTCAAACTGGAAAGAAAGGGCAAGGTTTGAAATGGAACCCAGAACTTCAGTGTTTAATTGTTAGGCAGGTGAAAGTCTAAACTGTCCCAGTTACACAATGGAAAAACTGAAAATCTTATCTTAAAAAAAAGTCAAAACTGTCCTGCCACCTTCCTTCTTATCTTATACATCAATTATAAATTGCCAACTACTACTGATGGGGAACATAAGAATTAGAGAAGGTTATGTGACCTTGTAATATGTAGCATGTTAAATCAGCTGTGTGGGGGACGGGAGAGCCTGGTTGTTAGAGCATTGCGTTCATGATCTAACAGCCCAGGATTGATCTTAGGTTTGAGCTACCACCGAGATGCCCGTTCTAGGGGATTTTTCCCCTGGAGTTAACATCAGTGCTGAATCCACTCCCCAAAAAGTCCTTCAGATGAGACTATAAACTGGGGTCCTGTGTGTGAATGCATGCAGAACATCTTGCATGGGCATTAAAACTCATCCGCTTTTCAAAAGGGTTGGCCATTGAGTGCCAGTGAGAATGGATGACAGCATTTTAAAAACACATACATACTGGTGTTGTGTATGGACATCATTCCCGAAATTAAATGCAGCTACCTTAATGGTGGGGGGGAAAAAAAAAGGTTGCATACACAAAATCCCACCATTGGTGAACTTTGGAACTGTAGCTGAAGAACCACACCCCCATCCCCCCCTCTAGTGGTTAGAACATTGCGCTCGCAATCTGACAACCCGGGTTTGATTCCCGTTCAAGGGGATAATTTCCCCTGGAGTTTAACATCAGTGCAGACTCCACTCTCCCCAAAAGTCCTTCGGATGAGACTATAAACCGAGGCCCCGTGTACAAACGCATGCAGAACGTCTTGCGCACATGTTTAATCCTGTTCCGCTTTTCGTAAGAGTAGGCCAATGTGTGCCGGTGGGAACAGATGACAGAATTTACAAAACCACAAACACACGAGGACTGGATGTAAAAAAGCACATGAGTGCTTATTCCATTATCCTCGATATAAAAGAATAAATAAAGAAAGAAAGGAGAAAAAAAGAAAAAGTGTGTGTTTTTTCTATTATTACTTATACAGTAAACATTCAGCATAGAACAACTTCAGGTTGTTGTCAAAACTCATGGGTTATAATATTGTATGACCACAGAACTTGTACCAATAGATGAGTTGAATTTATAGATATAGAATATATTTTAAAAAAACAATTTTTACAGAACTTTACCAATTGATGAGTTGAATTTATAGATAGAATATATTTAAAATCAAAAATTTTTTTATTGCTCAGGCTTTCCACTTCGACCGAGATGATGTCCACCTGGAAGGATTCCACAAGTTCTTCAAGAAGCAGTCTGAAGAGGAGCGAGAACACGCAGAGAAACTGATGCAGTACCAGAACATGCGAGGTGGCCGCATTCTCCTACAGGAGGTCAAGGTGAGAAGGGCATGAAGTACAAAGCAGGGCAGGAGGAGGGCTGGAGGTAATGGTGGGTTGATCGCCGTGTCCCTGAATTGGATGGCTCTGCTGGGACTCTTAATCAATTAAATACAATCAAACTAGTCAGGGTGGCAATGTTAGATTTTTGGTTTTTTGTCGTTAGACTTTGGGGTTGTTGGGGTTTTTTTTGGGTTTTTTTTACATTCTTTGTGGATGTTTAAGTGAGGTGTATCACTCTTTTTATTTTGATGTATGATCTGTAGCCTCTGAAGTGATGTTAGCTCTTATGAATTTGTTATGTCAGTTTGGCTCATAGTTTGTCGGTTGATCATGTGTACACACATGCATGCGGGCACCTAGCTGGTGTGTGTGTGTCCATGTGTAAGAGTGTGTGTGTTTAACAAAAACATTGCAGATGATGACATAATGGCATGGCCACTGAAAAAGATGTGGATGATTATACTTAGTGTTATGACACTGTTATGTTAGCATTGCTGACAGTGATATTGATAATGATGACACAATGGCAGCACTGACAAAAAAACCGGTGATAAATACAATAATGACGATGAATTGCTTACAGTGTAGACTTTTTTAAGATGCTGACAGTGACGATGGTGACAATGATGAAGACGACAATGATGAAGACGACAACAATGATGATGACAATGATGAATATGACAACGATGATGATAATGACAATGATGAAGGTGATGATGGTGGTGATGATGATGACAATTCTGATGATGGCAATGATGATGATGACGACGATGATGATGACAGTGACGATGATGATGACGATGTGCAGAAGCCTGACCGTGATGAGTGGGGCAGTGGACTGGAGGCGATGCAGGCAGCCCTTCACCTGGAGAAGTCCATCAACCAGTCTCTTCTGGACCTCCACCAGTGTGCCAGCTCACACTCCGACCCCCAGGTAACTAACCTGCTGCCACCAGCCGCCATGGCGCAGTGGTTAGCGCCTTGGGTTACGGACTGGAAGGTCGCGGGTTCGATTCCCATAAGAGTCATAGGGATTTTTCGGACTCCGGCCGGCTCCTACCCAGAGTGAGTGTGCTGTGGGCTCAGTGGGAAGACTGGGACCACACAGTCGAGCTTCATCCACTTAACGGATGCGAGTTTGAGAGTGTTGCTCAAATTACCTGACCAACACTGCAGGTGTCTGTATCTCTCGGGCCCGGTTGACGCCGGGATACATTATGATAGTAAGCGTAGAGTACAACCCTGTCAAGTAGTCTCAAAGCATATGCACTTCCACAGCAGCATCATTACGTCATTCTCATTGTCATTGATCATCATGCATTAAAAAAAATTGCCTCTGATTCGGTGGTCCCGGTTTCTCTGGTCTCATGGTGACATCAGATTCGGTTTGCCCATACACTTCTGTGCCTGTGGTGAGTTTGTGTCAAAGCCTTTGGGGTTGGAGGTTCGCGGGGGACGGTCGTTGGAGGGACGTTGTGGTGGTTGCCACCTGGGGTGGGCAACTCACTCAGTCTGGCTCCGCGACTGAGCTAATACTGTCGTTAGTAGGGGGCTTAGTAGGTGGTGTCCTGCGTATGTTAGCTCAGAACAGGCACCACTGAACACCACCAAAGTGACCCAGCAGCAGTGCAGGGCCCCTCTGGCTGGTGGCCCCACGGCGGCCTGATAGTGATGGGCTCCCTGTGGACTTCCGACCCTGAGGATGAGACATAACAAATCTGGGTGTGGTTGTGGCGGGGAGATTGGAATGAGCGGCGTGGGAACAGTAGGACGGGGGTCGTCAGAAGATGAGGCAGCAAAAAAAAAAAAAAAAAAAAAAAAAAACTAACCTGCTGCCTTCAGGCCACCTGCCTCTGTGGACAACCTACCTCAGCTATTGGTCATGACTATTTTCCAGGATAGGTCAGTGGTCGGAGCACTTGTTTTCCCAGCTAAGGTTAAGCAGCATTGAACGTGGTTACCACTTGGATTGGGTGACCGTTTGCATGCCTTGGCTTCAGTTCAGTCCCCCAGTTCACCCAGCTGTAAATGGGTACCTGCCCTCTTTAGGGTCAGGGAAGGTAAAGCAGCGAGGGAGAGGAGATGGGCGCCACCCTCAATATGCTGGCCCTAGAGAAGTGAGGTCTCTGATGCCTCGCTCCCCTATGACCACATAGGTTATGGGACATCTTAACCTTTAATGTATAATAGTCATCTGATCCGGGCCACAAGTTTGGAGGTAAGTAAAGTGCCAGATCCTGCATTCAAATGGTGTTATGCTTTGTAACGTTTATTTGAGGTTGTCTTCAGCTGTGACAAACCTCCTAGCATAGCAACTGTCGTTCTCCTTTCATAGGGGGAAAAAATCCTCTGAAGTCATGGTATGGCTGCTTGTATGGCGAGGTCTTTGAAAACAGCCATAGTGTACTGGGTGAGGGAAAAGTGTGGCTTTAGATGGGAGACATGGGAATTGGCTTTAGATGGGAGACACGGGAATCGCCTTTAGATGGGAGACATGGGAATCGCCTTTAGATGGGAGACATGGGAATCGCCTTTAGATGGGAGACATGGGAATCGCCTTTAGATGGGAGACATGGGAATCGCCTTTAGATGGGAGACATGGGAATCGCCTTTAGATGGGAGACATGGGAATCGCCTTTAGATGGGAGACAGGGGAATCAATCAGACTTGCATCATGTCCTAAGTCAGAAGATGGCCACCTTGGGCAAATGGACACCTCCTCAAAATCTCAGCTGTGCAAAATCTCGCCATTGATTCGATTGATGAATCTCAGAGCTCTAGCCGAGGCTTACAGTCATATTGAGCATGTGAGCCTTGTGAACATGATGGAAAGTTCAGAGCATGCGGCAGCAAGCCTTTCCCCTATACACCTTGTAGTGTATCAGTTCATCCTCTTCCCTCTCTTCACACTGTCACAGACAGGTCAGAACAAACAGGTTTGAACAGTCAGTGTGAACTACCACAGCTAGCTGTCAACCCCCCCCCCCCCCACCCGCTTTCAACTACGCTCAGCTGCTATCCATTCCATTCCATCCCAGCTGGTGCCAATTAGATCAGGAACTGACCGCGCTTGGACTTGGTAAGAGGAAGGGGCTAACTTTAGCACTGGGCCCTGGACCCTTGAGCGAGTTTTGCTGGATTTGTTCCCTGTGCTGCCAAGGTGGTAAAGGATGGTGCGACGGTCACTTTAGTCAGTGGTGTTTGGGTTTCAGATGAGTGACTTCATCGAGGACAACTTCCTGAAGGAGCAGGTGGAGAGCATCAAGGAGATCAGCAACTACGTCAGCAACCTCAAGCGGGTGGGGTCAGGCCTCGGGGAGTTTTTCTTCGACAAGGAGACCCTGCAGAAAAAGAGCGAATAAAGACGGACGGAGGGAGGGAGGGAGGGAGCGGCAGTTAGGTAGGTGGAGGATCTTGTTCTGGGATCCAGACGTGCTGTTTTGCTCAGAGATCTATTTTACTGCCTGCTCTGAATTGAATACTGTAAATTTTTTGATTGTAGGGTGTGTGTTTTTCAGTTACATTTACAGTATATGGTGTATACATACAGAAAAATTAGATATATTTTTTTGTGTGGCTGTTATTTTCTCAGAGTTAAAAGTTACAGCTTGCTCTGAATAGAATATCATATTTTGGGGTGGGGGTGGGGGGTCAGTTACATTTACAGTATACCAAAATTGTGTGTGTGTGTGTATTATTTTCTCAGTGTTAAATATACAGCTGGCTCTGAAAAGAATATCTTATTTTGTATACTTGTCTGTTTGTTTACAACTGTTATCAACTTTCGGTTATTTTCATAGCTTATTATGTATAGTGTGTTGTATTTAGTATGTGAAATCATATGTAATGAGTTGAAGTTAAAAGGATGTATCTGATAACTGACAGGAGAAGAAACTTGACTTAACCATCACTATTTAGCGCGTAGCTTCCTTATTTTTGTGACATTGTAAAAGAGACAGGTTTAGCCTGACCAGTGATTCAGTTAATGACTAAGAAGTTTGATAAAAACGGTCGTCATTCTCCCTCCAGAACCTTTTTGTGTTTGGTGTTATCAGTAGCATGGTTTCTGCCGTGGTCAGGTCTCTGTGAGTTAATAAGTAATGTTGATCAAAATGTGAAGTGGATGTGAAAGTAGCAGCAACCAAACAAGCAGTTGAGTATACTTACAAGTAATCAAATAATATCATATGGATGTAGAAGTGACGGCAAAGCATGTAGCCTACTCTTGGCTGCTACCAGGATGCTTTTATTCCCACAACTGTAGAGAGTATGTCGCCATTTTGTTTTGTGCTGTGTTGCTGTTGTCAGCTGCTTATGAACAATTTGTGAAATGGTAAGACTTCTTCTCTCGTTCGCTTTTTACACCGAAAGATGTGTTTGGGAGAAATAGTGGCAAATCCTTGCCAGCTCCTCTCGTGAGCTTAGTTTGCAGGGCCATCTCCGTCAGCCGAAATGGTAGACGGTTGAGTGAATAGCTGACCAAGGATTTCTCTTTTTTCTAAAATGTCGATATGTAATTATGTGAATCGGTGCAGTGATGGTACTAGTAATATTGATTCAAGAACTGCTTTTGTTATGACAAATAATGTGACTGCCATGACAGAGATATTTTGTATGTATTGAAGACAACTTTTTTGTTGTTATCACCTCCTTATTGAATACCCAGCAAACACTGATCCTGGTGCAGGTGACTTTGTCATACTTTTCAACAGAACGAGCATGTATACATGTGTCAAACTGATCAGAGAGATCTAAGGGACTTTTGCACGATCCATAGTCAAGATGTAAGTCTGTTTTTGTTGATGGCAATCTTTTAAAAAGAAATCATAGTTCAAAAAATAATCATAGCAAAGTTGCATTTATTGGAAAGAACATAAATCTTCAATCACTTGAGAAAAATTAGCAAATACACCCCTCACCCCCTGTGCATTTCTCAAAAACAAAACAAAAAGAAAAAGACCCCCCCCCCTTCCCACCATCCTACGTTGTAACTAGTGTAGAAGCAGTAATTCTGATATATTATTGTAAGCACGACAATAATGCAGCATTTGTGTGTGTGCTCAACTTACAAATAACATGAAACAACCCGTCCAGATAGTGTTGATATTGCTTTTTTGTTTGTTTCATGTTGTTTTTCTGGAAATGGCATTTCAGTCACATTTATTTTCTTCTTTAATATTTGAATTGTTGCTGTTGAGTGGTAAGGGGACGGGATAGCTCAGTGGTCAGAGCACTTGCTTTCCCTAGCTAAGGTTAGGCAGCATCAAACATGGTTACCACTTGGATGGGTGACTATTTGTGCGCCTTGGCTTCAGTACAGTTCCCCCAGTTCCCCCAGCTGTAAATTGGTACCTACCTCATTAGGGTCAGGGAAGGTAAAGCAGCAAGGGAGAGGAGATGGGCGCTGCCCTCAATATGTTGGCCTCTACAGAATTTGAGGTCTCTGATGCCTCACTCCCCATGACCACATAGGTTATGGGACGCCTTTAACTTTACTTCAGTGGTCCATGAATTGGCTGCTGCTCACATTTCAGATATTATTTGAGTATTCAGATGCCATAGCCGGGTGGTTAAGACTGTTTGATGTCAATCACAAGGGTTCTGACATTGCGGGTTTTAATTTCGTTGGCATCTGGTGAATGAAGAGAGGGGACTTTAGCGATCTTCCAGATTGACTTCATGTGCAGGCCTGCCTGTGGGTTAATTCCCTTCACGTGCAGAAAATCAAATAAAAAAAAAAAAAATGCACATTGAAGGTCCTGTAATTCATGTCAGCATTTGGTGGGTTACGAAAACATGAACATACCCAACATACATACCTGAAGTCGGAATGCAGCTACCTTCATGGTGAGCAAAATTGGCAGTGTGTGCAATATCTCACCATTGATGAATCTCGAAGCTCTCGCCAAGGAACAAAAAAATGGGGAGGGGGGGGGGGAGGTATACAGAGCTCTAGTTTAGAAATGGCCTTAATGGGTTTGGAACCAGTTAGTATGCAGTGCTGTTATCTGGTCTGAGACTATTGCTTTGATTTTATCATTGCTTTCAGCAGTCAGAGGGAGTGCAGTTTTAGTGCAGTAGGAGAATCTTTAGTTGGTTAACCCGTTACCATTCGCATTTCTTACAGAGAAACTCTCTGTAGTATTCGGAAATTTACGCTGTTTTTCAGAGAATAAGGTACCTCAAGTACACATAGTCCTGTACAGTTACTATTGTTCGCAGAGCAGTCATATTTGGCGAAAGTATTCATATGATGTCATACTTTGTTCTGCACCCCAAGATGTGTGTCCTACCTACATGTGTCGTGCTGCTGTCCCCTCTTTGTCACCAAATACAGGTAACATTGCAGTGACATCATGCTGTTAGTCTACAACTACCCTCTAACATGCGCAATATAGGTATGTGATTTTAAAAAAATAATATGTGTGGTCCTGCCTGAATGTGTCCTCCATCGCATCCACCGTCATGGTAATCCAATCGAACATTCACACGTCACAAAATTACTGTCACCAAGTGTACACTTTCTCAGTGGAAAGTATTCAAACATATTGAAAACGACGTTGACTAATGCGTGTTATACATTATTTAAAAAATATATGCTGACGCCTACTATTTACACAGACACTAGTGTGTCCTTCACCAATAGCCAGTTACATGGCTGTCACAATGCAGGTGTCACAGCCAGTGTCGCGTCCAGGTGTGTTGGGTGTTTCTCAGGTGAAAATACTGATTAATTTTGAGAAATCTGGTTTTCGTCATAATATTATGATCGTGACTCAGAAAATGTCAAATCAGTAGACCAGTAGAGATGAAGCCTCGGCAAACGCTTGATCCCATCATGATCAAAACTGACAGGTAAGCCCAAATTTCATCAGGTGTTGTTTCTGTCCGTAATGGATCTATGACTACGCCTTTCACAGCGATCTTTTGCCTGGCATAATTTTTAGTTTCATCTGCTACAATTTGAAAAAAATGTTGGGGCACAAACAAAACAAAGTAATCTAAGAGCTTGGCATTCAGTGGGAGAGTTTGTGCTGGCCCAGTCCCGGGAGCGTGAAGTCTTGCACTGAGCAAGGCACTTGTGCGATGCGCCATGTCGTCTGCTATGAAGCCAACGAAATGTTATACTCAGCATCACTTTCCGACTCACTACCTTCTCCCATTTCATCTCTTTCTTCTACATCTACTTCAACATCGGATTCAACATTTTATTCTCTTTCGAACTGTTTTCCACTTGAGCCAAATAGCTTTAATTTCCACATCAGTATATTCCTCCCAAATCGTATGCTCAATCTTTGCTGCCATTTTTAGCTACAAGAAAGCGTGGAAGACAAAGCCAGTCACTGGCCAATTTTCTTGTGAAGGGAGGCTGTGTAGCACTGAATTTTGTCCCCATTCCTTTCTTAGTTTAGCTGCCTCAGTGGAATGTTCTTTCATGGTGTGCGTGTACTAGGTAGAGCTTAGTGCGTGATGGAAAATCCCCACTAGGCTGAAATGACGTCCGGCGGGCTGCGGCGGGTATAAATAGATGCGGGCGAGCGGGCAGCGGCGGGCTACGGCGGGTAAAAATGGGAAAGGGTTAAGGTGCAGTTTTGATTTGAAAATTTTTTTGTTTGGTTTAGTTTAGGCGTTTTATTTTTCATCTCCATGGGGTTTGGGGAGTGTTGGTTTTGTTTTGTTTTTTGCTTTGTTTGTTTTTGTTTGCTGGAATAAATGGTTTGACAGAATCACAAAAAGAACCCATATTGAAATGTCAATCGTATCAGATTCATGTGTGATTAGTTGTGCAGTTGACATTAAATACATCAAGTATCAGAGTGATGTCATTTAGTGACTATAGACCATTTACCATCAGTGCCATAGGAATAACGAGAACACAAGCCTCACTTGCCAACTGTCAGACGTTCGAGGTTCGGGCATACGTGTGTGATCTCACTCTCAGGGTAATGTTCTTCAAGTGCACTACTTGACAAAAGATTCAGACATTTAAAAAAACCTTTTTTTAAAATTAAATCTTGACATTGCCATGCATGGGTTATATTCAGAGCTCTATGTTTGACAATTGAGGTGGAATAGTTTTGATTCGATTTGAAATGAACAGTATTTTCAGTCACGACAGATTTCTTTGCGTGAAATTCAGGCTGCTCTGCCAGGGTGGAGGGGGGGATCATTTATTTATTTATTTATTTTACTGTTTTATTTCTAGGATAATGGAATAAGCACTCATGTGCTTTTTTCATCCAGTCCCCATGTCGCCACAAGAACAGTACTAGTTTCAGCCATATTTTTTCTCTTTTTTTTGGGGGGGGGGGGGGTAGTTAAGTTTGTTTTCCATAGCATTGAGAAATATTTATGAAATTTATGTATTTTTCAGTCACGGGTATTATGTAACAGCAAAAGAATGAAGATTAGTGTAGTATGGTGTAGTATTCTGCTTGAATTATTGAATGTGTTCAGTGACCAGGTGTACCTCTGCTGTTTTACATATATGTGGGGTTGGGTTGTTTTTTTGGTTTTTTTACTGGTTTCCTTTTTGTGGTTGATGATGGGTTTTTTGTTTTTAGGCTTTGCTTTATTGGGTTTTTAATTTTTTATATATTTTAATTTGTTTATTTTTGTGTACATTTGTTATTTATATTGATTCATTGTTGTTGTAAATTGTCTGTGAAGTATGTATACACGACTGGATTTTGATGATGATGTGGATGTTTCTTAGTTGTAGAATTTGTGATAGTACAGGGTTTTTGTTGTTGTTGTTGTGTTATTTATGTTTATAAACGTCCCTCTTTGTAGTTGTTACAGAAAAACCCTATGACTAGTGTTGAAGAACATAATGATTATAAATTTCTATGACAAAAGATGTGTCACAGTAAACTATGAAAAAGTGTTCGATGTAGCAGCAGAGGTATGGTTTTTTGAGTCTGTGCCATATCTTAAGAAGAATAGGAATTATTATTTAATGCTTTGTATAGCAAAGAAAGCAACCAAACTGTTTTGGCAAAGAGAGCAACTTTTGCGCCTGCTTTGGATAGAAAGACTTCGATTGAAGAAAGGAAGGCGTCTCATAAACAAGCATAATCTTGACAAACTTTATGATAGTCCTGTCTCACACACATATATTTTACAACAGCTGGTAAGTGTAGGTATTACCAGTGGTAAGAGGTACAAACCATTTTGGAACGCTGTTAATGACATCAATATTCTTTTCCTTAATTCATTTTTTTTTCATTTACTTATTTTTGTGTGTTCGTCACTGCTTTATGATGTGTGGATGTTTTTAATAGTGGATTTGAAATAAGTAAGAAATGAAACAGTTGCTGAAATATTAAGAGATTTACTGGAATAAAACTCACTGTACTTCTTTGAGATTATTTTACAGTTTCATACAGAATTTGTATAATTTCATAATTGTGTTACAGTGCAATTTATTTTCATGGAAAGTATTCAGTGGTGTTCAAGTTAAATCTCATCATTCCATAATTAATTATGATAATGATAAATTATTACTATGGCATTTTCTTTTTCATGACTGATTTTTAAGCGTTCAGTAGTAACAATTTTTTTGTTTGATTTGTCTTTTTTTTTCCAATTTGACGCTTTGATAGTAATTTTTTCAGAAATAATTTTTGGAAGTTTTTTTTTTTCAACCAAAAAAGAAAACAAAAAAACAAACCTCCAAACTTAACAAACACACACAAAACCTCGAAGGCACAAGTAAATATTGAACATACTGTGAAATAGTTGTCAATGAGTGTGAAGGAAGAGAGAGCATCAGGAATAGAATGACAAGGGACACTTCTGATTGATTCTTAGAAACGGACTTGTGGTGATTTTTGTTTACAAGAGTGTTGATATTTATTTACTTTGGGACCACTTGATTTGGCAGTTTCCAGATATCAGGAATGGAATTGCAAATGATTTTAAGAAAGCCGACTTATTATTTTTGTAAAAATCAGGTGTGATATATAAGGGATTCGTTTATTTTCAGTTATATGGCAAGATTGCAAACAAATTGGGTGATTTCTAAGACAGTGGATGAATTATGAGTTTTGGGGTTAAAGTTAGTGTTGATATGAAGGGACCAGTGAGTGGTCTTTGCTTCTGTTTGTCATTGGGTGTGTATTTTCCTTTAGGGAATGTGGATTCAGCGGTGAGGAGCTTTGAGATTTGGAGACCAATTAACGTTGTTGATAAACTTTTGTTGTTGTCTACATCCATTTTTGGTTGTTCACTTTTTTGGTTTGTTTTGTGAGAGTGTCTTTTTTCCCCTGTTTCTCATATAGAGCGTCGAATTTCACCAGTGATGAGATTTTGCGTATGCGACCGTTGGCCTACCATTAAGGTAGCCGCATTCCGACTGTAGGGGTGATGTCTAAATACACCAGAGTGCATGCGTTTAAAAAAAAAAAATGTTGTCCATTCCTACCAGCATGCCTACTCTTCTGAAAGGCGGAACAGGTTTTTACCTGTGTGCAAGATGTTTTGCATGCGTTCATACAAGAGACCTCGGTTTATAGTCTCGTCCAAAGGACTTTTGGGGGGAAGTGGAGTCGGTACTGATGTTAACTCCAGGGGGAAAATCCCCGCAAACAGGCATCTGATTCTTTTTCCTTGCCTTTAAAATCCCCGCAAACAGGCATCTGATTCTTTTTCCTTGCCTTTCTATCTACAGGCAAACTTCTCATCCCGTGTGTACTGGAGGTGTCACAGTGATTCCCAGGTGCAGCAGAGTGATCAACATTCTGCATGATCCCCACAGTGTTGACTGGGGAAGAATGCCTGACAACCACGACACAATGCAATATCAGAAACAATACACTTGTCACTTTTCCTGTGACCGTTTAGCAAACATTAAGCAGAATCGATTACATTCACATCACATGCTGGCTCACATTCAAGACAAACTCGTGGAGTTATTTTTAAAATATGCATTTAATTTTCTAGCAGGTTCTACACGCTGGCTGCCAACAACAACAGTTGGACAGTACAGCTCCATCAGGCAAGAGACGATGTTAGTCATAACATAAGTTTCATGAACCTCTTTGGCACGGCTTTGGACAAGGCTGTTAAGAATATGTACAAGAAACTTGATCAAATGGGGATTAAAACAAAATTTGTTACTTGTAAATGCATGTACCAATATTCTTTTGACAATATACAAAATTGATTTAAATGTTTACAAAAAAAAGGAGATAAAAATACGGAACAAATATGACATTTATGAATGAATAATAAATACACAATGTTTACAGTCCACATCTGGAATGTAGAATGTTCCAAAAGCACATTCACCACTGTGACAAACATCAAAACTATAAATAATCTATAAGGATTTTTCCCCCCAGCATAAAAAAAATGCGGACTTTATACCGTTCTGAATGCTTCTGTCTTGGCAAGACTGTAAAAATGTGTAAGGAATTTTCACAGTAAGTAAGTGCACTTGTGAATCTGGTTTAACATGCAGTCATATTTCACACGCATATATACCCACGCTCATACATATGCATAAATACATGAGACAGTTCCGGTCCTAAATTCTGGCATGAGATAAAACATACCTATAAAAAAAATAAAGACATACCAGTGAATGAGATTCACAGTGTCTAGAAATCCACCTTTGAGAGATTCTGTTGAAGGCGGGGAAAAGCACAGTGATCAGAGCACATGGCTCACAAAGTTAGCCTATTTGGGGGTGTGGGCTTGGGCTCCAATGAGCTGTCTTTCTGAGGGAATTCTTCCCCCTTGGAATCATCACTGGGTCTAACTCCCCAGCAGCAGTGCAGGGCCTCTCTGGCTGGTGACCCCACGATCCTAACATAGATAAAGCTCCAGGCAGACTTCTGACCCTAAGGATGTGACATAGACCTGGGTGTGGCTGGAGTGGAGAGACTGAAACGAGCAGCGTGGAAACAAGCAGGACAAGGATGTTACAAAAGATGAGGCAGCACAAAACAACAAGACGATGACTCCATTCCCTCACAAGTCCTTGAGACGATACTTTAAAGTTCTGTGTGAAAACACATGTATGTCTTATGCAGACATGAAAATTTCATTCTTCGTTACGCAGAAGAGCTGGCCTGAGATTCGTTCTGTCGCATCCTCTAGGTCAGAAGTCCATAAGGAGCTTATCAAAATCAGGCTGCGTGGGATCACTAGTCTGAGGAGCCCTGTACTGCTGCTGGGTCACTTTGGAGGTGTTTAGTTGTGTCTGTTTGGAGCTAACATAAGGCGCTAACTACTGTATTATGGTGGCTGGCAGGAATAATGTCTTTGAAAAAGTTTCAAGGGTTTGATGTGGTCATGCAAAGCTCACGTCTTCTGCTTGACTGCAGCAGTCATTGGGGCACTGCACTGCACTGTTCAGGCAATGTTTCTGGGGCTGACTGAACCTGGAGAAGCCCATCCTTGCAGGATGCATGCTGGGCATGTTCATGATTGTCATCCACACCACTGGCTGGCCACAACTGGCCAGCTCCTCTACTGAAAGTGGACCATGGGTTTCTGACAGGTGTGCAAGATGTTCTACATGCGACCCTCGTGACAAAATGAGTCGGACTGCACCTGACCCACTTTTCTGCTGGGAGTGATTTTAAGCAGGTGGGTTTCAGGTTGTTGATTCTGAGATTTTGAGTGATTATAAAACTATAAGCTTTTCTGTACACTGTACTCGACTATTAAGGCATAATTTTGTTTCCTTTTGCTTTAAGAACATGTTTAAAAACACCCAACCCCCTCATCCTGATCACCTATGACCACCTCTGCAAAATTAGTCAAGTTGTCATTTTGTCACTTAATAATATAATAATACATGGAATTTATACAGCGCTATATCTTGCAAATAAACAAATCAAAGCGCTCTCATTCATCCTAGTCTTTCACATGCAGCCAGTTACAATTAATAGATTTTTACAAATTCAAATGTAAACACACACGCGCACATTAACAGTTTTTTACAAATACAAATGTAAATACGTGCGCGCGCACGCACACACACACACACAAAGGTTGTACACTCGGGCAGGCAGAGGGGGGTGGGGTGGGGGTGGAGTTGGTTATTCAGGGCAGGGACAGAATGCGATGAAACAAGAGGGGAGAATCTTAGGTTTGAAATAAATGTGTCTTTAGGCTGGATTTAAAAGCATCATAAGTAGGCTTTTGACGAAGGGAGAGAGGGAGGTCGTTCCAGATCAATGGACCAGAAACAGAGAAAGAGCGATGGCCAACAGTGGACTGGTTGAATCTAGGTATTCTTAAGCACAAGGTATCTGCAGCAGAGCGGAGGGAACGAGAAGGAGTGTACAAGTGAAGACATTCACAGAGGTAGGAAGGTGCTGTTTTGTGGAGACTTTTGTAACAGAGGGTACAGATCTTATAGTTTACCCTTTGTGGCACAGGCAGCCAGTGGAGAGATCGCAAGAGAGGAGTAATGTGCTCAGATTTTGTCTTTCTGAGGACTAGTCGAGCTGCAGAGTTTTGTATACGTTGAAGAGGGTGGATAGATGATGCTGGCAGACCAGCCAGAAGAGAATTGCAATAGTCCAGACGTGAGAGAATGAGAGATGTGACTAGTTTTGATGTTGCATCAGTGGACAGATACTTTCGAACTGCACTAATGCGCTGTAATTGATAGTAGCACGACTGGCAGGTTTGGGTGATGAATTTTTGCATGGAGAGCGTGTTATCGATAACTACCCCTAGATATTTCACTACAGTGGATAGAGGGACAGTCGTATTGCCGAATTCTATTGAGGATGTTGTTATGGAAGACAGTTTGTGTTTGGTCCCTATAAGCATGGCTTCGGTTTTATCTGCATTTAGTTGCAACTTGTTCTCTATCATCCAATTTTGGATATCTTGAAGGCAGCAGGACATATGTGTCAAGAGAGAAGGCAGATACTGGATACTGGCATTTCAATTTGTAATAACTTTTCGTAGAATTGTCCAGTTTTCAATTTTTTTGTGTTTTTGCGTGGAATAGTTTGTTTTTGTTTTTTTAAGATTGATATGTTAACAATTAAGAATCGAGTTCCTTTACAATGTGACTCATTATGTGGTGGAGGATTATGTGTTTGCATATGTGTGTTTGTGGTATGTATGTGTGCGTATGTGCATGCATGTACGCGTGCATGCATATGTGTGTGCGTTATCACATAATGTCCGTAAAATTCTTTAATATATATATTTTTTAACAACGGAAGTCTGAAATAACATGAGCCGAAAACCTCTCTTTTAGTATTGTTGTACTAAGAAAAGAATACCATAACATAAAGGCACTTTCGTCGACAACAATCATATCACAAAATAAATATTGTATAACAAAATAAATAAACATTCATCACCATCAAGTCAGTTATCCAAAAAATAATCACTTTTCTTCCATATCTCCTGTAGAGCTCTGGGGTTCACAGAGGATGATATTTTGCATATTAATAGTGCACCATTTTTAACCCACCACTGAGGTAGCCACATTCTGACTTCAGGGATGGTGTCTAATCAAGACACCTGTGAGCTTTAAAATTTTTTTTTTTTTTTTAAATCATCCATTCCTACCGGCACGAAAAAAGCCTACTCTTCTAAAAGGCAGAACAAGTTTTTGATATGTGTGCAAAGTTTCTCAGTGTGCTTGCATACGAAACCTTGGTTTATAGTCTCATCTGAAGAACTTTTGGGGGGAATGGAGACGGTACTGGGGAAAAAAATACCCTTGACTGAGGTGGCCTCTGTGGGGGCTTGAACCTGGGTTGTCAGATCAGGAGTGTAACACTTTAACCACCAGGCTACCCTGCCCCTCAACAACCACCCCCCCTCCCCCCCACCTTATCACATACCAAGTGTCCATCATGTAAATCAAGTTTAGAAAAACTGCACTGTGAAACTAGAGCCAAACTAGGCCCAAAAAACCAAAAAAAACCCATCTTATTTTCTTTCCATGTCAAATACAGCACAAAACATTTTTTAAAAACCCATGCCTGAAACTGGAATGCGGCTACCTAAACGGTGGCCAAACAGCCGCATACGCAAAATCTCACCATACATGAACCTCGAAGCTCTAACCAACAAGCATCAACAACAACAAAACCCCAACAACTCCCCCCCCACCCCACCATATACAACCCCCTGTCTGTTGAGTTTAAAGTCTTTCCACACATAGTGTATATGAAGACTAGAACCTCCTCCTGACCCCCCCCCCCCCCCCCCCCCACCCCCCCCCCCCCCCCCCCCCCCCCCCCCCCCCCCACCCCCCCCTCCCGTCCTTCCCTATACCATATCCCCAACCCAAGCATAACAGCCCCCTCCCCCCCCCCCCTACCGTCCCCCCCCCCCCCCCCCCACCACCTGACTCTCATGGCCTGTAGCCACATCCTCAACCCGAGCTAACAGCCCCATCCCCCCCCCCCCTACCTGTCCCCCCTACTCCCCCCCCCCCCCCCCCCCCCACACACCTGACTCTCATGGCTGTAGCCACATCCTCAACCCGAGCTAACAGCCCCCCCCCCCCCCTACCTGTCCCCCCTACCTCCCCCCCCCCCCCATCACACCCCACTCTCATGGCCTGTAGCCACATCCCCAACCCGAGCTAACAGCCCCCCCTCCCCCATCCCCCCCCCTACCTGTCCCCCCCCCCCACCCACCCCCACCACACCCGACTCTTGTGGCCACATCCCAACCCGAGCTAACAGCCCTCCCCCCCCCCCCTACCTGTCCCCCCACCCCCCCCACCATCACACCCGACTCTTGCTGTGCCACATCCCCAACCCGAGCTAACAGCCCCCCCCCCCCCCACCCTCCCCCTACCTGTCCCCCCCACCCCCCCCCACCCCCACCAACCCGACTCTTGTGGCCACATCCCCAACCCGAGCTAACAGCCCTCCCCCCCCCCCACCCCTACCTGTCCCCCCCCCCCCCCCCACCCCACCCACACCCGACTCTTGTGGCCACATCCTCAACCCGAGCTAACAGCCCCCCCCTCCCCTCGGCTACTTCACGCTTTGGCAGTGGCGGCGCCAGGCTCGCTGGATGGCCTGGGCCGCCTCCCTGGCCTGCCGTATCTTGGCCACCCGCTCCTTCTCCGCCTGGATGCGCCCCATGTAAGTGCTCTCCCGCTGCGCGTCCTGCAGTGCCTGGATGCGAGGGGAGCTAACCTTGGCCTCTGCCGGAGTGTCCTCCTCCTGCAGCTGGTTCAGCCGTTCCAGGAAAGACACGCTCTTCGCCGTGCGGGTCGAGGCGGTGGTTTCTGGGCGAAACACGATTGGTGTGAGCGGAGCGATGAGTGATGAGTGTGTTTCTTTGGAAAAGAATAGTGATATATATATATATATATATATATACCAAAGACAGAGGAAGACAACGCACAAAATACACAGACAGTCTGAATAGCTACGCAACGAGGAAAGAATCCCCCAACAATGAACTCATCAGGAGAACTGACAACAGAGAGGAATGGAAGGCCATGATCGCCGATGTCTGCAACAGACCTGGCACATGAAGAAGAAGAAGTGTGTGTGTGTGTGTTCATTCTTTTTTCTTTTGCTCTTATTTTCGAACATCCAGCCCCTGTGTGCATGCGGTTTTGTTCATTTTGGCATCCGTTCCACAGGCACAATATGGCCTACTCTTTTGAAAGGTGGAACAGCTTTTCTTCTTTAACAGATGCTCAGACAGAAACTACTGTCTATCATGTGGGCGAAATTGTGTTGCACTGCGTTAAGCGCCTGACAGGTCGGGCCCAGCGCATCCAACTTAAGCGTGGTAGAGAATTGTTATCAAGCCTCTCCAGAAAAAGGCAGGAGAATGGACCAAGAAGGCAGAAAATAGACGAGAAGGAGGTGACAGGAAGATGAAGAATAAGGCAGAAACAAAGAAAAAAGAGGGAATTCCTAGAACAGAAGGTGAGGGTCCTATTCATACTGACAGGCCCCTGACATCCCCATGGCGGAGGAACAGCTTTTAACGTGTGTGCAATAACTCCAGATGCCAGATGCGACACAGAAATAAAGAAGAGAATCGCTTTGTCTAAAGACACATTCACCAAGATGAAGCCCATCTTTACCAACAGAAATATAAGACTCAGCACCAAAATCAACACTCTGAAAGCCTACATATGGTCCATCCTTCTGTACGGATGTGAATGCTGGACGCTTACAAAAGACCTTGAAAGAAGACTTGAAGCAGCAGAAATGTGGTATATCAGAAGAATTATGAGAATATCATGGACTGAAAAGAAGTCAAACGAAGAAGTAATGGAAATGGCCGGGTACAAAAGATCCCTACTCAAAACCATCAGAAAAAGACAACTACAATTTTTGGGGCACATAAACAGAGCTGATGGAATAGAAAAGCAAATATTGTGTGGAAAGATTTGTGGTACCAAAGACAGAGGAAGACAACACACAAAATACACAGACAGTCTGAATAGCTACGCAACGAGGAAAGAATCCCCCAACAATGAACTCATCAGGAGAACTGACAACAGAGAGGAATGGAAGGCCATGATCGCCGATGTCTGCAACAGACCTGGCACATGAAGAAGAAGAAGCAAGATGTTCTGCATGAGTTTGCATACGGGACTGCGGCTTACAATCTCATCTGGAGGACTTTCAATAGAGGGGCATGCAAGGCATGTGCACATGCATGTGCAAAGCATGTATGGAGTGAGAGTGTGTGTGTGTGTGCATGTGTACATGTGTAAATTGACACAGACAAATACTGACCTGTTCTGGGGCGATGTCTGCTGCTCTTGTCGTCTGACAGGAACTGAGCTAACCGTATGGCCACAGAGGAGTTCTGAAAACATACAATTGTGTGTGAAAGACAATGAGCTAACCGTATGGCCACAGAAGAGTTCTGAAAACATACAATTTTGTGTGAAAGACAATGAGCTAACTGTATGGCCACAGAAGAGTTCTGAAAACATACAATTTTGTGTGAAAGACAATGAGCTAACCGTATGGCCACAGAAGAGTTCTGAAAACATACAATTTTGTGTGAAAGACAATGAGCTAACTGTATGGCCCCGGAAAGAGTTCTGAAACATACAATTGTGTGTGAAAGACAATGAGCTAACTGTATGGCCCCGGAAGAGTTCTGAAACATACAATTTTGTGTGAAAGACAATGAGCTAACTGCAAGACCACAGGAGAGTTCTGAAACATTCAATTTTGTGTGAAAGACAATGAGCTAACTGCAAGACCACAGGAGAGTTCTGAAACATACAATTTTGTGTGCTAGACGCAGTACCCTTGTTCTTCTGCTTCATCAAACACTCAGACAGCAACTATTGTTGTTTGTCAAATGAGTGAAAATGCATTGCGTTAAGCGCCTGACAAGTCAGGCCCAGTGAATCTGACTTCAGCATGGGAGAGAATTGTTATTGTTTAAGCCCTTCTTGAAAAAAGGCAGGAGAATGGACCAAGAAGGCAGAAAATAGACAAGAAGGAGGCACAGGAAAAAAATAGGAAGAATGCAGAAACAGAGGAATAGAAAAGAGGGAATTCCTAGCACAGAATTTCCAGGAGGTGGGGATGCTATTTACACTGACAGTCCCTGGCATCCCCACAGGGAAATCGTATATGTGTGAAAGTGTAATGACTTGGTTATCACAAAAAAACAATTTAAAAAAAAATCTTGATAACAAAGGCTTGTGAGCGATTAGAATTAAATCAAATGAGTTTTATTTAAAGAGGATCCCCCATGGAGATGCCAGGGGGCCTATCAGTAGATATAGCATCCCCACATTCTGGAAATTCTGTGCTAGAAATGTCCTCTTTTCTATCACTCTCTTTGTTTCTGCCCTGTTCCTTTTCTTCCTGACACCTTTTTGTCAATGTCTGCCCTTTCTTGGTTCATTCTCCTGCCTTTTTTCCAGAAAGAACTTAAAAGGTAACTATTCTCTCTTGTGCCGAAGTCGGATGCACTGGGCCTGACATGTCAGGCACTTAATGGCAGCGTGATGCATTTTCGCTCTTACAACAGACAACAATAGTTGCTGTCTGAGCGTTTGAAGAAGAAGAAGAAGAATTTAAAGAGGATTATGGCATAAGCAAACATGCTTTCTTGCAACCAGCCCTCTGGGAAAAAAGAACACCAAAAAAACTCAACAAAAAACCCCTCTCAACAAATTTGCTTTCAAAGACAAAGGTAAAAAACCAAATCATCCAAAGTGGAAAGTACTTAGTTATTTAACGCATACAACTTAAAAAAAAACCTGATGAGAGAGAGAGAGAGAGAGAGAGAGAGAGAGAGAGAGAGAGAGACAGCACCGCGACACTGACTGACCTTGGCTTCAGGACCCCAGCTACTGGCAGAGGTCCCTGTGAGGTCTTTGGGCAAGTCGGCAGCAGTTGTTGTGCGTCGTTCAGAACCCTGGTGACCAGACGCCGCCATGCTCCTCTCCGTGTTTCGTGAAGAGGTCTCCTTTCTTCTCGGAGGTTTGGAATCACGCGCGTACTTGTCATAGAACTCGAAGCCGTAAGACACCGGCTTGGCATCGTCACTGAGCATGGAGGAGAGGGCGGAGTCGAAGGTCTTGGCAGACAGCCCCATCTTCCTGGCGTCGAACTTGTCCTTGCTGTCCATCTTGTGGATGTACTCGCTGGGCATGGCCACTGGAGAGGACGCTTTGAGGTCGTCAACGTCTTCGCTGAACACGAGTGCCCCGTCTGTACGACTGTACGTGCCGGCATTGTGCTGGTCCCTGTGCGGATCTGTCTTGTCGTCAGCATGTTTTCCCCTGCCGCCGCGATGGCTCTAGTCCTAGTCAAGCCCTCCACACTGTCCTGACTTCTGTCCACACCCTCCAGGGAACTCAGCCTCAGCTCGGAGGAAGCGTTTTCTGCGGACCACTCGGAGCCAGAACTCGTCCCCTCGGTCCTCTCCCCTTTGCCCGGGTCTGGCGAGGGCAGGGCAGCTCCCCTGTTAAACACGCCGCTGACACGAACCCTGTCTCTCCCCGGGGGGGGGGCCACCACCGGCTCCTGAGAGCGCACGCTCTGGGAGGTGGAGGGGCGGGAGTAGGCCGACTCCCACTTGAGGTGGGCCCTGGAGCCGCTGTGGCAAGGGGCAGGGCCCGGCTGACTGTGGGCTACATGCTGCTGTGCGCTGCTCGTTCCCGACGTGACAACGCCGCTCCGAGCAGGCAAACGCTCGCCTTCATCGTGCCGAACCCCGCCACTGTCCGCACCTTCGTTCGCGGATGAACGTTCTGTTTTCTCCACCACAAATGTGTCGTTCAGGGCCTCCCCCTCCGTCTCTGTCACGGGGGGGTGCTGGTCAGCCCAGGCGCCGAACAGCGGCGCAGATGGAACCCCCCCGCCTCCGCCGAAAACCCCGAAGGGCACGTCAGGTGGGAATGCCGGGCCCAGGAGAGCCTCTTCCCGAGATTTGCGCATCATTTCTTTGAGTTCTCTCAGCTTTTCCCGCGTGGCTTCCTCCTTCATGGCCAGCTGTTTGGTCATCAGGAACCGCTTCTCCGTCTCTGTGTGGTGGCTCACCTGCAACCAATGCCCAGGCACACAGGCATGTCGAGAGTTTAGCAAAGGGTCGCTCCAAGAAACAAGGACTTTGACAGTTCAATGCACACATGCACCGCACGCAACCACCACATGCTCACACACACTGCTTCAAGTTGATATAAGCGCTTTGATTTGTTTTGTTAAGTGCTTTGATTAGTTTTGTTGCAAGATATAGCGCTATATAAATTCCATGTATTATTATTATGATATAAGTATACAAAAGGGAAAGAATAAGAAGAAAAGTTATTATCATGCAAACACAAGTACTATCTACAGCATGAAGGCAGGAACACATACCCACACCCACACGTATCACTTAAAAATCTGCACCCCAAGATTTTTTTTTTTTTTAGACAAGAAAAAAATACAGAAATAAAAACTGAAAACTTGGCAACTGTCTTCCAAAACATGTTTACGGCTAAACGACAACTGCTTCACTGCAGAGCCCGTACTCCCATAATCATCACCAGCCGTCAGCACCATCACAGGGTCAGCTCAGCTGCTTTCTTCAAGCTGTGATCAATCTCAAGGCATGGCAGCTGCCTAACTGTTTTCCTTTTTCTACTGCCTCATCTTTTGTGACGTTCCTGTACTGCCTTCCCCAAACCACTCACTGTGATCTCTGGGCCCCAGCCATACCTAGGCTGATCTTGTCATACCTCCAGGGTCAGTACAAAGGAAGTTTATCATTGTCAGGCCGCTGTGAGGTTACCAAACAGAGGGGCCCTGCGCTGCTTCTGGGTCACTTCAGTTATGTTCGGTGGTGCCTGTTCTGAGCCAACATATGCTCGACAACACTTACTAAGCTGTCTACTGCTGATAACAAAAGCTTAATTGCAGAGCCAGACTAAGAGAGATGCCCATTTGGCGTGGCAACCATCACAACATTTTTCCAACATCTTTCTCCCACGAAGCTCAAACTCTAATACCAATTCACTACAGGCACAGAAAGGTATGACAAAAGTGAAGCTGAAGTCTCCATGAGTCCACACATTTCTTTTATTGCATAATGAGGATGAGGAGCATGTAATGCTGCTGCTATGGAAGTGAACCAGCTTTAAGACTACTTGACAGCACTGTCCTCTACACTTCCAATCCTAATATATCCCAGCATCAATCAGGCCAGAGAGATACAGACACCTGCAGTGCTGATCATGTAATATGGACAACCTTCTCAAAATTGCATCTAAAAGCTAGATCAGACTCAACTGTGTGGTCTCAGTCTTCCTAATGAGCCCATAACCAACTCACTCTGGGGAGCAGCTGATTGAAGAGGGGGAAAAAAGAAGCCAGACATACTCCATTAAAAGAAACAAAATCCGGAATCAGAGTATAGATGCCTAGATGGTGATAATCATTGTGAGACCACAAGTACATACTGTGTGTATAGCTGTTTGGCTATACACACAGTATGCACTTACGGTCTCACAGTGATTCCCAGGTGGCATGAGTGAGACAGAGTGCATATTCTGTTGACCCCCACGCTGTTGAGCTGGGCAATTGGAGGGGGACAGCAGGACAGTCTGGTGGTTACAGCGTTGTGCTCGCAATCTGATGGCCTAGGTTCGAGCCACCACCCGTTCACAGGGATTTTCCCCCTGGAGTTAACTCAGTGCCAACTCCACTCCCCCAAAAGTCCTTCAGGAGAGACTATACACCAAGGTTTTATATATCAGTGCCAACTCCACTCCCACAAAAGTCCTTCGGAAGAGACTATACACCAAGGTTTTATATATCAGTGCCAACTCCACTCCCCCAAAAGTCCTTCGGAAGAGACTATACACCAAGGTTTTATATATCAGTGCCAACTCCACTCCCACAAAAGTCCTTCAGAAGAGACTATACACCAAGGTTTTATATATCAGTGCCAACTCCACTCCCCCAAAAGTCCTTCAGAAGAGACCAAGGTCTCATGTGCGAACACATGCAGAACATCTTGCGCACATGTTAAAACCTGTTCTGTCTTTTGGAAGAGTGGGCCATTTGTGCCGGTGGGAATGGATGACAACATTGCCAAAAACAGCCACATGCACATGGGGAATGCATGTAAAAAAGCACATGAGTGCTTATTCCATTTTCCTTGAAATGAAAGAACAGATAAGATAGAATAATAATAATAAATGGAATTTATATAGTGCTATATCTTGCAAAAAGAAATCAAAGCGCTTGCACTCAACACACCCATACACACAACCAATAACAATTAACAGAGTTAACAAATTCAAATGTACATACACGCACGCACACACACACACAAAGATTATACACTTTGGCAGGGTGATGGGATTTTGGCTGTTTTAGGCAGGGATAGATTTGAGATGAAACAAGAGAGGGAAAATCAGATTTGGAATAAATATATCTTGAGGCTGGATTTAAAAGTGTTGTAAGTAGGCTTTTGGCAAAGGGAGAGAGGGAGGTCATTCCAGATCACTGGACCAGAAACAGAAAGAGCGACGGCCAACAGTGGATTGGTTGAATCTCGGTATTCGTAAGCACAAAGTATCTGCAGCAGAGCGGAGGGAAAGAGAAGGAGTGTATAGGTGAAGACAGTCACAGAGGTAGGAGGGAGCTGTTTTGTGGAGACATAATAATAAGAAATGAATGCACAACAACAACAACAACACAACAACAACCACCAGTAGACTAACCTTGCTCTGTTTTCTCTCCTCGGACTTGAGCATGTCGAACACTTGCCGCGTGTTCAGCGTACCGTTGCGCTTCTTGTACTGCGAGAACTGATCCTCCAGGCTGCGCTTTCCTGCCGACATTTTGCCTTGACCTTGACCTCCACTGGTGTCCTTGTCCTCTGACTCATGACCTTGCGTGACCTGAGTCTCCATCTCTGCTTTCTTCTGTTGCACTTCCTCCAGCTTCTTCTGGAACTTTGCCTGCCAAAAGTCAGGAATTGTTTGGTTGGTTGGCTGGTGCGTGTGTGTGTGTGTGTGTGTTTGTGTGTGCATGCATGCATACATGGGTGTGTGTGAGTGTGTGCGCGCGCGGGTGCATGTATGCGTGTGTGTGTGTGTGTGTGCTGGACTATTTAGAAGTGGCATTGAGATGGTGTTTTTACAGAAAGTACAACATACAGCTTGATTTGTTTGTTGGGGGTTTTTTGTTATTGGTTTTTTTGGGGGAAGGGGTGTGTGTTGTTGAAGTTTTTCTTTTTTATCCTCAGCAAGAGCTCCAAGGTTCACCTAAGGCAAGAGTTTTGCGTTTGTGACTGTTTTTGGTGCTAGTTTTTTGTTCCCCCCCCCCTACCATTTAGGTAACCAGGGATATTTGTTTATTTGCTCTCACTGAATGGTAGACTAAAAAAAAAAAATCTGTTTCTATATCTGTTCATTGTGATATGAGTTGAAAGCTTAAGGAGGTAAACCGTCTGAATTTCAACTCCTCAGCTCAAGCTCTCTCTGTTTCTCTCTGCCCTGTAATGAATAAATCAGAGTTCTCTCTCTCTCTCTCTCTCTCTCTCCTCTCTCTCTCTCTCTCTCTCCTAAAGACTGCCCACCTTTCTTGAAGCTGGCCTTCCACCAGTTTCTCTGGTTTCCTCTCTTCTTCCCTTCTATCTGTCCTTCTGTCTGTCTATCTGTGTGTGTGTGTGTGCGCGCGCATGTATTTTTATTTTTATTTTATTTATTATTTTATATCGAGGATAATGGAATAAGCACTCATGTGCTTTTTTACATTTAGTCCCTGTGTGTATGCGGTTTTTGTAAATTTTGTCATCTGTTCCCACCGGCACACAATGGCCTACTCTTTCGAAAAGCGGAACAGGATTTAACGTGTGCAAGATGTTCTACATGCATTCGCACACGGGGCCTCGGTTTATAGTCTCATCCGAAGGATGTGTGTGTGTGTGTGTGCATACATGCATATGTGTCTCATCCGAAGGATGTGTGTGTGTGCATACATGCATGTGTCTCATCCGAAGGATGTGTGTGTGTGCATACATGCATATGTGTCTCATCCGAAGGATGTGTGTGTGTATGCATACATGCATATGTGTGTGTGTGTTTTGTACATGCGTGTGCATGCATATGTGGGGGGTGCATGAGTGCATGCATGTGTGTGCGCGCGTGTTTGTGTGTGCATGCATGTGTACGCACACGTGTGTGTGTGTGTGTGTGTGTGTGCCTGTGTCTCTGCTGTAGACTTCCTTCCCTCTGACCTCTCTCTTGATGAGCTGGTCCTCCACCAGTTTCTCCTGCTGCAGAATGTCCTGGCTGGCCTCCGTGTGACGCAGGTGCAAGAGGTAGGCGTGCTGGTCTGCGATTTGTTCCCGCGTCACCTGGATCTTGTTTCTGCCACAGCCCAGCACGCACATACCCAAATAAGGTAAAAGGTAAAGGAGTCCCATAACCTATAAGGTCGTAGGGGAACGAGGCGTCAGAGACCTCACTTCTCTAGGGCCAGCATATTGAGGGCGGCGGCGCCCATCTCCTCTCCCTCGCTGCTTTACCTTCCCTGACCCTAAAGAGGGCAGGTACCCATTTACAGCTGGGTGAACTGGGGGAACTGTACTGAAGCCAAGGCGCGCAAACGGTCACCCATCCAACTGGTAACCACGCTCGACGCTGCTTAACTTGGCTGGGGGAAAGCAAGTGCTCCAAATAACCAGCACGGAAAGACCGGAAAGGAAGAACGAGGTTAGCTATGGCCGGTGGTATGGATGACACTAACATGCCCAGTATGCAGTCGTGCATGAGTTAAACCTTGAAGAAAGACGCTGACTCTGAGGCAGGCCAGGACCCAAGGAGACAAAGACTAAGACCAACTGATATTTTTTTTCTTTTCAGTTCCTCCGCTAGAGCTCCAATAGTGTGGTGTCATTTTGCGTGAGTGATCATTTGTGTCCATAGTTAAGGTAGCCGCATTCCGACTTTGGGGACAGTGTCTAAACATGACACTGTATGCATATGGTTTTTGTTGTGTGTGAGTTTTTTCACTCTTACGCTGCCATAGGCAGGTTTAGTCGACACTTCCGTTCACTGCCATAGGCGACTTTCGTCAACAGACCAGGTCATGTAAAAAAGGACAGTTTTTCATACAGTAACAAGGTTTCACACCTGAGGTGACCTGTGCGTGTCATAGCAGACATATGGTCCTTCACCCCTTCTCCCAGTTTTGAGTGGAAAAAACGACCGTGATATTCTGACACAGAATGAATGCTGAGAAATCAGCAACGGTGCTGCAGAGAGTTCTTCAGTCAGAAACTTGGCGGGAAAAGAGTTAAATTTGTTATCTCACAGCCCACTCTCCTGAAAGGCAGAGTAGGTTTTAACATGCGAGCAAGGTGATCTGTGAGCATATTGCACACAGGATCTGGGTTTATAGTCTCCTCTGAGGAACTTTCAGGGGAGGGGAGTCAGTACTGATGTTAACTTCAGTGGAAAAAATCTCAAACAGATGCATCAGTGGTGGCTGAATCCTGGGCTGTCATATTACCGAGTGCAAAATGCTCTAACCACAAGGCTATCCTGCCCCCCTAGTGTGTGTGTGTGTGTGTGTGTATGAATTTTCTGCATGCATGCTTGCATGACATGACAGAGGCAGGTCACAGCACACGGGTGCTTATTCCATTATCCTCGGAAATAAAAGAGGAGAAAGAATAGACCTACTTGACGATGATCTCCATGCTGGTCAGTTCCCCGAAGGCCGTGCTGGTGCGCAGTTCCTGCAGCTGCTGCTCCTGCATGTTCTGCGTCTGCTTCATTGACTCCAGGCGCCGCGACAGCTTGCGGATCTCCTTTTCCCGCTTTCGCTCGAACGGTGACTTGTACGTCTCTGGGCGGGCCCCCGATAGTTTGGGGGGCGTGCCTGGGTGCTCTGGCGGCATGCCTTGCTGCCGGGCCTGTTGCTCTGTGTGTGTGTGTGTGTGTGTGTGCGTGTCGGAAAAACCAGGGTTGTGTTACATGGAAAGGGCATCACAGCATAGCGAAACAACTGTATGTTGAAAGTTTTGTTTTAAAAAGGGATGACAACAACAAGAATGACGATGACAATGATGATGATGATGATAATAAAATTGATGGTAATGATGATGTGAAAAACATAAAATGAAAAAGTTACTTTCATGTTTGCTAATCTGCAC
The DNA here is from genome assembly GCA_028751875.1 of Rapana venosa. Classification (NCBI taxonomy): domain Eukaryota; kingdom Metazoa; phylum Mollusca; class Gastropoda; order Neogastropoda; family Muricidae; genus Rapana; species Rapana venosa. Next base: position 17,353,168 of record CM054148.1, on the reverse strand, counting down.
AGGCAACGTGTCAAAGTCAAACTTTTATTTTCAGGTGGTACATTCAATGGCCTACTTTTCCAAAAGGAAGAACAGGTCTTAATGATGTTCTGCATGTGTTCACACATGAGGCCTCGTTTATAGTCTCAAACATGGGACTTTCAGGATGGTGTGTGCGTGTGTGTTTTTTTTAAAAGCATTCATGTGCTTTTGTGTGTGTGTGCATGTGCGAGTGTGTGTGCATGCATTTGTGCGTGCCTACATAATTACGTGTGCCTGCATGTGTGTGTGAGTGTGTGTGTGTATCTGAGCACATGCATGTATGTTTGTTCATACATGCTTTTGTTTGCCTGCGTGTATGCATGCTAGAGTGTGTGCATGCATGCGCATGAATGTGTGAGCAACCAATGGGGGATACGGTGGGGGAAAAGAAGATAAACATCTCTTTCTCTCTCTCCTTCTCCCCTTCCCTCTCTTTCCATGCCCACCCCCTCCCCCTTCTCTTTCTCCCCTTCTCTCTCCCCTCCTCCCTCTCCCTCTTTCTCCCCTTTTTTCTCTCTCTCCCCCTCTCTCTCTGCCCCCTGGGATGAACAAGTGTTCACGATTCAGTGCGGCAGCAGAAAATTTGCAGTGCAACTAAATTAGACATTTAATTAAATATTAATTAGTTGTACAGTCATCAGCGTGATGACGATTGGCATACAAGCATATCGAACATCTGTGGGTCGATTTACATTGTCAATTCGAGGATTCCTGCTGAAAAAGATGCGAAAATCGAGGAGAAAAGGTGACAGTGAAGAGGAGACAGGCAAGATACACAGTGGCTTGGAAATAGCGCTGTTTACAGTGTGCACGGCTCTCGCAGCAATCTTGCTCTACAACTTTCCCTTTTGCCTGTACGCTGTTTTCTGCGGGGATACTCACACTTTGAAACGCTGTCTGTTTGACTCTTTCCCTTTGGACTCTGACACTGATGGGTGTGACAGACTGTACGACCATTTCCGCGTCTACCCCCTTACGTTCCACAGCTCAAACTTGGCATCTCCTGAGTCACCTGAGAAATGTATAATGCATCCGCCTCCAAACTTGAGATTCATGCTTCTCCTTTGTGGTGATGTTGAATCTAATCCAGGCCCTTCTATTGACGAACATGTCCAGAGACTGGAGAATAAAGTTGACAGTCATGGTGAGCGTTTTGAAGAAAAACTGAATAAACTTCTGGAACTCATGCACATATCCCAGAAGCAATATGCAGAACTTGGCAACCGATTGCAAAACCTTGAAGAAAACATAACAGCAATCAATGAAAAGATTAAATCCCAGTTCATGCGCCTTGAGAACTCAGTCCTGTCTCTTGGCCAGACAGTCAGCCAGCATACACAAGACATAGAACAGGCGAAAGAAGAGCAAACCTGCACATCGTCCAGGATCAGTCAGTTGGAGGCAGAAGTGGAAAGACAGCAACGCTACTCACGGCGGTCCAATGTGCTGCTGTATGGTGTCAAAGAGGACCCTGCAGAATCAGGATCTTATAACGCCTGCACGGAAAAGGCAGTCAGCATTCTTCAGCATCATTTCCCTCAGAGAAGCTGGAGTGAGGATGACATAGAGCGATCCCACCGCTTGGGAAAGAAGTCCACCACTGACGATCGTCGTCCTCGTCCCTTGATCATCCGGTTCCACAAGTGGCGTGACGCCATGGCCATCATGCGAGACAGGGAGGGGAAGAGCGCCATGAAAAATGCTGGGGGACTGAGAGTGGGAGCGGACCTGACCCGACAACAGAGGGACACCATCAGAGACTACAAGGCTCAAAACAAACACGCCTACTACGTCAATGGAAAACTTATCGTCCAGGATTTCAGACAGAACCCTCTCTCCCATTCGTCATGCACAGACCGTGTGAAGGACAGCGCTCCACCAGCACGTCATCAGTCATACGCAGAAGCAGCAGCTGCCATCCCCAGAAGAAGACGTTCCCATGACTCCCCAGAACACCTGGCGTGGTGTGACCAGCCGGAGAATGCTCAGTCTGCAGGATGTGCCACAGATGAGGAGGACGATGGGGAGGGAGCGCTGCCACCCGGTTCACAGTGTCTGGATACGGTGATGACGGAGAGTGAGCCACGCCCTTGTTCACCAGCAACAGCAACCGGTTCATCAAAGTCCCATGGATTTGGAAGGGGAACTCCAGAGCGTTCTCCTCGTGAAACGGACCACAGAAGGGGATGTGTAGACAGTGGAGGGAGGGGTAAAGGAAGAGGTAGAACCAGCCAAGCTGGTGCCCATGACCAGTCACGACTGACAAGGGTTGGGCGTTCCAACTGTTCCCCTGTAATGACCAGGAACCGTCTGCAGAGTTCCACCTCCTCCTCACAGCAGGGCACTCTGGACCTACATGTGTCCAGAGGTGCTAGTTCTGGAGATCGTGCAACCTCCACCACAAAAAAGTTGCATGCCAAGAGCAATAATAGATAGGGGTTAGGCCAGCGCCCTAGTACACCATTTAACCATTCCTTAAAGGGAACAGCAAGTCTAAATGTCAATGCATGCACAGCCAGAAAAAACACATCATGCACTTTTGTTGATAGCATTTCCTTGTTAACCTTCAATGTTGAAGGTCTGTTTAGTATTGCTGAAACTATCAATCTAGCTGCTTTCATACATGACTATGATTTTGCACTTCTTGTTGAAACCTTTACGACATCTGTCTCTGAATCTTTTTTCCCATGTCATACGCCATTTGTAGCTCCTGGAGTTAAGATATCTGACAGCTCTCATGGGCGTCTTTCAGGTGGTGTTGTGCTTTTAGTCAGGAAAGAATTGTGTAAATATGTTGAACGCATTGACACTGAAATTGACAATATCATTATTCTTAACATTTCAAGGCATTTGCTTGGAACTGTATCCGATTGTCTTCTTGTGGGAGCATATTTACCCCCTGAGAACTCTGCCTACTATGAAGAGACCGACATCTATAATGGTGTGTCACTATTAGAAGACAGTTTGCTGGAAGCAATTAATGAGTGTGGTGACCTCCCATTGATCATATTTGGTGACCTTAACTCCAGGACAGCTGACCTGAATGCTAGAGATACTGATGCTGTTGATGATTTAGTTAGCATGTGTGAAAATTGTGACAGTGAAAACGAGTCAGAATGCTCTGAGAAGACTGCTAGACAATCAAGTGACTCTGTCCTTAATTCTTTTGGCAAGTTTCTATTAAGCGTATGTGAAGAATTTAAATTGGCAATATTGAATGGCATGAACTCTTTACGTTTCCCTGGCAGTTTTACTTATATTTCACCGAGTGGCTGTAGTGTTATAGACTACTTTATTGTTTCACGTGATTTGTTGTCAAGGTGCGATAACTTACAGCTCCTTCCGATGATTGAGTCCAAACATCAGGCTTTGGTGTTGTCATTTCAACTCACTAATAATGAGACCATTAAACAAAAACAAAAACGCCAGACACTTCATATCCAGAAGTATATTTGGAAGGAAGAGATGTCTGCGGATTTTGTAGATAAGATCCATTCAGAGCATATATTGAACAAACTGGATAATGCTGTCTCAGAGGTTGACAGAGATATTAATGTTTCCTTAAATGAATTTAATGAAAGCTTGAAATATGCTGGGCAGTGTATGTTAAAAGATGTAGTTGTAGATATAGACAAAAGAAACACTTGGTTTGATAGGGAATGTTGTGAGCACAGAAAATCTGTCAGAAAAGCCTTGCGAAAAATTTCCAATGTAACATTGGATTTGGAGAGATACGATTATGAACACAAACGTAGACAATTTGAGGAAGACAGAGATAGTTATTCACAAAAAAGAAAAGAATACAAACAACTTCTGAGACTTAAGAAAGCAGAACACAAAAGTAAAATTATTCAGTCTCTTGAAAATAACTTGCATGATCCTAAGAAATTCTGGGATACAGTTAGGTGTGTTCGAGCTAAAAAGCGCTTTACAGGGTGTAACATAACGAAAGATGAGTGGTATTCTCATTTCAGGGATGTGTTTAATGTTACTGTCAATGACATTGCATTGCATGATGATGACCAGGGTTGCATTTTTGATAGCAATACCTGTGAGAATGATACTGATACCAGCATCAGAACCAACTGTGAGCATCAGAACCAGCCTATCACAGAATGTGAAATAGCTCAGGCAATTAGAGCCTTGAAAGACAGAAAGGCTGCTGGTGCTGATGGATTGATTGGTGAATTTTTTAAGCACAGTGCTGATGTTATTTTGCCTTATTTACTTCAGCTTTTCAACTATCTATTTGACCATGGTTTGTATCCTGATGAATGGAGCTTAGCAATTATTCAGCCACTTCTGAAGAAAGGTGATCCAAATGTAACTGACAACTACAGAGGTATTTCCCTGCTCAGCATTTGCAGTAAACTGTACAGTTTTATACTTAACAAGCGCATTACCAAGTGGATTGGGGAAAGTGAGCTAATAGGGGAGGAGCAGGCAGGATTCAGGGAAAAACACAGCACAACTGACCATATATTTACTCTTTTTGCTCTCACTCAGAAACAGTTGATTCGTCATCGCAAACTTTATGTTGCTTTCATCGATTTTCGTAAAGCTTTTGACTCTGTATGTAGGGAAAAGCTATGGGATGTACTAAGTAATAATGGTTTAAAGGGGAAAATTCTTTCTGCTCTGAAAAGTATGTATTCAACTGTTAAAGCCTGTGTTCGTTCTGGCAGTGACTTGACTGATGTATTCATGTGCCCTACTGGTTTAAAACAAGGAGAAATCTGTTCACCTGTTTTGTTTTCACTATTCATCAATGAACTTACCAAAGATGTTATCGAAAAAGGGAAACACGGTATTCAGTTGTCACCAGATTTTGTTGAATTGTTGATATTGCTATTTGCTGATGATGTTGTGTTATTTTCTGACAGTGTGATAGGTCTCCAAAATCAGTTGAATATATTGTATGACACATCAAGGCGACTTGATTTAATAGTAAACTTAGAGAAATCGAATGTTGTTGTCTTTCGTAATGGGGGTTATCTTGCTGCCAGTGAAATCTGGCATTATGGTGACGTGAAACTGAAAATTGTCAACACTTATAAGTATCTTGGTGTTTTTCTGTCTACTCGGCTTTCATTTTCGTATACCATGTCTGATCTCGCTGACCGAGCAAAGAAAGGTGTATCAGCCATTATAAGAATGCTATGGTCCATTGGGTACACTCGCCTAGTCTCTTTTTTAAGCTGTTTGATTGTCAGATTCAGCCCATCTTGACTTACGGCTCTGAGATCTGGGGTTTAGTACCTGATCAAAATATTGTGGAAAGAGTCCATTTGTCTGCTTTAAAAAGGTTTTTGGGGTAAGCCCAAAGTCACCAAGACACGTTGTGTATGGAGAGACAGGCAGACATCCTTTACAGGTGAATACTTTCGTAAAGTGCATCAAATTTTGGTTACGAATTGTTCATATGGATACCAATAGATATCCACGAAAAGCTTACAATATGCTCTTATCTCTACAGGAACAAAACTATGTCACATGGGCATGTGGAGTTAGAAATGTTTTGTATAAATTTGGGTTCGGATTAGTCTGGGAAACACAAGGGGTGGGGGATATAGCAACATTTGTATCTGAATTTAAGCAACGACTTGTAGACTGTTTCAAACAAGACTGGCTTTCTGCCTTAGGGAACCATGATTTCTATAACGTGTATAACAGTTACAAACAATCATTGGAACAATGTGTATATTTAAGCTACATAAAAGCCTTTACTGTAAGAAGGGATTTGGCCCGACTGAGAATTGGAATGTCGTCTTTGAACTGTAGCTTTCTGCAATTTAACAATCGTACTAACACACAGACTTTGACATGCCCCTTTTGTGATGACGTACAAGAAACAGAAGTTCACTTTTTGCTTCAGTGCCCAAAGTACAATGATCTTAGAGCAGAACTGATTCCAAGTAAATATCACAGCCATCCATGTATGTTTAAATGTTCATTATTATTGTCTTCTGAAAACAGAACAATTGTGATGAAAGTTGCCACTTTTGTCCATAAAGCACTAAACATTAGAAAACAGAGCTTAATGTTGTAATTACGGAATATCGGGTTTCATTTAATGTTGTAATTGAAGAATGCCATGTTTTGTTTAGCGATGTGATTACATAACAACATGTTTTGTTTAATGTTGTAATTACGATATGTTATGTTCATCCTGCTTGTAAAGGGCCAAGCCTATACATTAAATCATTCCGATTCCGAGTTCTCTCTGCCCCCTCCCCTCCCTCCTCTCTCTCCTCCCTCCCTCACTCTCTTCTCTATCTCCCCCTCCCCCCCCTCTCTCCCCTCTCCCTTCCCCTCTCCCTCTTCCCCCCCCCCCTCTCTCTTCCCCCCCCCCCCCCCCTCCTCTCTCTTTCTCTCTTCCCCCCCCCCCCCCCCCCTCCTCTCTTTCTCCTCTTCCCCCCCCCCCCTCTCTGAGAGAGGGGGCCTCTCTCTCTTTCTTTCTCCCCCTCTCTCTCCCCCTCCCCCCCCCTCTCTCTCTCCCTCTCTCCCTTGAACACAAACAGCAATGCACAGACAATGCACGGACCATCAGGGTACCGACCTTTACGGGTGGCAGCATACAACCTCTGGATGTTCAGTATCAACTCGTCGGTATCCATAACGCCGTTCCCTGCCGGCTCAACCGCTGCCCCGCCACCACCACCACCGCCGCTGCTGTCAAACACATTGCGTGTATTTGAGTGGGTGATTTATTTTATTTAATTTTTTTATTTTTGTACATTTATTTATTTTATTTTATTTTATTTATTTAATTTTTTTAAATGTTGCTCCAAGGGCAGGTGGTAAGCAGGATTCATGAAGATATTCATTCCCTATGGCCATAATGAAACAGAATATGATGTGCCTTGCCTTGCCTTGCCTTTGATTTCTTGCCATCCATTCTCTCTCTCTCTCTCACTCTCTCTGTTTCTGTCAGTCTGTCTGTCTGCCTGTCTGTTTGTCTGTCTGCCTGTCTATCTCTCTATCTACCTATCTCTCTCTCCCTCTCTTTCTGTTTGTCACTCTATCTCTCTGTCAGTCTCTGTCTCTGTCTGTCCATCTCTCCCTATGTCTCTGTTTCTCTGTCTGTCTGGGCTCTCACTCTCTTTCTCTCTCTCTCTCTTTCTTTGCATTCCTTTTCTTCTATTTTCCATTTACATTATTGAAATAACTTTTCTTTGAACTTCATCATTTTGTCTTTATATATATGTGTGTGTGCATTATGAAATTAATTAGCCGTGCTTATCCTTGCTTGGCTTATTCGTGTTTATGTTTACTTTCAATTTTTTTTTCATGTATGAAATTAGATTGGGGTGAATTTGCATGGAAAGTCCATCATCAATGTATGTATTTTTTTCTTTCTTTATATAATTCTTCATGGTATGTATTGCACGTTAATTACTTTCGATTTTTTTTTTCCACAGAGGGCTGGATGTAAAAAAGCTATTGTTATGCTTATTCTATAACCCTCTATAAATAAAATTTGTTCATTGTTCATTGCAATGCAGTCAGTATGCTTGCTTGACATTCTCCTGTTCTATAAAAGAAAAGAAAAGAAAACTTACATCATTGTGCTGTTAGGCTTGTCTGTATTTCTCCTTTGTTGAATGTTCAGACAGCTAATGCTGTTTGTTGTCTTAGGAGCGAGAATATGCTGCACTGTTGCGCCCCCCCCCCCCCCCCCCCCCCACCACCCTCACCAAGTGGGATTTATTTCTGTTCTATATACAGAAGAAAATTGAATAATCGGAATACAATCCCCTGCGGGGATGCCCGGGAACCTGCAAGTATAAATAGCATCCCCCACCTTCTTGAAATTCTGTGCTAGGAATTCCCTCTTTTTTGTCCCTCTCTTTGTATCTGCCTTGTTCCTTTTCTTTTTGTCTGTCACCTCCTTCTCGTCTATTTTCTGCCTTCTTAGTCCATTCTCCAGCCTTTTTTTCCCCAGAAAGACTTAAAACATAACAATTCTCTCCCACACCCAAGTCAGATGCATTGGGATGGAGTTGTCAGTGCTTAACAGAAGTGCAACGCATTTTTGCTCATTTGACAGACAACAATAGTTGCCGTGTGAGCATTTGACAAAGAAGAAGAATGAAAACAAGAAAATGTCCATGAAATGAAAACTTACAGCAGAAAGAAGAACTATGGTGACTTTGCATAAACCCATGTCAACTGGCTTTTGTGAGCTTTTAAAATCTAAAAGGAGAACAGATAGAAGAAAAACAAAAGCTAGAAAATGGAAGCTACTGTGACTTTGCATGAACCTTGATAAGTGTTCGTGAGCATTCTTTAAGTTAGTCGGAATAAAGAGGGAAAAAAAGGTATGTGAAGAAGGGGAGGGGGAGGGAGACAGAGAGAGAGAGAGAGAGAGAGAAAGAACAAGAGAGAGAGAGAGAGAGAGAGAGAGAGAGAGAGAGAAGAACAGAGAGAGAGAGAGAGAGAGAGAGAGAGAAAATGAGAGAGAAAATGAGAGAGATAAAGACAGAGCAAGAGACAGAGAAACAAGAGAGAAAAGAGAGAGAAAGAGAGAGAGAGGAGAGAGAGAGAGAGAGAGAGAGAGAGAGAGAGAGAGAGAGAGAGAGAAAATGAGAGAGATAAAGACAGAGCAAGAGACAGAGAGAACAAGAGAGAAAGAGAGAGCAAGAGACAGAGAGAACAAGAGAAAGAGAGCGAGAGAGAGCAAGACAGAGAGAGAGAGGAGAGAGAGAGAAAGAGAACAAGAAAGACAGACAAAGTGCAAGAGCAAGACAGAGCAAGAGAGACAGCAAGCTAAAACCTGTAGACAAACGTTTACCTTTCCTGTATTTTCTCTTCATCCAAAACCTGTACGTGTTTGGACACGTCTGTCGCCTGTCCCTCCCTCCCCGCACTTTGACCAGTTCTGGCGGCCACGTTCCCCGACACCTGGCCAGATACGTCTGCTTTGTTGGCCAGCATCCTCTGGCCCGGGCTGGGTGCTAGCTTCTCCTGGAAGTACTTGCTCATGATCATCTTCTTCAGGATTCGCAGACACTCGCGGAACTTGAAGGGGTTTGTGATGCCTGCAGCACGAGAAGCAGAAGATGCTGAAAAGTCTGCAGTGATTGACTTTTTTTTTTGGGGGGGGTGGGGGGAAGGGGGGGGTGGGGGGGAAGGGGGGGGTGTTCCTCAGCTAGAGCTCCACGGTTCACCTATGGTGAGAATTTTGCATATGCAGCCGTTTTTTCACCCGCCATTAAGGCAGCTGTATTCCATCTATAGGGACAAAGTCTAGTCTACACAGTGACACTGACAACAACTTTTCAAAACGAAAATTGTCATCCCTTCCTACCAGCACGTATCAGTCTATTCTCCCAAAAGGTGGAACATGTTCTTAACAAGTGCGCAAAATGTTCTGCATGTGTTTACATACAGGGCCTTGGTTTATTGTCTTTTGTGTATGTGTGTGCGTGTGTGCCTCAGTTGCATGCAGGTCATGGAGCCCATCTACAGTTTATAGTCTCATCTGATGAAGTTTCTGGGGAGTGGAGTTGATGAGGGAAATAATCCCTTTAAATGATGGTGGCTTGAACCCGGGCCATCAGATCAGGAGTTCAATGCTCGATCCACCAAGCTGTCCTGCCCCTGGTACCAACTTATAAAAGCAAAAGAGTAAGACTACAACACCCATGCAAAGTTTCGATATATTCAAAATCTTCTTCGGACTAAAAGATTGGCTACTGGTATAAGTTTAGACAAGAATGTGTTTACTAACTCAAATACGTAAGTTGCTCCCACGTGGGGATGCCAGGGGCTCTTTTAGTACAAAAAGCATCCCCACTTTCTGTGCTATAAGTTTTCCCTTTTCTATCCCTCTCTTGGTCTCTTTTCCCTTACCTCTCTTGCTTACTTTCTGCCTTCCCAGCCCATTCTCCTGCCTTCTTTCAAGCAACTCTTTTTTATTTTTCCTGATGAACTTCTTAATGAGCTGCCCTGAAGTCAGAATGTGTTGGCTGAGGCCAGCGGTGCAGAGTTACACACACAGAAGAGGACTAGGCACGAAGCATCCCACCCATACAATGCTGACAGGCACATCGATACGTACCATAATCTTGAAAAGACACAAGAAAAGCTAAATTTCATATTGGTGAGGAGCTGTCAGGGAGGGGGGTCGGGGTGCTGAACTGTAGAGCTGTTTTTCAGATTCCTCTAGTTCTTTTGATTGTGTGCCAAAGCCTGAGTCTCTGGACACAGGTTTTCTTTTCACCCATTTCATAAATATATTAGATATAGATATATAGATAGATAGATATAGATAGATATAGATATATACAGCCAACTCACCTGCGGTGACGGGGTCAGAGACACGACCAGCCAGGTATTCCTGTACCACCTGGGCACACGACAGCTTGTCTTCGTCCGTCAGTTTGCTGGCCATTTCCTCCTCCTCCTCCCTCCTGCCCCTTTCCCCGTTCTGGAAAACAGATTGTATTGCGTTGTGCTCACTGCTGTGACATATCGTGTCATGTTGTGTTCAATGTGTTGTGTTGTGTAGCGCTTCATTACATTGCTTAACCATGCACTGTACACACACATACACGCGAACACACACATGTACGCGTGCACACACACACACACACACACTCACCCTCATACACACACAAAAACGCACACACATGTGGAGTACCTACCTCTCCTGCATGTAGAGACATTTTCAAACAGGCCATTTGTGTTTCCAGTTCAGCCACGCGACGCTTCAACTGCTGGATCAGAGTCTTGTCGTCTATTTCTTCATTCCTCCTGCAACAACAAAAAAAAAACCACCATTTTTTCCTTCATTCCTTGGCTAGAGCTTTACAGTTCCCCAATGCTGAGATTTTGCATAAAATTATACAACTGTTTGTCCACCAATAAGGTAGCCACATTACGACTTCAGGGATGAAGTCTAAACACAACACCAATGTGCATGTGTTTTATAAGTTGTCCGTTCCTACCAGCATGCAACAGCCTACTCTTTCAAAAGGCAGAACAGGGTTTAACATGCTCAGAACATGTTTGGCATCCATTCAATCGAGGGACCTTGCTTTATAGTCTCATCTGAGGAACTTTTGTGGGATTGGAGTCCCTAAGGTTAAGCAGCACTGAGCGTGGTTACCAGTTGGATGGGTGACCGTTTGTGTGCCTTGGCTTCAGTACAGTCCCCCGTTCACCCAGCCGTAAATGGGTACCTGCCCTCTTTAGGGTCAGGTAAGGCAAAGCAGCGAGGGAGAGGAGATAAGCACCAATTTACTGGCCCCTGGAGAAACTGAGATCTCTGACATCTTGCTCCCCAATGACCACATAGTTTATGGGAACACTTTGACTTTTACTGATGTAAACTCAAGAGTAAAAGTCCCCTTGAATATGCATCTCAGTGATGGCTCAAACTGGTGTCATCAGATAATGAGTTCAATGGTCCTACCACAAGGTTATCTTGCTCGCTCCCCCTGCCCCCCCCAAAAAAAAATTTTAAATAAGCATTTTACATGGTGATCTTGAATTCAGTTTCCCATACACTTCTGTACCTGTGGTGAGATGGTATCAAAGCCTGTGGGGTTGGAAGTTTAAAAAAAAAATTCTTTTATTTCAAGGATAATGGAATAAGCACTTATGTGCTCTTTTTTCTTTACATCCAATCCCCATGTGTATGCAATTTTGTAAATTTTATCATCCGTTCCCACCGGCACACAATGGCCTACTCTTCCCAAAAGCAGAACAGGTTTTAACGTCTGTTCAAGATGTTATGCGTGGATTTGCACCCAGGACCTAGGTTCATACCCTCATTTGAAGGACTTCACAGGAGAAGGTCACTGCAGGGATGCTGCGGTGGTGGTCACCCCAGGTGAGTGACTCACCTAGCCTGGGTCTGTAACTAAGCTATCGCTGTGTTGTCAGTAGGGGACTTAGTATGTTGCTTATAAGTTATATTGGCTCAGACCAGGCATCACTGATCATCACCAAAGAGACCCAGCAGCGGTGCAGGGCCCCACTGGCTGGTGGCCCCATGGTTACCTAACACTGATTGACTCCCAGTGGACTTCTGACCCTGAGGATAGGACAGGACGAGCCCTGGTGTGGCTGGCTGATGCAGGGACATCACAATGAGCAGTGTGTGAACAGTGGGATAGAAAAACCCAAGTAATACTCTTAAAAAAGCAAGAAAAAAATAATGATAAATCACACACACACACACTGAAACAAACACACAAACACACTGAAACACACACACACATATACACACTAAAACACACACACATGCACAAACACACACTCTTAGTTGCATGCATGCACACACACACTCACTCACACACACTCGCTCACACACACACCCTCACTCACTCTTGCACACACACACACACACCCCACACACACACACATGCACAAACACACTCTTAGTTGCATGCACACACACACACACTCGCTCACATACACACCCTCACTCGCTCTCTCTCACACACACACATCGACCTCCCCTTCCCCACCACACACACACACACACTCATACACACACACACACACTCACACACACACACACCCCACACACACACACACACACACAGCATGCTCCACTACATGCCTGGCGTGATTGGCAATGCAGGCGACCCGCTGAGCGAAGCGGCAGGTGGACAACGTTTCTCCCAAATTCTGCACTTCCAGAGAAATGGTAGCGATCATCGACGTCTGGCAGTTTCCACCTGTCCACACCACACCCCATCATTTCCCTCTGAAGTCAGACTATGGCTGCCTATGTGGAGAAGAGTCCTATATGCAGACTGGACTTCTCATCCAGTAGGTGCTTAATATGGATTCACAAGGAATCAATGGTGGCATATGAGTGAGACTGAGAGCGTATTTCCCCCAGGCTGTTAAGCTGGGGAACACCCAACTTAACAATGACTGATCCCAATACTGCTACACCCACAGTAAGCTCAATGACAGCTATTTGCTGAGGGGATTCAGGTCTGGAAGAGGAAACATAAAGGTGTCCCATAACCTATGTGGTCATAGGGGAGCAGGGCATCAGAGACCTCAACTTCTCCAGGGGCCAGCATATTGAGGGTGGCACCCATCTCCTCTCCCTCGCTGCTTTACCTTCCCTGGCCCTAAAGAGGCAGGTACCCATTTACAGCTGGGCAAACTGGGGGACTGTACTGAAGCCAAGGCACGCAAACGGTCACCCATCCAAGTGGTAACCACGCTTGATGCTGCTTAATCTTAGCTGGGGAGAGTGAATGCTCTGACCACTGAGCTATCCCATCCCCATAAAACAGGAGGTAATGAACAATAAAAAACAAAAGGCTTACATTTGGATCATGATTGAAATTTGCTACATGCTTAACTCCACTGAGATAAAGGTATATTGGAAATGTCCCATCTGAAGACAACTAAAGAAGAATAATCTTGTCACGAGGATGATAGCCTTTCCATCACAAGGCACTTGAGGCACACAGAAACTTAACAGCAATGGTGGACATGGGGACCTGAATGGGTTAAAAACCTAAATTACACCAAACCAACCCCCCCCCCCCCCCCCCCCCCCAACAAAACAAAACCGTAAAACACCCACCTACCCACCCATCTTCACCCATTGCTGAAGTAAACTTTCAGTTATTTTGACCGAGCTTTCAGAAAATGAATCATCACTCTCAAGACAGCATTAAAACAAAAAAACAAAAATTTGTTTGTGTGTTTTGTATCTTTATAACTGTGCAATGTAAAAAAAAATTTTTTTTTTAAAGTTTGAGAAAATGTCAAAATGAAATGCTTCAGTCGCTGCCACCGGATACCCATTTTCACTTTAGAGGTTGCTGGTTTTTGTTTCTATTCCCCCCCTCCCCACACACACACTTTCTTTTGTTTTCTTTTCTTTGTTTTTCTTTTTCCAAATTGCTTTCCTTTGTTGGTTTTTTATGTATGTTTGGTGGGTTTCTTGTTTGTTTTGTTTTTTCTTTTTTGCTTTCTTTGGACTTTTTTTGTTTTCTGTTCTGTCTTTTTCCCCTCATCCAATGAAAATCAGAAAGCAGAAACATTTTCACTCCCACCCCCAAAAATACAAGAAGAAAACAACAACAAAAACAACTAACCAAATAAACAAAAACTCGTACTTACAGCACATAGGTGTTTGCGTGCACACACACACATACACAAACACACATACAAACATGCACACACACACACACACACACACACGCAAACACAACTCACATGCAAACACACACACATAGTGTCTAATATCACAATGTGAATAGACGTTAAATTGAAGAACACACACACACACATACACACGTACACACAAACACACACACATACAACAACACACAACATAGTGTCTAATATCACAATGTGAATAGACGTTAAATTGAAGAACAACACACACACACACACACACACACATACACGCACACACTCAAACACACACACCCAAACACACATAGTGTCTAATATCACAATGTGAATAGACGTTAAATTGAAGAAAACACGCACACACACATACACACACACGCACATACACACTCACACACACATACTCACACACATACACACACACGCCACATACACACACACACGCACACACACACGCACGCACGCACTGATGACACACATACCCAGGGAGTCCCGAAGGACCATAGTAAGCAGGGAGTTTCTGTAGGGAACATGGCGTCGTGTGCCTTCAGAGCTGATTGGACGGCCACCTAGAGAGACGTTCCTGCAACCACACAGTCATGTCATGTCATGTCATGTCATGTCACCATCCACCCCACCTTCCTTTCTTTTCTTTTTCTTTGATTTTCTTTCTTTTTTTTTTTTGGGTGGGATTTCGAGGATAATGGAATAAGGACTCATATGCCTTTTTTTTTTTTTACAACCAGTCTCTGTGTGTATGCAGTTTTGTAAATTTTGCCCTCCGTTCCCACCGACACACGATGGCCTACTCTTCTGAAAAGTGGAATGGGTTTTAACGTGTGCGTAAGATGTTCTGCATGCATTCACACACAGGACCTTGGTTGTAAATCCAAAGGAGTTTTGGGGGAAGAGGTGTCAGCACTGATGTTAACTCCTGAGGAAAAATCCTCTTGAACGAGATTGGAACCCAGGTCAGCAGATCATGAGCGCAATGAGCATCACTCTAACTACCAGGCTATCCTGTCCCCCTACAGTCTCCTTATTTATTTATTTATTCATTTATTCTTTTATTTCGAGGATAATGGAATAAGCACTCATGCTTTTTTTCACCCAGTCCCCATGTGCCTGCAGTTTTGTGCATTTTGTCATCCATTCCCACCGGCACACAATGGCCTACTCTTCCAAAAAGCAGACCAGGTTTTAATGTGTGCGCAAGATGTTCTGCATGCATTCACACACGGGGCCTCAGTTTATATTCTCATCCGGACTTTTGGGGAGAGTGCAGTCGGCACTGATGTTAACACCAGAGGAAAAATCCTCTTGAGTGAGAATCAAACTCGGGTCAGCAGCATTGTGCACACTTGTTTCATATTCTGTGGCCAAGGCCTAAAGCTGTGTCAGCTATTGATGTCTTCTAAGTGCACAGGTCTGCATTGACATGTTGCTATGTTCTAAAATGCTATATTGTCTTCAGCTACGACAAGCTCGTTGCCCAAACAACCTGCACTCTCCTTTAAAGGAAAAGAAAAATCCTCTGAAGCCACTGATGGCTGTGTTGTATGGCGAAGTACTCGAAAAGAGTCTTGCAGGCATTAAAGTGGCGTGTGTGTGTGTGCGCGCATAAAACCACTCTCCTTTGTTTCATCCATTCCCTCCTGACTGTAGACAGGGCCACAGTTCAGGGGTTAACTCCTCACTACTTGCCTTGCTGCTCGCATCGTCATGTGAACTTACTTCCACACAGGCATGTGGGATAGCCTAACGGTTAGAGCATTGAGCTCAGGATCTGAGGGCCCGGGTTTGAGCCAACACCGAGACGCCTGTTTGAGGGAAATTCTCCCCCTGGAGTTAACATCAGTCCCTGTTCCACCCCCTCGAAAGTCCTTAGGATGAGAAAATAAACTGAGGTCTCGTGTGCAAAGCATGCAGGACATCTTGTGCACAAGATAAAATATAATTTCGTCTTTCAGCAGAATAGGCCATTGTGTGCCAGTAGGAATGGATGAAAAAGTTTCCAAAACGCATGCACACTGGTGTCATGTTTAGACATCATTCCCAAAGTCAAGATGCGGATAGCTATCTAAATGATGAGCAAAAAACAGTCGCATATGCAAAATCTCACCATTGGTGAACCTTGCAGCTCTAAGCCAAGGAACACATTTTTTAAAATTTGTAAACCAAACCCCACCTTCCATTCAAACAACTGCTTTTCAGCATCTTTCTATAAATTATTTCTCCTATCAAAAATAAAAATAAAAGTCATATTCACCATTCATTTTCCTTCACTAAAGCATACCCTTTTTACATACTTTAGAGCATTATTCAAATTTCTACGAATTTTTGGTGTGAGGTTGGTGAATTTCTTTCAAAATGTTTAAAACAGATCCGGGAATCGAAGAGTTACATTTAAAAAAAAAAAAAAGTCTCAATCCTTGACTCGAGCTTGGAGATAGATTCACCGATGGGGGAGGATTTTGCGTATGCGACAATGTTTGCCTACCACGTAGGTAGCCACTGCAAAGGGCTTAATGACACAAAGACAGAAGAAGCGTGCACCCTTTGCTGTTGCTGGAGTGTGTGGACCTGCTGTGGGGCGTGTCTGCCTGCAGGGCGATGATGACACTCTCCAGGTAGTGCAGCGACAGGTTGATGGACTTGGCCTCCGTCAGCTGCTGCCCGTCCACCCCGGTCTTCGCCACCCGCTCTGAGCCAGCCAGGTCCACCAGGTGAAGCTTGGACCTGTCCCCAACACAGGTAAGCAGAGACGTGGTTTACAAGGTAACACGCCTACATGCACGCTTCTTCTCCTCAAACACTCAGACAGGAGCTCAGTGTTGTCTGCCATTTGAGATAAAATGCGTCGCAGTCTTTCTGGGAGGGTAGGGGAAAGGCAGGAGAATGGACCAAGAAGGCAGTAAATAGACAAGAAGGAAGTGACAGGAAGAACATGAACCATGCAGGAACAAAGAGAAGGACAGAAAAGAGGGAATTCCTAGCACAGACTTTCCAGAAGGTGGGGACGCTATTTATTTATTTTATTTTATTTTATTATTTTATATCGAGGATAATGGAATAAGCACTTATGTGCTTTTCTACATCCAGTCCCCGTGTGTATGCGGTTTTGTAAATGTTGTCATCTGTTCCCACGGCACACAATGGCCTACTCTTATGAAAAGCGGAACAGGATTTAACCTGTGCGCAAGATGTTTTGCGTGCGTTCGCACACGGGGCCTCGGTTTATAGTCTCATCCAAAGGACTTTTGGGGAGAGTGGAGTCGGCACTGTGTGCTATCTAACGGACAGGCCCCTGGTATCCCCCGTGGAGGATCCTACAAAGCGAGAAGTATGGGTTCTATCCCCCGCTGTGCAGAAATCCCCCCCCTCCCCCACCCCTCCATTAGACCTTGACTGGTGGTCTGGGTGCTGGTCTTTTGGATGAGACAATAAACAGAAGACCCATGCGCGACATGCATTCAGTGCATGCGAAAGAACTCTCAGTGGCAAGAGAGTTGTTCCTGGGAAAACACTGTAGGAAAAAAGCCACTCTCATAGGAAAACAAATACACACGTGCAGACAGGAAAACTGAAAAAACAAAACAACAACAACAAAAAAGTGGTGCTGCTCTTGTGGCGATATACTCTCCCCTGGGAGAACAGCCTCAATTTCACGCAGAAAAAATCTACTGTGACTGAAAGGAGTATACAATACAATACAATGACAATACAATACAATACAATGTAGCACCATACATCACAATACAATGCAACACAACACAATACAATGCAACACAACATAATATAATGCAGCACAACTAGGTTGGTGTTTTGCAGAGAATGCTGCGGGCAAAATAAAATACAAAAGTATTTTAGAATGGAGGCATAGTGTGCATGTATGCATGTGTGTGTACATGCATGCGTGTGTGTGTGTGTGCACGCACGCATGTGCGTGCATGTGTGTGTGTGCATGCATGTATGCATGTGTGCATGCGTGCATGTGTGTGTACATGTGTGCATGCATGCATGTGTGCAGAGTATGTGTATGCATGCATGTGTGTGTGCAAGGTTGCTAAACGCAATATGATAACTTCCATGCACCAAGTAATAATAATAATATGTATGGAATTTATATAGAGCTGAATCTTGTAATTGTAAAGCAACAAATCAAAGCGCTCAGATGACTTCTTTTTTTTATGCGTGTGTATGCAGGTTTTTAAAACACATTTTGTCATGTGTTCCCACCGGCACACAATGGCCTACTCTTTCGAACAGCGGAACAGGATTTAACGTGTGCGCAAGATGTTCTGCATGTGTTCGCACACAGGGCCTCGGTTTATAGTCTCATCCGAAGGACTTTGACATTCAGTTCGATTTTTTTGTCAAACTGGGAAGAAAGGGCGAGGCTGGGAATCGAACCCAGAACCTCACGGTTTACTTGTTGGCAGGCAAACGTCTTAACCATCCTGCCACCTTCCTTCCTTGTAGATGTATGTCATCTGACTGGCAGGAAGGGATACTCACTATATCTTTATCTTCAGACCAAATATCTAGAGTAAAAAACTTCTTGTCATTATCAGCAAAGTCACTGTTTATGCGGTACCTTCTTAGAACTGAACAAAAACAAAAATCTCAAGCAAAAGCAGTCCACTGTGGAGATGCCAGGGACCTGTCAGTATGAAACAGCATCCCCACCTTCTGGAAATTCTGTGCTAGAAATTCCCTCTTTTCTATCCCTCTCTTTGTTTCTACCTTGTTCCTTTTCTATCTCTCTCTTTGTTTCTGCCTTGTTCCTTTTCTTCCTGTCACCTCCTTGTCTCTTTGTTTCTGCCTTCTTGGCCCATTCTCCTGCCTTTTTCTTCAAAAACACTTAGAAGATAAGTTGAGACTATAAACCGAGGCCCTGAGTTCGAATGCATGCAGAACATCTTGCGCACACGTTAAATCCTGTTCAGCTTTTCGAAAGAGTAGGCCATTGTGTGCCGGTGGAAACAGATGACAAAATTTACAAAACCGCATACACACGGGAACTGGATGTAAAAAAGCACATGAGTGCTTATTCCATTATCCTCGATATAAAAGAATAAATAAATTTTGAAAAAATAAATAAATAAAACTGTCTGCCACCCCTAAGTCAGATGTACTGGGGCTGA
The DNA here is from genome assembly GCA_028751875.1 of Rapana venosa. NCBI lineage: Eukaryota > Metazoa > Mollusca > Gastropoda > Neogastropoda > Muricidae > Rapana > Rapana venosa. The sequence continues at coordinate 17,333,879 of CM054148.1, read as the reverse complement.
CTTGACAGGCGCTTAATAGTGGTGCAATATATTTTGTACAATAGTTGCCGTCTGAGCATTTGACAAAGGAGAAGAAACAAAAACATCTCTCGCTGATTATGCTGTATCTCTTTCTTCTGTCTAACTATGACGACTACATACCCCGAGCATAACCCAGCATGGACTTTGATCATTCAGTTCATCACAAACCCATCCAGTCTGCTTGATTCAGAGCAAAATAAGGTCAACAACATAAAAGTTTAAAACACAAAACAAAACAAAAGAAATAAACAAAAGAAGACAGTACCCCAGCGACTCATCACAACCGACACACAAATATATACACTCACTATGGAAACATAGTCAGGGTCCATGAAAAAACTGTACAAAACCCCAACACGACAGTCCTCTCAACTCTCACCTACACAACTCAAACCAACACCACAAGCCATTCTCTCTTTCAACCTGTCCCTTTTTTTCAACCAGTGC
>CM054148.1:17325911-17330911 GCA_028751875.1 Rapana venosa | reverse complement strand
AAAGCGAATGCACACAGAACATCTTGCACACATGTTAAAACCTGCTCTGCCTTTCACAAGAGTAGGGTTTCTGTGCTTGTGGGAATGGATGACAAAATTTATAAAATATGCATGCACACTGGTGTCATCATGTTTGAATGTCATCCCCGAAGTCGTGGCTCCCTTTGGGGGTAAAAACATGGCATATGTAAACTTTCACCACTGGTTGACCTTAGAGCTCTCGAGCAGAGGAAGGGAAAAAAAAATACAAGCATGCAGTGAAGTAACAATGTTAACTGCAGTTGCACATTCCCCAGCTCAACACACTTTTTTCTTTTGGGTTGGGGGGGGGGAGTTGAGGAGGGTATCCCTAATATGTGCCCTGACTGGCACATCCAACCTGGGAATCACTATGAGACAAAATTTAAAAGTAGACACTGGATGAGAAGTTCACATGTATAACTGTTTGCAAGAACCTTGCCAAAAGGGCAGCCATACTCCGACTTCAGAGATTGTTTCTCTTTTTAAGGTGAGCACAGGCTGTTATGCTGAGAGCTTGTCATGGCTGAAGACAACCTCAGCACAATACAATACAGCATAACAACATTTTCATGTAGGCCTTGGTACCCAGCTGACATCAATAACTGACACAGCTTTTGCCCTGGGCCCAAAGCAACAAGGTTTTAAATGATCTCTTCAGTAGCTACACACTCTGAAAGTTTTAAATGATATAGTCAATCAAGTGACCTCAGAGGCCCTGACAGGGATGTCTTCTTGTTGATAAAACATGAAGAGAGTGTGGAGATTAAACTGATAAATCAAAACATCTAAAAAGCTATATAAATTCCATACATTATTATTATTATTATCTAACAACAGGTTCCAACAGCCAATGACACACTGCCAGAAAAAAAAATTCAGTGCAGTGTCCCAGCGACTCCTCCAGGAGTTAAAGGAGAAGTCATGATGGCAAGGGACAGGGCTGCTTCACCCTGTTGAAGGTTTGTCAGTACTTCATGTTAAAGGAGAAGTCATGATGGCAAGCGAAGGCTTGTCAGTACTTCATGTCAAAGGAGGAGTCATGATGGCAAGGGACAGTGAAGGTTTGTCAGTGCTTCATGTTAAAGGAGGAGTCATGATGGCAAGGGACAGTGAAGGCTTGTCAGTACTTCATGTTAAAGGAGAAGTCATGATGGCAAGCGAAGGCTTGTCAGTACTTCATGTCAAAGGAGGAGTCATGATGGCAAGGGACAGCGAAGGCTTGTCAGTGCTTCATGTTAAAGGAGGAGTCATGACGGCAAAGGACAGTGAAGGCTTGTCAGTGCTTCATGTTAAAGGAGAAGTCATGATGGCAAGGGACAGGGCTGCTTCACCCTGTTGAAGGTTTGTCAGTACTTCATGTTAAAGGAGAAGTCATGATGGCAAGCGAAGGCTTGTCAGTACTTCATGTCAAAGGAGGAGTCATGATGGCAAGGGACAGCGAAGGCTTGTCAGTGCTTCATGTTAAAGGAGAAGTCATGATGGCAAGGGACAGCGAAGGCTTGTCAGTACTTCACGTTAAAGGAGAAGTCATGATGGCAAGGGACAGTGAAGGCTTGTCAGTACTTCATGTTAAAGGAGAAGTCATGATGGCAAGCGAAGGCTTGTCAGTACTTCATGTCAAAGGAGGAGTCATGATGGCAAGGGACAGTGAAGGCTTGTCAGTGCTTCATGTTAAAGGAGGAGTCATGACGGCAAGGGACAGCGAAGGCTTGTCAGTACTTCACGTTAAAGGAGAAGTCATGATGGAAAGGGACAGTGAAGGCTTGTCAGTGCTTTATGTTAAAGGAGGAGTCATGACGGCAAAGGACAGCGAAGGCTTGTCAGTGCTTCATGTTAAAGGAGAAGTCATGATGGCAAGGGACAGTGAAGGCTTGTCAGTGCTTCATGTTAAAGGAGAAGTCATGATGGCAAGGGACAGCGAAGGCTTGTCAGTGCTTCATGTTAAAGGAGAAGTCATGATGGCAAGGGACAGCGAAGGCTTGTCAGTGCTTCATGTTAAAGGAGAAGTCATGATGGCAAGGGACAGCGAAGGCTTGTCAGTGCTTCATGTTAAAGGAGAAGTCATGATGGCAAGAGACAGTGAAGGCTTGTCAGTGCTTCATGTTAAAGGAGAAGTCATGACGGCAAGCGAAGGCTTGTCAGTGCTTCATGTTAAAGGAGAAGTCATGATGTTAAAGGAGGAGTCATGACGGCAAAGGACAGTGAAGGCTTGTCAGTGCTTCATGTTAAAGGAGAAGTCATGATGGCAAGGGACAGTGAAGGCTTGTCAGTGCTTCATGTTAAAGGGGAAGTCTGACGGCAAAGACATGAAGGCTTGTCAGTGCTTCATGTTAAAGGAGAAGTCATGATGGCAAGGACAGTGAAGGCTTGTCAGTGCTTCATGTTAAAGGAGAAGTCATGATGGCAAGGGACAGTGAAGGCTTGTCAGTGCTTCATGTTAAAGGAGAAGTCATGATGGCAAGGGACAGTGAAGGCTTGTCAGTGCTTCATGTTAAAGGAGAAGTCATGACGGCAAAGGACAGTGAAGGCTTGTCAGTGCTTCATGTTAAAGGAGGAGTCATGACGGCAAAGGACAGTGAAGGCTTGTCAGTGCTTCATGTTAAAGGAGAAGTCATGATGTTAAAGGAGAAGTCATGATGGCAAAGGACAGTGAAGGCTTGTCAGTGCTTCATGTTAAAGGAGAAGTCATGATGTTAAAGGAGAAGTCATGATGGCAAAGGACAGTGAAGGCTTGTCAGTGCTTCATGTTAAAGGAGGAGTCATGATGGCAAGGGACAGTGAAGGCTTGTCAGTGCTTCATGTTAAAGGAGGAGTCATGACGGCAAAGGACAGTGAAGGCTTGTCAGTGCTTCATGTTAAAGGAGAAGTCATGATGGCAAGGGACAGCGAAGGCTTGTCAGTGCTTCATGTTAAAGGAGGAGTCATGACGGCAAGGGACAGTGAAGGCTTGTCAGTGCTTCATGTTAAAGGAGGAGTCATGATGTTAAAGGAGAAGTCATGATGTTAAAGGAGAAGTCATGATGGCAAAGGACAGTGAAGGCTTGTCAGTGCTTCATGTTAAAGGAGAAGTCATGATGGCAAGGGACAGCGAAGGCTTGTCAGTGCTTCATGTTAAAGGAGAAGTCATGATGGCAAGGGACAGCGAAGGCTTGTCAGTGCTTCATATTAAAGGAGGAGTCATGACGGCAAAGGACAGTGAAGGCTTGTCAGTGCTTCATGTTAAAGGAGAAGTCATGATGGCAAGGGACAGCGAAGGCTTGTCAGTGCTTCATGTTAAAGGAGGAGTCATGATGGCAGGTAACAGGGCTGCTTCACCCTGTTGAAGGCTTGTCACTACTTGTTAGCATTACTGATTTCCAAAGAATCATTGTTATGTTCCTGCCCTCAACAGCCAAAACCCCCCGTCACCCTGCCGGAGTGTTAACCTCTGTGTGTGTGTGTGTGTGTGTGTGTGTGTGTGTGTGTGTATGTGTGTGTTCATGCATGCTTGTGTGTTATTGAATTTGTGTGTGTGTGTGTGTGTGTGCGTGTGTGTGCATGCATGCTTGTGTGTTATTGAATTTGTTAAAACTATTATTTGTTGTAACTGGCTGCATGTGAACGAGTATGATGAATTAAAGTGCTTGGATTTGTTTTTTGCAAGATACAGCGCTATATAAATTCCATGTATTATTATTATTATTATTATTTGGATGGAAGGGGGTGGGGGATGCAGGATGGCCTGGCGAATGCAGCATTGAGCTTGCAATCTGACGGCCCAGGTTTGAGCCACCACCGAGACCCCTGTTTGAGGCGATTTTACCCCTGGAGTTAACATCAGTACCAACTCCACTCCCCTGAAAGTCTTTTGGATGAGACTATAAAATGAAGTCCCATTTGCGAACACATGCAAAACATCTTGCATACACAGAATCTGTCCCGTCTTTCAAAAGAGTAGGCCACTGTGTGCCAGCAGGAACATATGACAATTTAAAAAAACCAACAACACACACATGCACACTGGTGTTATGTTTAGACATCAACCCTGAAGTCGGAATGTGGCTACCTTAATGGTGGGTGAACAACAGCATTCACAACATGTAACCACTGACGAACCTTGGAGCTCTACTCCTCTAGTCAAGGAACAGCAAACAGATTTAATCATTTATCATTACTATCTATTCACACATAAACTGATGCTGTCATGACATTCATTTCCAAACTCAACTTATAGATGACGAGATTCTGAGAAAGGAATTTGCAGATGGGGAGAATGACCATAGACTTCACTCGAAAATATTTTTTCCAATGATACAACAAGGGCAGAAACAACAATAATGACAACCACCACCTCCACAACAACCACAATGACAACTAAATCAACAACTATAATCATCATCAATATCATCATCATCATCATCATCATCATCAATGATACAGCCACAATAGTAAGCAAAGCATCAATAACATCAACGACCATCATTCTCATCTTTGTTGTCATTATCATCATTATCATCATCACAATAACAACAATAACCACTACCAACGCAACCACCACCACCACCACCACCACAATGATAACAAACACAGCCATTTAACTAACACTCCTATGTGCACTAGTCTCCATTGTTCAGTGCCAAATCACACACACGCACATATGCACGCATGCATGCACGCATGCGCACACACACACCACACACATACGCACACACACACACTCACAAAACACACACACACGCACACACACACACAAAACACACACACACACACACATACATACACACATACATACATACAAGTGACAGTACTGTTTTGTTTTCAAAGTGCCATCAGACATGCTTCTAGGTGCCTTACAGTCAAGAATACCCTTTACACCTGTATGCAGGGGGAGCAGGGTAGCCCAGTGGTTAGAGCACTGAGCTCACAATCAGACAGCACAGGTTCGAACCATCACTGAGACACACCGATTTGAGGGAATTTTCCCCAGGAGTTAACATCAG
>CM054148.1:17205911-17320911 GCA_028751875.1 Rapana venosa | reverse complement strand
GGGGATAGCCTGGTGGTTACAGCACTTCAGGGGGGATAGCTTAGTGGTTACAGCACTTCAGGGTGGGATAGCCTAGTGATTACAGCACTTCAGGGGGTGGGATAGCTTAGTGATTACAGCACTTCAGAGGGGGGGGGGGGATAGCCTAGTGATTACAGCGATTCAGGGAGGGGGGATAGCCTAGTGATTACAGCACTTCAGGGGGGATAGCCTAGTGATTACAGCACTTCAGGGGGTATAGCCTAGTTATTAAAGCACTTCAGGGGGGATAGCCTAGTGATTACAGCACTTCAGGGGGTATAGCCTAGTTATTAAAGCACTTCAGGGGGTATAGCCTAGTTATTAAAGCACTTCAGGGGGGATAGCCTAGTGATTACAGCACTTCAGGGGGATATAGCCTAGTGATTACAGCACTTCAGGGGGGGATAGCCTAGTGATTACAGCACTTCAGGGGGGATAGCCCTAGTGATTACAGCACTTCAGGGGGGATAGCCCTAGTGATTACAGCACTTCAGGGGGATAGCCTAGTGATTACAGCACTTCAGGGGGGATAGCCTAGTGATTACAGCACTTCAGGGGGGGTAGCCTAGTGATTACAGCACTTCAGGGGGGTATAGCCTAGTGATTACAGCACTTGAGGGGGGATAGCCTAGTGATTACAGCACTTCAGGGGGGTATAGCCTAGTTATTACAGCACTTCAGGGGGGATAGCCTAGTGATTACAGCACTTCAGAGGGGGGGGGGGTAGCCTAGTGATTACAGCACTTCAGGGGGGATAGCCTAGTGATTACAGCACTTCAGGGGGGATAGCCTAGTGATTACAGCACTTCAGGGGGGATAGCCTAGTGATTACAGCACTTCAGGGGGGATAGCCTAGTGATTACAGCACTTCAGAGGGGGGGGGGTAGCCTAGTGATTACAGCGCTTCAGGGGGGATAGCCTAGTGATTACAGCACTTCAGGGGGGATAGCCTAGTGATTACAGCACTTCAGGGGGGATAGCTTAGTGATTACAGCACTTCAGAGGGGGGGGGTAGCCTAGTGATTACAGCACTTCAGGGGGGGTAGCCTAGTGATTACAGCACTTCAGGGGGAGTAGCCTAGTGATTACAGCACTTCAGGGGGGATAGCTTAGTGATTACAGCACTTCAGAGGGGGGGGGTAGCCTAGTGATTACAGCACTTCAGGGGGGATAGCCTAGTGATTACAGCACTTCAGAGGGGGGGGATAGCTTAGTGATTACAGCACTTCAGGGGGGATAGCCTAGTGATTACAGCACTTCAGAGGGGGGATAGCCTAGTGATTACAGCACTTCAGGGGGGATAGCCTAGTGATTACAGCAATTCAAGAGGGGGATAGCCTAGTGATTACAGCACTTCAGAGGGGGGGATACTTAGTGATTACAGCACTTCAGGGGGGATAGCCTAGTGATTACAGCACTTCAGGGGGGATAGCCTAGTGATTACAGCACTTCAGAGGGGGGGATAGCTTAGTGATTACAGCACTTCAGGGGGGATAGCCTAGTGATTACAGCACTTCAGAGGGGGGATAGCCTAGTGATTACAGCAATTCAAGAGGGGGATAGCCTAGTGATTACAGCACTTCAGAGGGGATAGCCTAGTGATTACAGCAATTCAAGAGGGGGATAGCCTAGTGATTACAGCAATTCAAGAGGGGGGATAGCCTAGTGATTACAGCACTTCAGGGGGGATAACCTAGTGATTACAGCAATTCAAGAGGGGGATAGCCTAGTGATTACAGCACTTCAGGGGGGATAGCCTAGTGATTACAGCAATTCAAGAGGGGGATAGCCTAGTGATTACAGCAATTCAAGAGGGGGATAGCCTAGTGATTACAGCACTTCAGGGGGGGATAACCTAGTGATTACAGCAATTCAAGAGGGGGATAGCCTAGTGATTACAGCAATTCAAGAGGGGGATAGCCTAGTGATTACAGCACTTCAGAGGGGGGATAGCCTAGTGATTACAGCACTTCAGGGGGGGATAGCCTAGTGATTACAGCAATTCAAGAGGGGGATAGCCTAGTGATTACAGCACTTCAGAGGGGGGGATAGCCTAGTGATTACAGCACTTCAGAGGGGGGATAGCCTAGTGATTACAGCACTTCAGAGGGGGGATAGCTTAGTGATTACGCAATTCAGGGGGGATAGCCTAGTGATTACAGCAATTCAGAGGGGGGATAATAATAATAATAATAATAATAATAATAACTTAATAATGTATGGAATTTATATAGCGCTGAATCTTGTAAAGCAATAAATCAAAGCGCTCAGATGACTTAAAAAAAAAAAAATTATATCGAGGATAATGGAATAAGCACTCATGTGCTCTTTTACATCCAGTCCCCGTGTGTATGAGGTTTTGTAATTTTTGTCATCTGTTCCCACTGGCACACAATGGGATAACTTAGTGATTACAAGGGGGGGGGGGGGGGAGGGATAGCCTAGTGATTACAGCAATTCAGGAGATGGGATAGTTAGAGCACTTTGGAGGTGGGGGGTAGGGGTAGCCTAGTGGTTACAGCACTTTGAATGGGGGTGGGGGTAGTCTAGTGGTTACAGCACTTTGGAGGTGGGGGGTGGGGGTAGTCTAGTGGTTACAGCCACTTTGGAGGTGGGGGGTGGGGGTAGTCTAGTGGTTACAGCACTTTGAGTAGGGGGTGGGGGGTAGTCTAATCTCAGAAGAATCCTGCGCATCTTCTGGCCTGAGACCATCTCCAACGAAGAACTTTTTGCCCGTTGCAACCAGGAAAGCATGGACAACATCATCATGCATAGGCGATGGGGATGGATAGGGCATACCTGCCGTCGGGAACAGGGAAACATCGCCCGAACAGCCCTCCACTGGACACCAGAGGGAAAACGCAAACAAGGACGACGCAAGAACGCTTGGCGTCGGACTGTCGAATCAGAGCTGAAGACCTTCCAACATACCTGGGGAACCATTTGGAAGCTGGCCCAGGACAGACAGGAGTGGAGAACATTTGTTGCTGCCCTACGTGCCAATAAGGCACAAAGGCATTGATGATGATGTTGAGGGGTAGTCTAGTGGTTACAGCACTTTGGAGGTGGGGGGTGGGGGTAGTCTAGTGGTTACAGCACTTTGAGTGGGGGATAGGGGTAGTCTGGTGGTTACAGCACTTTGAGTGGGGGATAGGGGTGTCTAGTGGTTACAGCACTTTGGAGGTGGGGGGTGGGGGTAGTCTAGTGGTTACAGCACTTTGAGTGGGGGATAGGGGTTAGTCTGGTGGTTACAGCACTTGAGTGGGGGATAGGGGTAGTCTAGTGGTTACAGCACTTTGGAGGTGGGGGGTGGGGGTAGGTAGTCTAGTGGTTACAGCACTTTGGAGGTGGGGGGTGGGGGTTAGTCTAGTGGTTACAGCACTTTGGAGGTGGGGGGTGGGGGTAGTCTAGTGGTTACAGCACTTTGGAGGTGGGGGGTGGGGGTGTCTAGTGGTTACAGCACTTTGGAGGTGGGGGGTGGGGGTAGTCTAGTGGTTACAGCACTTTGAGTGGGGGGTAGGGGTAGTCTAGTGGTTACAGCACTTTGAGTGGGGGGTAGGGGTAGTCTGGTGGTTACAGCACTTTGAGTGGGGGGTGGGGGTAGTCTAGTGGTTACAGCACTTTGAGTGGGGGGTGGGGGTTAGTCTAGTGGTTACAGCACTTTGGAGGGGGGGTAGGGGTAGTTAGTGGTTACAGCACTTTGAGTGGGGGGGGTGGGTTAGTCTTAGTGGTTACGCACTTTGAGTGGGGGGTGGGGTAGTCTAGGGTTCAGTATTTTTTAATGGGGGGTGGGGGGGGGGTTTTAAGTCTAGTGGTTCATTTTGGTGGGGGGGGGGGTAGTTGGTGGTTAACCCTTTTGGGAGGTGGGGGTGGGGGTACCCTAGTGGTTACAGCACTTTGGTGGGGGGGGGGTTTTAGTCTAGTGGTTACAGCCTTTGGGGGTGGGGGTGGGGGTTAGCAGGGGTTTTAAGCATTTTGATGGGGGGTGGGGGTATATAGTGGTTACAGCATTTGAGTGGGGGTGGGGTAGTCTGTGGTTACAGCACTTTGAGTGGGGGGTAGGGGTGTTAGTGGTTACGCATTTGAGGGGGGGGTGGGGGTAGTCGGGTGGTTTAAAACCCCCCCCCTTTGGGGGGGGGGGGGGTAGTCTGGGTTTAAGACTTTGGGGGGGGGTAGGGGTTTAGTCTGGGGGTTTTCCACTTTTGAGTGGGGGGTAGGGGTGTTGTGGTTAAAAACCCTTTGATTGGGGGGGGGGTAGTCTAGTGGTTACAGCATTTGAGTGGGGGGGGGGGGTTTGTTAGGGTTTTTAGAGCATTTTGGGGTGGGGGATGGGGTAGTTAGTGGTTACAGCACTTTGGAGGTGGGGGTAGTCTAGTGGTTACAGCATTTTGGGAGGTGGGGGATGGGGTGTTGTGGTTACACACTTTGGAGGTGGGGGTAGTCTAGTGGTTACAGCACTTTGAGGGGGGTGGGGTAGTTGGGGTTACGCACTTTGAGGGGGGGTTGGGGTAGTCTAGTGGTTACAGCACTTTGGTGGGGGGTGGGATAGCTGGTGGTTAGAGCATTCGGGGAGGATAGCCTTTAAAGGTTAAAGCCTTCATGGTGGGAAGTTAAAGGGGTTTATTTATTATTTATTTTATTTTTTAATTTATTCTTTTAAATCGGGTAATGGAAAAAGCCTCAGTGCTTTTTTACATCCAGTTTTCCCTGTGATTGTGGTTTTGTACTTTTTTCATTGTTATCACGGTAACAAAGCCCATCTTCCAAAAAACGGAACAGTTTTCGTTTTTTGCGCAAAATGTTCGCATGCGTTTGCAATGGGGCCTCGGTTTTATTCATCCAAAAAGGGTTTTGGGGGTAGGGAGTTTCATAATGTTAACTCCGGGGAAAAAAAAAACCCCTTGTTTAGAGAGAGAGAGGGGGGGGGGGGGGGGGGGGGGGGGGGGGAGGAATGAACACTGAAAGTAATTTATTGCCATTAACAATACAGTCTTTTTGGCAAGGAACACAGTATGAACACAAATTTAAACAATAAGCTTTTTGCAACAAGGAAATAATGAAAATTGAAAGGGGAAAAGGAATGTCCAATAACTACATTCAACCGAATGCATTAATTATTATCATACATTACTTGTTATCACAAGCTTGCACACACACACACACACACACATACATCCCCCCCCCCCCCCCCCAACCCATCCACACACACACCAGTGTCATGTTCCCTGCGAATCAGCAACAGTGTAGGACAAATCGACCACCCGACTCTCACATTCAAATAAGGCAATTTAGCCAACGGAGTTCGTATTCCACAAATTTGGAAAACAAAATAGTGTTACACTGAAAAGGTATATCAGTTTACTGCAGTTTTCTTTTTTCTGCTGTCCCAAGCAAGGGAGATAAATTTTGCAAGTGATTTTAGAAATTCTTCATCTTTGATCAAGAGAATGCTAACTATATCTCTAATTCCTGAGATTTTTTGTGTGGCGCACAGACTGAAGATGAAGTGCATTTTTTGTTTGATTGTAATTTGTACGATGACATCCGTCAGAAATACCTCATATTTAATGAAGAGAGAGAGAAAGAGAGAGACAGAGAGAGAACTCGAATGATTTATTCACAAAAAGGCCATTGGCCCATACATGAAGGGGGTTGCTGAGCTGCTTAGTATTTTTGTGGGGGGAAAACCAATAGTAACGAAAAAATGTTAATGTATAACAAAAAGTCAGCTACAAAAATATGACTTAGGATAACAATATCTCTCTTATTCTGAAAGCTTTACACAAATATAAAGTGAGGCTGTGCACAACCTCTGGATGACTTGATGCCAGGAGTAAACAGAGTCTAAATAAATTAGGCTGTCTACTATATTTAACAGGGATGTAGTTCTGCCTAACATCCTCTAATACTGGACAGCACAACACAAAATGTACTTCATCCTCCAGTGCTTGCTTACATAATGGGCATAGCAGCCTGAGGTCATCAATATCATGTTCTCTGTATCTGAATTTATGAACATTTATATCTGATACATCAAGCATTTACTTAGACATAATTCTTTTCAAATGTATATCCATATCAAGTTTTAGATAAGGTTTGACATCATGCGAACTTATAAATTGTGAGAGAGAGAGAGAGAGAGAGAGAGAAGAGAGAGAGAGAGAGAGAGAGAGAGAGAGAGAGAGAGAGAGAGAGAGAGAGAGAGAGAGAGAGAGAGGGGTGGGGGAGAGGGAGAGAGAGAGAGTGAGTGTGTGCGTGCGTGTGTGTGTGAGTAGTTGGGGATTTTTTGTTTGTTTCTTTCTTTCTTTTGGAAGGGGGAGGGGTATTATTTAGTATTGTGTTCCCCCGTGGGGTTGCTGGGGCCTGTCAGTAGAAATAGCATCCCCACCTTCTGGAAAGTCTGTGCTAGAAATTTCCTCTTTTCTATCACTATCTTTGTTTCTGCCTTGTTCCTTTTCTTCCTGTCACCTCCTTCTTGTCTATTTTCTGCTTTTTGGTCCATTCTCCTGCCTTTTTTCCAGAAAGACTTAAAAGATTACAATTCTCTCTTGTGCCAAAGTCAGATGCACTGGGCCTGAATTGCCAGGCGCTTAATGGCAGCGTGATGTATTTTCGCTCATATAATGGACAAGAAGAAGAAGAAGAAGAGGAGGAAGTATTGTGTGAATTTCCCGGGCCATGTTTTATTGATTTCCATATTTCATCAATTGTTCTGATGTATGTATGTTTACAAGGACAAATAGTAAGATAGGGGTTGGCCTAAAAATGTTCATCCTTGCATATCACAGATAAATCATTCGTTCACTCATGCTTAAATCTCATTCCTCTCTCTCTCTCTCTCTCGAGTAACTGAAATCATTTATCTATTTTCTGTTTAAATGAAAAGCTGAAACCAGTAAACTTGCACTCAATAATGTCTATTTCCAGTTTTCTGAAGCACAAGAAAAATCTTTCAACAACTTTTACAACAACAAAAAAAAGGGTAATGACCAAAGTCCAACAACTCTGCTTATCAAAAGCTTCTCATAAAATTTTGGTCACAGTTACTTCCCTTCTTCAGTAAGTGAAAGACGCGCTCTCTCTCTCTCTCTCTCTCTCTCTCCCCTCAGTTACTAGCTGTCATTATTAAGGATAGTACCTTCTCAGGGCAAGGGCAAGATGACAAAAAAGTGTCAATACTTATCGGTAACCCCTGGGAATAAAGCTAAAGATTACCATTTAATCCCTTAAAAAAAAAGTAAAAGTATGTTCTTTCGAGCCAGAAGGCCCATAGAGCCGGAGCTTATCCCGGTTTCTGTAGCGTTAAGTGAACTGATGGTTTTTCACCACCCCTGTGACAGGACGCTAGTCTGTCGCCAGATACTTCCCCAGCAGAGCTGGTACCCACTTGTACACCTGGGTGGAGTGAGGAAAATAGGAGTAAAGTGTCTTTCCCAGGGACACAACACCGAGTCGAGCGGGGATCGAACCCGCGACCTCTGGATCACGAGTTGACCGCCTAAACCACTCGACCACAGTGCCTCCAAATCGCTTAAAAGCTGCATTAAAATATTTCCAAACTTTCAAGGTAGGTCAGAAAGTTGATTTCCATTTACTTGTCCACTGGCGTTCAATAATGTGTGCTTCTATCCCCAATATCTAATACAGCCCCCTCGCGCATCCCCCCACCCCTTTTTCTTTTTTGTTTGTTTGTTTGTTTATTATCACAAGTTGTGAAGAGATGTAGAATGAAATGGAACACACGCGCACGTGAGCACACACACACACAAACACACACACACTCGTGCGCAGGTACGCACGCACACACACACACGCGCACACACACACACATGCACAAAATAGTCATGAAAAAGGTGATGTAGTGTTCATACTCTGTTTAGACAATGTGCCACACTCTCTACTGGTGTATATCACTGCACACCTATGTTTAAGGAATGAAGTGTAAAACAAACTGTCGGTAACAGCTGTCTACTAAGAGGAACGGGTGTGTGTGTGTGTGTGTGTGTGTGTATGTGTGTGCGTGTGCGCACGCACGCACACATACACATGACCCTCCATCACATAATGAGTCATATTGTACAGGAGGTCAATTGTTAATTATTAACCCTTCATTGACATGCAATTAATAAAAAAGGCTATTCAATAAAAATTGAAAAGAAAAAAAAGAAAATCAGACAATTCTATGAAAAGTTGTTACAAACTTAAATGCTTGACTCCAGGAAGTGACAAAATGAGAACTTGACAAATTTGGCATTGTAATAGGTGGTCAGAATGAGAGGATGGGTGTTTTAAAATGTTTTCAAAGCAAAAGGAAACATAATTATGCCTTAACATTTCAGTACAAAGTAGAAGAAACCTTATAGTTTTATAATAATTCGACATTTCAAAACTGACAACCTGACCTCCACCTGCCTAAAATCACTCCTAGGGGAAAAGCGGGTAAGGTGCTATGCGACTCATTTCCGGGTGGAGGGTCACATTATGTTGTGTTGTTGGGGTCCCTGTGAAAGAATGAACACATGCTGACAGGCTGCAGTCAGAGCGCTACAAGAACTGTCATGTTTTACAGGCTGTATAGTGGTTGACATTCCTCATTTATTTTTTATGGACCTTAAGCTAATAAACATGACACTATTTTATAGACTAGAAAATAGTAGACATCACCATATCTTATAGATTAAAAGCTAATAAACATGACACTATTTTACAGACTAGAAAATAGTAGACATCAGCATATCTTATAGATTAAAAGCTAATAAACATGACACTATTTTATAGACTAGAAAATAGTAGACATCAGCATATCTTATAGATTAAAAGCTAATAAACATGACACAATTTTATAGACTAGAAAATAGCAGACATCACCATATCTTATAGATTAAAAGCTAATAAACATGACACTATTTTATAGACTAGAAAATAGTAGACATCACCATATCTTATAGATAAAAAGCTAATAAACATGACACTATTTTACAGACTAGAAAATAGTAGACATCACCATATCTTATAGATTAAAAGGTGATATATATTACCATATTTTATGGATTATACGGCGATACTTTTTCTTCAGCACCTTATGATCTGGTAATGTCTAAAGTAAGTAAAGATACTCTGTGCCTCTAATCTCTCTTATGAAAGCTCTAAGCACTTACACACAGATCCATATGTATTATTCAGGTTACCAAACAAAAAGACAAACGCATACAGGCAGCGACACACACACACACTTCCGACTTAACCATTCTCTACACTGGCTACCCTTCATCATTCCCAAGCCTGCCACATGAAACCACCCCACCTTCCCACATTACAACCTCGTACACTCACATGTATGCGTATGCGTGAACCCAAACATGCACACCGAGCACCCACACAAAGCGAGACCTCATCAAACAGAATCAACGGTTGACAACCTCATCATACACAAATTTGTTTCTTCGAATCTTTGATATCTTTTCTTCAAATATCAGTCAAGCCGATGTGTGCCTACTAACACTGTGCACCCTGCGTATTGCTGTAACAGAATCTTAGGCAAAACTTGGGAGAGGACCTTAACATCAAAACAGCCTTGTAACCCACAAAGCACTGTGCAATGAATCTCACACAGAAGGAAGCTAGGGGCTCACCCTGGGGAAGACAGTGACAGGAGAGGCGGTGCGGGCCGTGGTGCTGAGGAGGTCATAGGCCACCTCCTGGTAGATCTCCAGGTAGGAGATGGACAGAGTGATGTCCTCATTCTCCCGCTGTTCCAGGGACTTGTACACCTCAGTCAGAGCCCTGCGCAAGCAACACAAGCATGAATCAGAACAAGTCAACGTTTAAAGCCCGCTATAAACAACACACCTATAGATCACCAGTTACTGTTTAAAGCCCGCTATAAACAACACACCTGTAGATCACCAGTTACTGCTTAAAGCCCGGTATAAACAACACACCTGTAGATCACCACTTACTGCTTAAAGCCCGCTATAAACAACACACCTATAGATCACCAGTTACTGTTTAAAGCCCGCTATAAACAATGCAAACACAGATCACCAGTTACTGTTTAAAGCCCTATATAAAAAACACACCTATAGATCACCAGTTACTGTTTAAAGCCCGGTATAAACAACACACATGTAGATCACCAGTTACTGTTTAAAGCCTGGTATAAACAACACACATGTATATCACCACTTACTGCTTAAAGCCCGGTATAAACAACACACCTGTAGATCACCACTTACTGCTTAAAGCCCGCTATAAACAACACACCTATAGATCACCAGTTACTGTTTAAAGCCCGCTATAAACAATGCAAACACAGATCACCAGTTACTGTTTAAAGCCCTATATAAACAACACACCTATAGATCACCAGTTACTGTTTAAAGCCCGGTATAAACAACACACATGTAGATCACCAGTTACTGTTTAAAGCCCAGTATAAACAACACACATGTATATCACCACTTACTGCTTAAAGCCCGGTATAAACAACACACCTATAGATCACCAGTTATTGTTTAAAGCACTATATAAACAACACACCTATAGATCACCAGTTACTGCTTTAAACCCTGTATAAACAACACACCTATAGATCACCAGTTATTGTTTAAAGCCCTATATAAACAACACACCTATAGATCACCACTTACTGCTTAAAGCCCGGTATAAACAACACACCTATAGATCACCAGTTACTGTTTTAAAGCCAGCTATAAACAACACACCTATAGATCACCAGTTACTGTTTAAAGCCCGGTATAAACAACACACCTATAGATCACCAGTTACTGTTTAAAGCCCGGTATAAACAACACACCTATAGATCACCAGTTACTGTTTAAAGCCCGGTATAAACAACACACCTGTAGATCACCAGTTACTGTTTAAAGCCCAGTATAAACAACACACCTATAGATCACCAGTTACTGTTTAAAGCCCGGTATAAACAAAACACCTATAGATCACCAGTTACTGTTTAAAGCCCGCTATAAACAACACACCTATAGATCACCAGTTACTGTTTAAAGCTCGGTATAAACAACACACCTATAGATCACCAGTTACTGTTTAAAGCCCGGTATAAACAACACACCTATAGATCACCAGTTACTGTTTAAAGCCCTATATAAACAACACACCTATAGATCACCAGTTACTGTTTAAAGCCCTATTTAAACAACACAAACACAGATCACCAGTTACTGTTTAAAGCCCTGTATAAACAACACACCTATAGATCACCAGTTACTGTTCAAAGCCCTATTTAAACAACACACCTATAGATCACCAGTTACTGTTTAAAGCCCTGTATAAACAACACACCTATAGATCACCAGTTACTGTTTAAAGCCCTGTATAAACAACACACCTATAGATCACCAGTTACTGTTTAAAGCCTGCTATAAACAACACACCTATAGATCACCAGTTACTGTTTAAAGCCCTATATAAACAACACAAACACAGATCACCAGTTACTGTTTAAAGCCCTATTTAAACAACACACCTATAGATCACCAGTTCACTGTTTAAAAGCCCTATTTAAACAACACACCTATAGATCACCAGTTACTGTTTAAAACTCGGTATAAACAACACACCTATAGATCACCAGTTACTGTTTAAAGCCCTGTATAAACAACACACCTATAGATCACCAGTTACTGTTTAAAGCCCGGTATAAACAACACACCTATAGATCACCAGTTACTGTTTAAAACTCGGTATAAACAACACACCTATAGATCACCAGTTACTGTTTAAAAGCCCTATTTAAACAACACAAACACAGATCACCAGTTACTGTTTAAAAGCCCTATTTAAACAACACAAACACAGATCACCAGTTACTGTTTAAAAGCCCTATTTAAACAACACAAACACAGATCACCAGTTACTGTTTAAAAGCCCTATTTAAACAACACAAACAGATCACCAGTTACTGTTTAAAGCCTGATATAAATAACACAAGCATACACCAGAACAAGTCGACAACACTTTCTGCCTTTTCTTGAGACTGGTGAACCCTGACAGTCTTTTCTGCAACTTCATGAAGCTTTTGAAGCTTCAGATTAATGTCTCCTCTGAAGGACTTGCCGGGCAATGAAGTTGTAACCAGTGTGAATAACTCCAAGGGAAAAACCTCCTCACTATATATCACCTTTATATAATATGTAATATATGTAATATATATCACCTTTTAATCTATAATGTATGGTGATGTCTCAAACGGAGACTTCAGCCTTAGCTACCTGCCTAATCTTACCTTTGGGAGGACAGGATAGCCTAGTGGTTAGAACATTGCACTCACAATCTGACGACCCAGGTTCAAATCCTGTTCAAGAGGAATTTTCCTCTGGAGTCAACATTGGTGCAGACTCCACTCTTCCCAAATGTCCTTTGGATGAGACTATAAACCGAGGTCCCGTGTGCAAATGCAGGCAGAACATCTTGCGCACACGTTAAATCCTGTTCCGCTTTTTGAAAGAGTTAGGCCATTGTGTGCCGGTGGGATCAGATGACAGAATTTACAAAAACAGGGACTGGATGTAAAAAGCACATGAATGCTTATTCCATTAACCTCAATATAAAAGAATAAAATAAAAAATAAAATAAATATAACAAATAAATTAGCTATCAGCTGATCATGAATTTCACACACCACATCTGGCCCAGGCCAAAAGCTGCCTCCGTTATTGATGTCAGCTAAGTGTCAAGGCCTACATTAAAATGTTGCCAGGCTGTGATGTTATCTGCACACTGTCTCTAGCCACGATGAGCTCTTGGCAATTAATTTTTTTTCTTTTAAAGCTCTTGGCAATAGCAATTTTCATTCTCCTTTTAAGGAGAAAAAAATTCTGAAGATGGAGTATGGATACCAATATGGTAAGGTACTTGAAAAGAGTCATACACGGTAACTTCTTATTCTTCTTTCTTATTTTTTTTATTACAAGGATAATGGAATAAGCATCCATTTGCTTTTTTACATCCAGTCCCCGTATGTATGCAGTTTTGTCAATTTTGTCATCTGTTCCCATGGCACACAATGGCCTACTCTTCCAAAAAGCAGAACGGGTTTTAACGTGTGTGCAAGATGTTCTGCATGGGTTCGCACACGGGACTTCTCATGCAGTGTGTACTTGAAATCTCACAGTGATCCACGGGTGGGATGAGTGAGACAGAGCATGTGTTCAGGGTGACTCCATGGATGTTGAGCTGGCTAATGCATCATGACAACAACAACAACAACAACAGTAACAACAGCACTCCAATTTGAAAAAATAAAAGAGGCGTACCTTGGTGCCAGCCCTCTGTCACTGTATCGCAAAGGACTGCCTTCCACAGTGTATGTCTTGCCCGTCCCAGTCTGGCCGTAGGCAAAGATCGTCCCATTGTATCCATCCAGAAATCCTGTGGCAAAACACATGCTGACATCAGGCTTACAAGGAACTAATGCTTTTTTCTGCATAGGTGGTGTTGTTGGTTTTTTGTCATTAGATACCAACTATATCTCAATTTTTTTTTTCAAACTAAAAACTGGTTAGAGTGGGGTTTTCTTCAGTTTGTTTTCTGAAGGGTTATAATTGTATACTATTATGAATCAGTTAATATCAGAAAAAGTATGTGCTACTTTCGCTTTGTCTTTTGCAAGATTACTCTGTACTTTCGGGACGGGGTAGCTCAGTGGTCAGAGCACTCGCTTTTCCCCAGCCAAGTTAAGCAGCGTCGAGCATGGTTACCAGTTGGACGGGTGACGTTTGCACACCTTGGCTTCAGTACAGTCTCCCAGTTCACCCAGCTGTAAATAGATACCTGCCTCTTTAGGGTCAGGGAAGGTAAAGCAGCAGGGGAGAGGAGATGGGTGCCACCCTCCATATGCTGGCCCCCTAGAGAAGTGAGGTCTCTGATGCCTCGCTCCCCTATGACGTTATAGGTTATGGGACACCTTTACCTTTACCTTACTCTGTATTATGAATCTTCTCACTTAATACTGCATCGTGAATCATATGATATCAAAACAAGCTAGTCTCACATTTTACTTCATTTTCTGAATGGTTAGACTGAATTAGGAATCCTTTAACCTCTTCAGTGCTTAATACTGTAATTGAGCTTTTGACATGGTACCCTAGTGTGCTTGAATGCATCCTATGAGTCGGAGGAAAATCTGTCATAATCGTGACATGGATTTTCCTTACTTTATCTTTAAAATCAAAGGTTTTTTTTAATGTTATTTCATTCGGTGATATATCTGTGCGAAGTACACATAAGTACGCAGCTTCAGTTATGATCCAAATGTTAGCATTTGTTGCCGAATATCATCCCATTCACTTGACGCACACTACAGCTGAGTGGTTAAGGCTGTTTGACTTCAATCCAGCAAGCCCTTGAAGTCATGGGTTTGAATATTGGCAGCTGCATCTGGTGAATTAAAGGTGGGTATTTTTATGATCTCCCAAATGAACTTAAAGTGTAGATCTGCCAGTGCCTTCATTCCCTTTGTGTATTTACACAAGAAGATAAAAAATATATGTTAAAGATCTCGCAACTCATATTAACGTTTGATGTATTACAGAAACAAGTACATACCCAGCATGCATCTTGTATTTTTATAAAAAAAAGAGCTGCTCTGAAGTCGGAATATGTTGGCTGAGGTCAGTGGGCAGACCTCCTACAGAGTTTCAAGCACAGGAGAAGACCAGGCACTATGCATCCCACCCAAAAAAGGAACACAGAGAAGAGAAGAAGAGTTATCCCATTTCCCATCCATTAATGAAAGTCACCTTGATGAGTGTCGATTGGTAAGCATCAAATTAAAAAGGCAGCAAAAGAGTTAACATCAAATCCTGATGACAGACACTTAATTAAAAAAAATTATCAACAGACATAATAGTTTTGTGTTTTATTGCTTGTTTTACTTACAATCTGTTCTGAATAGCAATTTTGTGTGCTTTTTATTCCTGTTTTTGCTTATTCAATGTATGATCTGATAGTAAACGCTTTACTTTGACTATAACTTGTTCTGAGAGGCAGTTTTGTGTGTTATTTATTTCTTGTTTTACACCCAAGTTTAGTCTATATTTTGTTTTAATAGGTAGATACATAACAATAAATTACATTATTAAAAATGCTTTCCAAATATCTAACAAATGGAGGCTGTTAACAGATTCTGTGTGTGAGAGAGAGATTTTATTTATTTTTTTTTTTATCTATTCTTTTATATTGAGGATAATGGAATAAGCACTCGTGTGCTTTTTTACATTCAGTCCCTGTGTGTATGTGGTTTTGTAAACGTTGTCATCTGTTCCTAAAGGCACATAATGGCCTACCCTTTCGAAAAGCAGAACAGGATTTAACGTGTGCTCGAGATGTTCTGTGAGCATTCGCACACAGGGCCATGGTTTATAGTCTCATCTGAAGGACTTTTGGGAAGAGAGGAGTTTGCACTGATGTTAATTCCAGGGGAAAGATCCCCTTGAATGGGATTCGAACCCGGGTCATCAGATTGGGAGTGCAATATTCTGACCAATGGGCTCTCCCATCCTGAGAGAGAGAGAGAGAGAGAGAGAGAGAGAGAGAGAGAGAGAGAGAGAGGAGAGAGAGAGAGAGAGAGAGAGAGAGAGAGAGAGAGAGTGGATACAGAGAGACTCAAAATTTTAATTTTAAGGCCGCCCAGCCTGTATATAAAGGGGTATTCATTTTGACAAAAGAAACTTCAAACAAAACAGTACCAAAAAACATTATCAAGAGTAATTTACCAAAGAAACATGAGCTACTTCAACTTTTTGTACACCAGTTATATAGGCTAAGAAAGTTCTTGGGTTTTCAGTGCATAAAATATATATACATACCCAAATGTCTTAACTGGTAGACATTTTCACTAAATTCAGAAAAGTTTGAAGAGATTGTTGTTCATTTGCATTTGTGAAGTATTTCGTCAGATGTTTCTCTCGCAAGTCTGGAGAGAGAGAGAGAGACAGACAAGACAGACAGAGACAGACAGAGAGAGAGTATATATAGTGTGTGTGAACCAACACACACACCTGTCACAATATCCCTGGCAGCCACATTGTACACCTCCTCCTGGTTGGTAGGGGTGTCAAACACCCGGTCAAACTGAAAATCGTAGCTGATGGTGGGGCAGCGGTTCTGACCCGATGGTGTGCCATAGTCGCGCAGAAGCTCCGGCACCTTCACTCGGAAAGTTTTGCGACTGTGGATCTCATAATCTTCGTACAGCTCCCCGGCTGGCTTCAGACGAGCAAAGGTTTTTATGTGCGACATGGTGATGTGACTGTGGGGAAATCACACATGCAGGCCTTCATTTCTGCTGTAGGTTTTTCTGGAGAAAAGTCGACAAGGGGAGAAGAGTGGCGTCCAGCATTGTCTGTTCTTTCTGTGGACAAAATGGAAAGGAATTTTTCAAGGGTTGTGTCATGTACTCACAAGTCATGTAAATATCATCACATTAACCACTAGACTGCCTTACCCCGGAAATTTTCCGGGGCTAAACGTGCACCCTATATGCCTATAACCCGGAAAATTTCCAGGGTGTCGAACCGAAGTAAACAAGCCAGCTACCTTGACTACAATTGAAGGGAAAGAACTCCAAAATTAGTAGAGATCACTCTCCTGTTGCTTGGCAACATCTAGCTGCAAAAATTGTGGCAAAAACGATTGCTTTATAGCTCGTATTTTGTGTTTTTATGCATGACTGCTTGGGCAGTTCTTGTTCAAAATGGCTGACACTTATTGTTGAAGGTATCAATAACTTTACACAGCCTAAAAAGTGGCAAATAAAACTTTAGATTTACCTGACAGTGATGAAAACAATCGTGTATGATTCAGGAGATCGTGCATTAAAAAAAAAAAAAAGAGATTTGGCCTGGACATATGTTTGACGTTATTGAGATGGGAGGTACTCGGAATGAAAGTGGTGATGAGGAAAGAGTATTTTTTGTCGATTTTTTACATTTTAAATATATTTTCGCATTGAAATACCATGCTAACTAATTTGAGCTTGCCTGGAAGTAATCTACCATATATATACTGTCATTGGGTAGACTATCAGGATTATTCATGTAGTAATTTCTGAGTAAGAGGGATATGAACATAGCAAGTGGTACATACAAATTTTATTCCCCGGTATATAGGGTGCACTTGCACTGGGCAGTTAAGAGGTTAATAGAGCTGGAGATGTGGATATATGCATATTTGCATGGCATACAGGTATACATGTACACAAAAACAGCTTTAAAAAGGGCAAACAAACATTAATGCATATACTGTCAATAACACAGAAGCACACACACACTCACATGTACACAAAAACAGCCCCCAAAATGGTGCAGGGACACAATAAAGAAACAACAACAGTGAATGATAACAGAATTCAAAGAAAACCTTTAAATGTACAGCTTATATGATCATATAAAAATGACATCAGTAAAATAATTTTAAGTAGACAACAGATAGCATTATGCTCATCTACAGCTAAAACCAAAACATTCACTGAAATCCCGATGATTTATCTAATCCAAACTCAAATCATTTACCTGAAGCTGAGCTTATATGATCATATAAAAATGACATAAGTAAAATAATTTTAAGTAGACAACAGATAGCATTATGCTCGTCAATAGCTAAAACCAAAACATTCACTGAAATCCCGATGATTTATCCAATCCAAACTCAAATCATTTACCTGAAGCTGAGCTTATTCTTGCATACCAAAGTTATGCATGGAAACAAAAACTGTCGAAAGAAAACGAGTTATCACTTTTTCCATGACAATTTTTTCACACAGACACAGACACACACAAAAAACACACTCAGTGTTTAAATATGAATGCTTCTTCCCACAAGATATGTGAGAGGTTGTAGAGTCAAAGTGTGCTCCATTTCCACCTGAATGACACGGAGTGATTAATGCACTAAGCCTTAGTAACACTATCTGGTGTTGACTGCATAGCTCTGTCAGCTTGTTGTATGTACCCTTAATAGCAAGATAGAGTCATTGTGTGTCTGGCACAGGACCATCTGGCCATTCTCTAAACATTTTGTAATCGTGTTCCTACACTGTTTATCAGCACTGTGGTTCATTTCTTTCAAATATTTTAGTGTCGGGGCGGGATAGCCTAGTTGGAATGCGGCTAACTTAATGGTGGGTAAGTGGTTGCATACGCAAAATCTCACCATTGGTAAATCCCGGAGCTCTGGCTGAGAAACGTAACAATATTTTTTTTTGGTCTGGACAACTTAACGACCTATAGGTTTCACAGACTTCCTGCTGCAGATGATCAGAATACAATGTCTCCACCTCCTCCCATGATGAAGATTTTGAACTGACACTGCTGTTGGGTTGATTCGAACCCCAGACGCATATATTATATGACAGACTTGTTCCTCCCAGTGTGTTCATAGTCAAAGTTCACTATATTGGCCCAAATTCAAAGGGACAGAAAGGAACTGTGAGAATTCAAATTTCCACAACACTGGAGGTGTCCTAGTTCTTGAAAGTCTTGGCATACATTATGACAGCAAGCTTGGAGAGAGAACAACTTTTAAACACATGTACATCCCTGAAGTCAGATGGCAGCTACCTTAATGGTGGGTAAAAAAACAGAAAAAAAAGAAGGTTGCATTCGCAAAATCTCACCACTGATGAATCTCAGAGCTCTAGCCGAGGAAAAAGGAAGGTGGAAGGAAGGTGGCATGATGGTTAAGACGTTTGCCTGCCAACAAGTAAACCGTGAGGTTCTGGGTTCGATTCCCACCCTTGCCCTTTCTTCCCAGTTTGACAAAAAAATCGAACTGAATGTCCAAGTCCTTGGGATGAGACTATAAACCGAGGCCCCGTGTGCAAACGCATGCAGAACATCTTGCGCACACGTTAAATCCTGTTCCGCTGTTCGAAAGAGTAGGCCATTGTGTGCCGGTGGGAACAGATGACAAAATTTTAAAAAACTGCATACACACGCATACAAAATAAAATAAATCATCTGAGCGCTTTGATTTGTTGCTTTACAAGATTCAGCGCTATATAAATTCCATACATTATTATTATTATTATTATTAAAAAACAACAACAAAACACCCCACCCTAATGTATCAGATTTGTGTAGCATCATCTTTCCTGTTCATGTCTTCATCAGAAGAATTCAGAAAAAACAAAATCAACAATGCTATGGCCGCTTGTAGTCTTGGGGGGGGGTAGGGGGGGTTGCCTACTGGTATTGGTAAGATCACTGAGCTCAAGATGGCGCAGGTTTGAGCCACGCCAACTCCTCTACTCCAAGAATCCTTTGGATGAGAATGGTCCTATGTACAAATGCATGCAGAATAGAACATCTTGTACAGAATTATTAAGACCCATTCTCTCTTTCAGGAGAGCAGGTCATTGCCTGCTGGTAGGAACGGATCACAAACTTTTTTTTAAAAAGTGCATGCACACCAGTCTCGTGTTTCAACATCATCCCTAAAGTTGAAATCAGCTACCTTAATGGTAGGACAATGCAGTAACGGTCGCACACACAAAATCTTACCATTGGTGATTCTTAAATACAGTTGTTGTTTTATTTTTTTTCCCTTTCTTCCCCTTTCATGTCTGTGTCATTTTGATAGTCTTCCCAACAGCCAGTATTAGGAAGCTAGCTGTTGCTCAGTCGATATATGTTGCAACAACTTTGACTCATCGCACACCCCAAAAGTCTGCCTCAGCAAGCAAGCTCAGCTTTCCTGTTCTGAGCAGAATCTTCAGTATCATCATCATCATCATCAGTCCCGTGACCTTGGCGGTCGTGGAGGAGACACGAAAGACGCCGCCGTGGTAATCCTCCTCCATTCATCTCGGTCCTCGGCTCTGCGCAGTAGTGCCGAGTCATTCATCCTGGTCCATTCTCTGATGTCGTCCATCCATGACTTGTTCTGTCTTCCCCTCTTTCTGCCACCTTCGAGTGTTCCCTGCAGTTCTGTTTTTGGCAGAGTGTTGTGGCGGGTGACGTGGCCGAACCATGTCAGCTTTTTCTTCTTGACGATGGTGAGAAGGGGTTCCTGTAGACCTGCCAGCCATGTTATTTGGCTCTTGACAAATTCATTGGTCTTTCCTTCTCTCCAGGATATGCCCAGCAGTTTTTTATGGCATTTTGTTTCAAATGACTGGATTCGCTTTGCTGTTTCAGCAGTCAATGTCCAGGTTTCACTTCCGTACAGCAGGATAGTCTGAATTAGGGCTTTGTAGAGCTTAAGTTTGATTGGGAAACTGATATCTTTACTTTTCCATATGGTGGTGAGTTTTGTCATGGAAGATGTTGCCATGGCTAGTCTGACTTTGATTTCTGTCGTCGATCGCCCGTCCTTTGTGAGTGTAGCACCAAGGTATTTAAAAGCGTCTACCTCCTCCAGTTGCTGGCCATTCATGTAAATTTTAGCAGTGGCGTTGCTCGTGCTGTTCACAAATACTTTACTTTTCTCCGAGCTCACCTCCATCCCATATGCTCCAGCTCTGTTCTCAAGTCTGGTCGTAAGATCTTGCAGCTCTGTGTTACTTCCACCCATGAGGTCAATGTCATCGGCAAACCGCAAGTTGTTGAGGGGTCTGCCGCCAATGGAGATGGTAGAGTGGAAGTCATGGAGGGTCTCTCTCATAATGTTTTCCAAGAACAGATTAAACAAGACTGGAGATAACAGGCATCCTTGTCGGACCCCAACTGTGGTTTTGAAGTAGTCTCTGACCTGATTGTTCAGAAGGACTGCACTGCTTGCGGTGTTGTATAGTGCTTGAATGGTTTGCACTAGTCCTTCTTCAATGCCAAACATTCTGAGGACCTGCCACAGGCCTTCGTGCCATACTCTGTTGAGAGCCTTCTTGAAGTCGATGAAGTTGTGGAACAGGTCTCTCTGATGTTGAAGATGTTTTTCCATCAGGATGTGGCAGTTAAAAATCTGTTCGATTGTGCTCCTGCCTGCCCTGAACCCAGCTTGTTCCTCTGCAAGGTGTTCTTCTGCCTCCTTCTTGAGTCGATTCAAAATAACTTTGAGCATGATCTTGCTGGCGTGGCTGATGAGGCTGATTGTTCTATAGTTTTGGCATTGGCATAAATTCCCCTTCTTGGTCAGAGGTATGATGAGTGATTGTGTCCATTCTGTTGGCCACTGTTTTGTCTCCCAAATCTTCTGACAGATAGCTGTAACATGTGTGATAACTGTTTCGCCACCATGCTTGAGCAGCTCTGCTGGTATGTTGTCTGCTCTTGGGGACTTTCCTACTGGTAAACTGCGGATGGCTTCTTCCACTTCTTCCCTCAGTATAGGTAATGGTGAGGGTACTCTTGATGTTGCTGCTTCCTCTTCTATTATGCTCTTGTCAGGTTGGATTGGGTAGTTGTACAGTTCTTGACAATACTCAGACCACCTGTTCAATGCAGCTGAGTTTTCTGTGAGGAGGTTTCCAGAGCTGTCCTCAATGACTGATGATTTAGTTTGAAGTGGTTTTGTGAGTTTCTTCAGGGTGTCGTATGCCTTTTTACTGTTGCCCACTTTCATGTTTTTTCGATCTCATCACATTGATCACTGATCCACTTCTCTCTGGCCTTTAACATTGACTTCTTCACAAGATTGTTGGCCTCCCGGTATCTTCAGTATCACAGCCTGGCTAAAGACAGCTGAGTATGACTGAAGTAGCTTGTATGTACAGTAAACAGGGCTTCTTCCAGTTTGTTGCTTAATGGCTGACTCATTGTGATGCTGCTGCTGCTGCTGCTGCTTGCTGGTGTAAGGACTTCTGCCAGATTAATCAAGAATGGCTGCGTTTGGATAAAGACAAGAAAGAGGACACTAGGATGTATGCTGGGCTGCATTCATTGCCAAGCATTCATTGTTCTATGGAGATAAGTTGTGCACAACAGAATAGTATAGAATGGAACATGATACAATACAATACAACACGATACAATACAATATGTACACCAAGACATAAAACATGCCACAAAAAACAAAACAAAATACAATGTTATCATAATGCAATCATCATCTCATCTGCTCTCAAACCCCCTCCAGGGTCACAGGGATACTGCAGTGATGAACGTTGCACCAGCTGGTTCCATTTGCAGCAGTTGTGGGCAAGTACCTGGGTTGTGGAGAAGCTCTTTTTCGGTCCATTCAGTGATGTTTTCTGCCCATTTCTTCTTCGCCTGCCTTGCCCTCTCTTCCCCTGCACTGTTCTGTGCAGTATGGTCTTGGAGAGCCCGTCTGATCTTGTCACATGTCCATACCATCTGAGCTTCCTTTTCTTGACTGTGGTCAGTGGGTCTTCATACTGTTTTACTTGTTGGGTGATGGTTTGTCAGACTTCTTCATTGGAATAGGGTCCGTGTATGAAATGCCAAGGACTTGAAGGAGTCTTCTGAGGCATCTCATCTCCAAAGCCTGGATACTTCTTTGTAGATTTGCATTCAATGTCCAGGATTTGCATGCATACAGGTATGTAGAGATGACCAATGCATGCAGTAGCTTGACCTTGGTCCTGAGAGAGATGTTTCGGTCTTTCCAGATGGTCTTGAGCTTTGCCATTGCTGCTACTGTTTGTGCAGCTCTTGTGTGAATTTCGGTCTTTGAACCTTCATCACTAATAATAGCTCCAAAGTACTTGAAGTGATCTACATCCTCAAGTTCTTTTCCACTGACTGTGATCTTGGTAGTGATTGGCCGGGCACTGTTTGTCATGAGTTTTGTCTTCTTGGCACTGATCTCCATGCTGTATCTGGAGGAGGATGTTTCGTCCAGGTGGTACACTAGGTTGGCTAGTTCCTGTTCATTTCCTGCCAGTCCATCGATGTCATCGGCAAACCTGAGGTTGGTGATTGTCCACCCTCCAATACTGACTGTGCCAATGTGATCTTCTAAGGCATCAGTCATAATGCAATACACCACAAAATACCATGACATAACATGGCAACATAATACAACAATAGAATGCAATATGACAGACCACCTCACACAGTGACCTGAAATCAAGAGCAGAACCAGGAAAATGAACTTAATATTAGGCAGAATGAGAGCCAAAGTCTGTTACAACTAAAAGATCTGGGATCAGCCTGGCCTGCGTTCACTGACCAGGCAGCAGTCATTCCTACCCTGCTCTATCATGTCTATGCCTGTGAAATTGAATGTTGACAGATATCTACATTACACACAAAAAGACATCAGTACACAATGAGCTATTTCACATGATCTAGCTCCCCCGTGGAGATGCCGCGGGGTGTGCCAGTATAAATTAATAGCATCCCACCTGGAAATTCTATGACAGGAATTTCCTCTTTTCTATCCCTTTCTTTGTTTCTGCAATCTTCTTTTCTTCCCATCACCTCCTTCTTGTCTATTTTCTGCCCTCTTGGTCCATTCTCGTGCCTTTTTTTTTAGAGAGACTTAAAAGTAACAATTCTCTCCCATGCTAAAGTCAGATGTGCTTGGCCTTACTCGTCAGGCACTTAACAGCAGCACAGTGCATTTTCACTCTTATGACAGACAACAATAGTTGCTGCCTGAGTGTTCAACAAAGAAGAAAGACATGGTCTATCTTCAGAGGATTCTACAACCCTTGGTGGAAAGATAAGATATCAGTTAATGATCTTCTTTCCAAGACCAGCCTTCTGGTGAAGATTTAGGCCAACAGGGAAAAACATGTCAGATCAACGTTTCTCCACACACCCCATCTAATCTATGGAGGGCTGTTCAACAACAACAGCAAGCATAACAACGATTACAGCAGCAACAACAATAACAACAAAGCCTAAAAGTAACTGAGATCATAACAAAGGGCCTCGAAGTCACCATGAAGTATGTCAACATAAAGACCACCATCTAGCAGTCACTGACAGACACAAAACTGGCAGAATAGCAGACAGACTCTCAGTGACAGGAGTCTTACTTGTGTTAGGCACTAGAACAAATAAGAATGGCATATATATATATATATATATATATATAATATATATATATATATATATATATATATATATTGCCCATATCTAGAGCGTTGAGGGGAAAGTTACATATAGTATAAGTATACATGTCTGAATCTGCCTTACTGGAGTCATGGGCCATATCATATGTGGACATGTATGCTGTTTAAGCTAATGAGTAATGTGTACAACAAGCTAGTCAAACATAATAAACAAGTGTTAAGAATACAATTTCAATAATCTGAGATGTAAAGATATCCAAAAGCAGGGTAAATCTCATCTAACTGAATATGTGTCACGTGTGTGTGTGTGTGTTTGTGTGCGTGCGTGCTTGCATGTACGCATGTGTGTGTGTAGGGGGGCATGTGTATGTATAATCATCAATAAATTTGATATAACATCTATTTACAGAAGTAATTTCACACACACAAACACTCACAAAACATCCAAACAACATCAAAATGAAAGTTTTAAAAGTTTAAACTCTCATCCGAAGGACTTTTGGGGAGAGTACAGGCAGCACTGATGTTAACTCCACAGGAAAAATCCTTTTGAACGAGAATCAAACCTGGGTCAGCAGATCACAAATACATCACTCTAACCACCAGGTGTGTGTGTGTGTGAGTGTGTGTGTGTGTGCACGCGTGTGCGTGTAACAGTGATCGTGTGTGTGTGTGTGTGTGTGTGTGTGCTGCATGTGTGTGTGTACGCGCGCGTGTGTGTGTGTGTGTGTGTGTGTATGTGTGTGTGTGTATATGTGTGTGTGTTTGTGTGTGTGTGTGTATGTGTGTGTGTATATGTGTGTGTGTGACAGGGTCTCTGTATGTGTGTGTGTGTGTGTGACACTGACTCTGTGTGTGTGTGTGTGTGTGTGTGTGCGCGCGCGCGCACGATGTATGCCGTATTTACACATATATTCATAAACTCTTTTACTTTCTTTTAATAAGGTAGACCTATGCTGTGAGAAGTGAGCTACATTTTGGTGCATGTGACCTAAGCTTGGAGTGAATGGAGTGCTGTACCTACCAGTCACTGCAGCCTTTGTCAGTCCCGAGTGATTGTTACCACCGGAACTACTTGTGTTTATTTTTTTTAAAACACCCCGACATCTGTGCTACAAAGAGAATTTGTTTTATACTTCAAATCTTAGGTTTATGTGTTCAAAGCAAGCGAGCAACCTTGAATGATAAAAATCAACTTACGTGCAGGAGTCAGTCTCTAGCCATAGTTTACAGTCGCCATCTTGTTTCTAACAGTCCCGGCATGCACCACTAAAAGAATTGTGTCCCTTTTGTGTCCCTTTTAGATCCCGTTTCCTGTTGTTACTTAACTCGCGTGAATATACAAATAACTTTTACTCCATATAGTAATCCAGTTCCTCTAATAAAAGCAGTTTGTGTCCTCAACATTACCCTTTCTTCTTTTTGGAGGGAACACAGGAGCCAGTTCTAACCTTGCAAACTAACTCAAGGGCCTGCACTCTCAGTAGATACCATATCCAAACATCCTGTTGTGGCCAGAGCAAACCCTATTTAACCAGTTTTTCCGCATGTGGCAGCCTGAACTTTACCAGCATTTCCACAGCATGCAATGTTTTTAGGGGCTTACTAGCGGCAATTTTGATAACTATGGGTGTGTCCAGTAGTTCTGAAAATACATCGGAGCAGAGTTCTCAGCACTGTGGTGGGCTGAGTCCGCTGGCAGAGGACAATTTTCGCTTTCTTATGGGAAAAGTTCGTAATGTTGCACCCGCTGCACAACGTTTGTTTAACTTAGGAAAGTTATACCTCTCACCAGAAAACCCATTGCAAATCGAAAAGGACAAACAGGATTTTCAAGAATTGTTTCCACCTATTGACGACTCTGCAGACTCAGAGGTGACCAAAGCCTTCAAATTATTTCGTCCCTTGAAAAAGACCAAGCCTTTGCACCATGGACAGACCTACGTGCAGTGGAAGGTGTCCCATGATTATCAGTCAGCATATTTGCTCTGCCAACAGAAGCGAGACATCATCTACATTCAGCCCATTGATGACTTTCCTGACTTTGTGAGGGATTTTCGATTTCAACGAGGACTGATCCGAGTGGGACTTTTTGAAACTGTGCAAGGGTTTGCGCAAGTTTTTTTCAGTGGTATAGATGTTATGGTTCTTCCCGCCATCCAGATGGAACAGTTAGGGTGGAATATTGCTTCAAGGTAAGAATTGGGCATCAGTGTCTTGCCTCCTTAGATCCAATATGAACAAATGTATGTTACAATTACATATTATGGTACTCATTTTGTCACCAAAAAATGACTTTGCACATCAATAGATGTTATGCACTTGTTCATATTATATTATAATATATGGCTATATATATATATATATATATATATATATATATATGTGCACATGTAGGCCTCACATGTACGCGCGTGCTCACACACACACACACACAATGTGACATAGGTGATGGCAGGATGAAAAAAAGTTATGTAAACTTAATCATTTACTGTTAATAAAGATCATTTTGACTTGACTTCACACACACGAACACATGTGAATTTTTGTGGGTGTGTGAGGGAAGGATGAAAAGAGTATTTTTTAAGCTTACCCTTTTACCCTCAATAAAGATCATTTTGACTTGATTCCCCCGAGGGGATGCCGGGGGCCTATCAGTATAAATAGCATCCCACATTCTGGAAATTCTGCGCTAGAAATTTCCTCTTTTCTATCCCTCTCTTTGTTTCTGCCTTGTTCCTTTTCTTCCTGTCGCCTCCTTCTTGTCTATTTTCTGCCTTCTTGGTCCATTCTCCTGCCTTTTTTCCAGAAAGAACTTAAAAGGTAACTATTCTCTCTTGTGCTGAAGTCGGATGCGCTGGGCCTGACTTGTCAGGCGCTTAACGGCAGCGTGACGCATTTTCGCTCATATAACAGACAATAGTCAATAGTTGCTGTCTGAGCGTTCGACAAAGAAAAAAAAAAATTTTGACTTGATACAGTCTCACACACATACACACATGCAAGCACACATGCATGCATGTACGCACATACGCACGCATGCATGCACACACACAGAGAATAGACAAAAAAAAATTATTCATACACACCTTTCTGTTTTTCCTCCCCCTTCCCCTCCAGTTCCCCCAACACATGAATCCTTTCAGGTATGAGTAAATCAGTAATTTATACTGAAACAGGTATCATCAGGTGACAAGACAGAAACAGTACCTGGTCAGCGACTTTTATCCAAGCCTGCAGAGTCGACTTCCATCCAATGGAGCCTGCATTTTGGGCTTTATTTGGACTGACCTCTTTCCTGGTAATGCACTATAGTATGTTGTTGCTGTTGTTATTGGTAAAGTTCTACTAACTAGTGTGATATTGTTTTTGTTGTTTTTGTTAAGTTCAGTTTAGAAAAAAGACATTGCTGTGTCACGTGTGTGTGTGGGGGGGGTGTGTAAAACTAATTTATTTTAAATATTCATTCATTTCTTTCTTTATTTTATTTTATTCTTTCATTGTATTCTTTTATTTCGAGGATAATTGAATAAGCACTCGTGTGCATTTTTTCATCCAGTCCCCGTGTGTATGCAGTTTTGTAAATTTTGTCATCCGCTCCCACTGGCACACAATGGCCTACTCTTCCAAAAAGCGGAACAGGTTTTAACATGTACGCAAGATGTTCTGTGTGTGTGTCACTGTGTGTGTAACTTGTGAGCATGCAATGTTTGTCCATTCACTGATAAATTGATAACATAATTATCATGTCTCTCTTAGAAACCTCATACTACTTAGGTTTTGGACCATCAGAGAAATATTTTGATTTTTTATTATTGAAATGGGTCATGCACCTTAATCTTAAATTTAGTTTAGGGTTACAAGAACAAAGAAAATATATTTCTGCTCTCTTTTCCATTAAGTTGATTAACTCATTGAGGTTGTGCCGAACTATATACATTTATATAATATATTAACAGCTTAACACAGTAACTTGAGCAAGGTCAGGTTTTCTTTGTTTAGATATCCCACTGTTAGTGTTAGCATTTCCAAGTCTGTGTTTTTCTTTGTATAGGCTGTAGTTGTTGATGGGGTTGAATTTGTTTAAATGGGGCTTAGTTACAGTCAGACATTTCAGAGACCTGCAGACCATATTATAAGTGTATCTTTGATAGGGAAGTCTCATTTATTTGTGTGGCCTCAGATGACACATTCCCACTACAGAGCAGCACAGTCTTTGTCCATGATGTATGCTAGTTTTTCTGTAACTCACCAAACACTGACATAAGTTACACTACAGGATCTTTGATGTGCATATTTGATATTGGATTATCCTGCCTTTTTATCACACAAAAGGAATTAAGGCACTGGTAGGTCTGCACTTAAAAGATGACCTGGGAGATCATAAAAATCCCCACCCTTAATTCACTAGACAACTCTGTTGAGATTTGAACCCACAACTTTATGGACCAAAAGGGAATGCTGTCAAAATGATGTTTCAGAAGGCAGCATGTCAGTGGAAAAACATAGAGCATCCAATAAAAGAAACAGTTTTTCTTTTAGCATTTGTTCATTCATAATATATACTATAGTGTTTTTCCTTTTTCTTGTTTGTTACATCCAGTGTGAACATGTCCAAATAAGGACTGAATACTCATTGACTTCAATAACCTCAAAGCTGTCAGTTTATATCTATAGCAGAAATCGTGCACAGATTTGTCAGGTTTTAGACAGTATTCATGGACTTCACCATTACTGATTGACGTGCAGAAAGCTACAATTTTGTGCTGGGTGAGGCTTCGCCCAAGCACAGAGCTGGCATCTTCAGTTTTGGCCGGTTCCCTCCCAGCACCTTTGATCCTGAAAATCCACAGGATTTGACAGAAATCACAGGGGAGGTTGTGTGGAAGCTCATCAAGGTGGGTAGGGCTTTTTGTTGGCTCTTTTTTTTGGGGGGGGGGGGGGTTGTTGGGTTGTGATGTTCTTTTGTTTTTCTCCTGCCTTTATATCTTCTTTGATGTTCCTGTCATGCTGTTCCCATGCCACTCAAATCAATCTCTCTGCCCCACTCATACCTAAACTCCTCATGTCATATCCTTAGGGTCAGAAATCCACAAGGAGCTGATTAATGTTAAGTTGCCATAGGGCAGCCAACCAGAGAGGCCCTGCATTGCTGCTGGGTCACTTTGAAGGTAGGTGTTTTTCACTCAGCACTGTTTGACCATGACCTTCCAATACCTCTCCATATAGGCAGCCACACTTCAACTTCAGAGGATTTGTTCTTTAATTGAAAGCACAGATTGTTATGCTGAGAGATAATCTCAACCAATACAATCTCAGCATAGTGTTATAAAGCATAACAACATCTTGATGTAGGCCGTGGCACTTTGCTTACATCAATAACTGCTAAAGGTATTGGCCTGGGCCAATCCTAATGATATATATAATTATACACAGATCCTTACCCTCCTTCCCTCTTGTACACACACACGCATGCACGCACGCACCCACCCACCCACACACAGAGTACTCACGGCCCTGGTGATCAGTCATGGTGACAATGTTGGTATGTCACATGAAATTAACAATGCTTTTTTTTTCTTTAAACTTGGGTGAATCTAAGTGTCACTACTTTCATGTTGCTCATCCCAAACTTACCAAACAAAACTGCATCCAGGTTATTCTGTGTGAATGTGTGTGTGTTTATTTTATTTTATTTAATTCTTTTATTTCGAGGATAATGGAATCAGAACTCATGTGGGTTTTTTCCATCCAGTCCCCATGTGTATGCAGTTTTGTAAATTTTGTCATTCATTCCCACCGGCACACAATGGCCTACTCTTCCAAAAAGCAGAACAGGTTTCAACATGTGCGCAAGATGTTCTACGTGCATTCGCACATGGGACCTTGGTTTATTGTCTCATTTGAAGGACTTTTGGGGAGAGTGGAGTCAGCACTAATGTTAACTCCAGAGGAAAAATCTTCTTGAACGAGATTTGAACGTGGGTCAGCAGATCAGAAATGCATCACTCTAACCACTAGGCTATCCTGTCCCCCTGTGTGTGTGTGTGTGTGTGTGTGTGTGTGTGTGTGTGTACTTACATGTGTGTCTACACACATGCATGCATTTCATTATCTGTATGCATATGACAATATGAGATTTAATTTTTGTCCAAGTTTCATTGAATCTTTCTGCATTTTCCAGGTAGTAAGTCATGAGGTGTGTCACCTATTCGGCCTGAGCCACTGCGAGTTCTTCCACTGTGCCATGAATGAGAGCAACTCCGTCGCGGAAGCCATGAACCAACCGCTCTTCCTGTGCCCAGTTTGCCTGAGAAAATTGCATCAGGTGTGTGCCTTCGATGTCGCAGAGCGCTATCGAGAAATGCTGAGTTTTCTGAAAGACATTGAAAACCAGCTGCCCTATGAAAAGACCAAGAGTGCCATCGGATGGCTGGAAGAGTGTTTGACTTTTTTGCAGTCTTCAGAATGACGTGGGAGAGGATGTGCACAAGTCAGAACCTTGACCAGCTTTTCTGCTGCTGATTTCATGAAGAGATTGTATATTTTGATGTGAATATGATGGTTGAATGGCAGCCACTTCAGTCTGAAGAGTGTGTCATTTTTTTCCAAATTAGTATCTGAAACATTGCTTTACATGCTTTGTATCATTGTTTTTAGGTATTTGGTTGGGATTTTTAAATTCAACTTTGTGGTTGTGCTCATTCTGAATAGATTCAGTTA
Organism: Rapana venosa; assembly: GCA_028751875.1. Taxonomy (NCBI): domain Eukaryota; kingdom Metazoa; phylum Mollusca; class Gastropoda; order Neogastropoda; family Muricidae; genus Rapana; species Rapana venosa. Next base: position 17,290,208 of record CM054148.1, on the reverse strand, counting down.
CTTGGACTGCAAACTGTTGTTTATACCATGCATCATTGTGTAGACGTTCATGCATCAGTGGCCGGGACAAAGTTTTAGTCTCTTGACAACAAATTACTTTGTTGTTGTTGTTGTTAATTTGTTAAGAAGCCTGGACGCTAAGAAAATTGGAAAGAGACAAAATTAATGCAGCCAAAACGGTGTTCAACAGGCGACTTTTAAGAGTCCTGTCAGAAGAGCAAATCCAAGCCTTGATGAAGTCTCAGTACAAAGACAAAAGTTACCTGAAATGGATCAGCACAGACTCAGATATTTTGAGTCATGCAAACAGAAAAATACAAATAAATCGGATGATGACAGTTCTCCAAGGCAAAGTTGGGGGCAGAAGGAAAAGAAGTAGATTATCCACATCATACGTTGTCAAAATCACTGAGAGCAGTAGTCTGGGAGGACTATGGGAGTTTGTAGAACTCACCAAGATAGTCCTTCAGATGAGACTATAAACTGAGGCCCCATGTGCAAATGCACGCAGAACATCTTGTGCACACGTTAAATCCTATTCCGCTTTTTGAAAGATTAGGTCATTGTGTGCCAGTGGGAACATATGACAAAATTTACAAAACCACATACACACGGGAACTGGATGTAAAAGAGCACATGAGTGCTTATTCCATTATCCTCGATATAAAAGAAGAAAGAAAGAAAGAGATAGAGCTGTTATTGACAACAATGGCAATGGGGGACAAATAAAGATGAGATGGCGACAAGTAATTGTTGTCGATGAAATAGCTGCCCACAATAAGTTGTGTTAAAGCTTTGTGCATAAATTGTCAGTATAGATGGCATCCTGAACTTTGAAAATTCATTCTTAAAAATGTTTTTTCTCTCTTGCTATCTGTGTGTCTGTCATTTTTTTCTCTTTCTGTTTGGCAGTGTTATTGTGTTGAGTTTCTGCTGCACAGGGTCAATAATGTAAGTAGGCTGTGTTCTTGTTATACAAATTATTATTGGGTAATACGTTTTCATGAGTCGTTCACTTTTGAAATGTTGATAGCCTGTTACCAGAATGTGTGCAGTATTTGACAGAATAGATGGAATTTGTTCCTTTATATGGGGGTGGGATAGCCTAGGGTTAGAGCAATGTCCTTGTGATCTGATGACCTGGAATCAAGCCACTTAAGGAATATTTCCACTGGAGTTAACACCAGTACCAGCCCCACTACCCCAAAAGTCCTTCAGATGAGACTATAAATCGAGGCCCAGAGTGCAAACACACAAAGAATATCTTGAACATATGTTAAATCCCATTCCGCCTTTTGGAAGAGTAAGCCATTGGTGTTGGTTAGGAATGGACAACACAATTTTAAAATACGCATGAACACCAGCATCCTGTTTAGACATCATCCTAGAAATTGGAATTTGGCTTCCTTAACAGTGGGCAAAAGCAGCGTCACGTACGCAACAATCTTACCAATGGTGAACCTCGGAGGTCTGGCCGAGGAACAACACCAAAAAATCCTTTGTATAATTATGGTTTTTCAAGAATGTTGGTTTCTCTTTTGTTTTGGTGATTTAATTTGCTGTACCTGTGATGATAAATATGATGTTGGCAAGTCCTTATCAGGGGCCTATTCTAACATTACTTGCGCTTATGCCATATTTTCTGCTTAAAAAGTTATGTTAATGTTATTTTATGTGATAAAACTGATATATTAAAGAATTGTTTCATATCAGTTATAGATATAATTTGCCAGACTGCAGTGTGCTTTTTAAAAAACTGTTATGTTTTATTCAATGCAATGTGAAGAGGGGTGGTTTGGTGTAGGATTTAGATGTTTTCTTTGGGGGGTGGGGTAGCCTAGTGATTAGTACACCGAGTTTGCAGTCTGATAGGGCAGGTTCAAGCCACCACATAAATACCCATTTGAGGGGATGTTTCTCCAGGAGTTGGCAACAGCACTGACTCCTCTGCCCCAAAAGTCCTTTGAATATGACTATAGACTGTAAAACATAGGAAGAACATCTTACACACATGCTAAAACCTGTTCCACCTTTCAAAAAAAGTAGACCATTGTATTGCTGGTAGGAATCGGTGACAACGTTTTAAAAACTGCAAGCACACTGGTGTTGTGTGTAGACATCATCCCTGTAGTAAGAATGCGGCTACCTAACCTTAATGGAGGGCAAACGGTCACACAGGCTTTAAAACCTCACCATTGATGAACCTGGAAGCTCTAGCTGAGGAACAAACCAAAAAGATGTTCTGTGATATGGACTTGTCCTCAGTTGGCTGGGCTGTGCACTGAAGTGAAGTCCCAAAGTGTTACACTGAGTAGCTCATACACCCATAGTTCGTCACCCTTGATGGAAAATTGTGTGTGTGTGTGAGTGCATGTGCATGTATGTGTGCATACATTTGAATATGTAAAAACTATTAATTACAACTGGTTGCATGTAAAAGAGTAGGTTGAATGCAAGCGCTTTGGTTTGTTTTTGCAAGATATAGTGCTATATAAATTCCATTTATTATAATTATTATTATTATTGTTGTTATTATTTTTAAAAATCCACAACATTAATCAGACTGACATGAGAGTAAACTGGAGTGAGAACTTCATTTGTTTTTCCAGTATATTCAGAATTTTTAAAAAAGGAAAGTGGCAGGACAGTTCAGGCATTCACCTGCCTAACAAGTAAACCATGAGGTTCTGGGTTCAATTCCCAGCCTTGCCCTTTCTTCCCAGTTTGACAGGGAAATTAAACTGAATGTCAACTCTTTTGGAGGAGATGCTAAACCTGTCCAACCCGTGTGCTTATAGACTTGTGAAGGTCAAAAGAACCCACGACAGTTAAAAATTGGAAAGGGTAGGGAGGTACCTCCAGACTGTCCTGGTAAAATTTGGGTTCAATTCCCAACTGTATCCCAGAAGTTTGAATGTGGCTAACTTAATGGTGGTGGTGGTGTGTGTGTGGGGGTGTGAGCAGTTGCATATGCAGAAATCTCACCATTGGTGAACCCAAGGAAAAACAACAACAAAAATTTAGATAATTTAGACATTGGTTACCTGTAAGGGCACGCTGTCAGTACAAAGTTGCGGTCTTGGCATACCGTCACTCTGAAGGCTCGCTTGCTCCATCTCTGTCAGCTGCCTTGAAAACACGCACCACAACTAGAACCCTGCGGTCTTCGAATGATAACTTACTTGTTGTACCCCATTACAACCTAAAAACCGCAGGTCGTAGATCTTTTGGTGTTGCTGCGCCCACGATCTGGAACTCTCTGCCACCAGCCGTCAGACATGCTCCCACTTTATCCCAGTTTAAGTCTTCATTGAAGACACATCTCTTTAATGTATTTCTTAGCTAGTTAATATATTGTGCTTGTCTTGACGGTCGCCGTTTGTCACACTGTAGGCTACTTCATGTGCATGCCTGGCTGTTGGTTATGTTTTTTGTTAGTTATGTTATTGCTAGTGCCTTTTCTCTGAGTGTACTGTTAATTGCCCTGCTAGTGTGTGCCCGGACGCAAGTGTGTGCCTCTACAGTGCGATAGGTATCTCTTGTAAATTTATTTGCGCTTTAGAAATGCTCATTATCATTGTGGTTGTTGTTGTTGTTATTATGTGCTGTGTGTGCATGTGTATAAATGCGCATGGTATGAAAGCGCATTGAGTCATTGCTTTGAGAAATGTGCTATATAAATGCTATTCATTATTATTATTATTATTATTATTATTAAAGACTTTAAACTTTGCTGACATGTTTGTCTTAGTGTACCAAGCATGTGTGCAAAATTGTATTCAGATATAATCATAATAATGATAACAATATTAATGAAAATAATCATGATTACATTAACAATAATAATGAACTTTTTTAGAGAGGTTTTTTTTTTCATCTCTGGGGATGGGATAGCTTAGTGCTTGGAGCGCTCGCTTTCCTCTAGCCAAGGTTAAGCAGCATCGAGCGTGGTTACCAGTTGAATGGGTGACCATTTGTGCACCTTGGCTTCCTCAGTTCACCCAGCTGTAAATGAGTACCTGCCTCTTTAGGATCAGGGAAGGTAAAGCAGCGAGGGAGAGGAGATGGGTGTTGCCCTCAATATGCTGGCCCTTAGATCAGTGAGGTCTCTGATGTCTCACTCCCCTATGACCTTATAGGTTATGGGACACCTTTACCTTCTCTATGCAGGGATAGCACAAAGCACTTTACATTATAGCAAAATATCTATAGCAATACAAACAAAAACATTACAACATGATACCACACATACACTATATTGCAACAAACATAAACACAGCATGATTTAACACAATAAACGGAAACATCACTTTGAAAACAACAATAGACATACACAAAACATGATATCTTTTTGTATTTCCTCAAAAACAAAAATTGATTTTAAGAAATGATGTCGTGTTTCACTTGAGATGAAAAGTGCATATATATATGTTCTTATTGGTTTTTACTTTCCTGTACAGCATATATTAATTTTTCTGTTCTTTTTTTTCCCTTTGCCATGCACATATCAGCTATTACTCTGCTTCTCTCTCTCTCTCTCTCTCTCTTCTCTCTCTCTCTCTCTCTCTCTCTCTCTCTCCTCTCTCTCTCTCTCTCTCTCTCTCTCTCCTCTCTCTCTCTCTCACGGTTTAATGTCATTGTTGCAACAGACTTTTCATTATTACAGTGGGCCTTTTTATCTTTCTTTTTTTTTTTCAGCCCTCGGCTAAAGCTCCAAGGTTCCCCACAGCATCAGGGATATTACAGTGTTAATATCTGAGATTAACCAAAAAAATCACTGATGACAGTGAAATATTTTCCCAATGACTTGGATTCTGTATTGCATATTTACAGAAACAGAAAATATCAGTGTTCTTTTTCATAAATTGCACCTCGAATCATATATAATGATGAAATTGTTTTTGTTTTATTTATTTTTGTTTTACATTCTCACATTCAAGTATATCATAAATTTTTGTGATTCTTACAGTGGGTTTGTTCTTTGTGTGTATCTAATGAACCTTTCGTCCATTAACCCTTACAGTACTGGATATCTGCTGACAATTACTTCCCCTGTCCTGAATTTCTCCCCAGGCTCTCAACCCTTCAGTCCTGTCAGCCGGTTTTCCAGCGATAACAGTAGCAGAGGAGGGGTTGTTTATAGTGATCAGTCATGTGGCTAACTGGCATCAACGGGACTTTGGTGAATAGTTTTGTTAAGGCAAACACTGCTTCTCCTTTCCCAGAAGAATGGTTATAAGCTTTGTGGGTTGGTAGCTTTTAGTAGAGGGAATATCTTTAACTTGCACTGTTTTTCCCTGCCACTTGTCCTGACAAAATGGAGGAAGAAGACGTTGACCAATTATCTTACCTCAAAATTTATCAAAATTTTGACCTGTTTGAGTTGAATGAAGAGGAAAGAGCAGAGATTAATACTGCTATAAATCGTGACAGCCATAGTGATAGTAGTGATGAACTAGACAATGAGAATTTGCCTGTGTCACCTATGTGTGACATGTGACAGAGAATGCAGACAAGTGACATGTACATAAGTGTATAGCAGTAGAATCATGAAAAAAATAGTAGTGTAGTGTTTGTGTGTTTGAGTGTGATAACTTTCATAACTGATGCAAAACGGGCATAAACATTTCTCTATTGCATGGCTGTTTTCTTGAATGAAACTGACATAACAGTTGAGGTGACAGTGAGTGCTGTGACAATCAGTGTAACTGGATACCTTGTTCTGCACAAGTGACAGAGATATTGAGGACATCAAACTGTAAGTTACTTCATTTTTGGCATGCTCGTATCTTATCAGTCGTTCGTTTGCACTCGATTGTTTGTATGTGACATAGGAAACGTCACATTTGTTGACACCTGTCACATACATCACACACACAAGTGCAATGTTCTTGTCTTAAAGAAAATCTACATTCAATTCTGCACATAACGGTATATAACACTTACTATTTTATACTTTAATGCAAAATTCTATGTAAGATTTACCGAGGTACCTGTTTTGCACTCTTCTGCACCTCAGAAACCCAGGAATTGAAGGAAAATTCTATTGCGCCGGTTTTCCTCCTTACAGGACTGAAGGGTAGCAGGAAGCTGAGCCGGAAAACCAGCTTGCTGTACTGAATGGGTGAATTCAGAGTCACCAGCCCAGAAAAAGACCAGGCACTACCCCCCCCCTCCCCCCAAAAAAAAAGGGAACACAGAGAAGGTGAAAAATCACAACAGAAAATTAAACCATAATACAAAACAAAGATCCTCGTAGCAACATAACTATTTAAAAAAAAGCAGAATTACCTTTTTCACTTTCTCTATCCACATCCACCTCTGTCCTCCCAACCCCCTCCCCCCCCCCCCCCAACCCCCTCCCCTGCGCACTACACATGTGCAAATAAGCATGCAATCACTGCACACATATGTGAACACCCCCCCACCCCACTGAAGCAACAGCCTGTAACCACCCATTCTTAAATGTTGCTTCTCAGCCTTTTGCTAAAGATGGAAACATAGATTTACCTGCTGTTCTGAAGCCAAAGCTAAGGCCACTATCAAGACCAAGCAAGCAGATTGTAGAGCGCTTGGATACAGCACAATTCACACCACAAGACTTGAGTGATCCCTAGTACCTGGTGACAGCACCGGGGCAAGTCTGTATATTGGCTCATAATAGGCCTTGACCACTTTATCGGCTCTACTTGCGCTCATGATCTGGCCACCAGTCAGGCACCTGTTTTGGGGGATTTTCCGTACTAGAGGTAACATCAGTACTGACTTCACTCTCCCAAAAGTCCTTTGGATGAGACTATAAACTGAGGCCCCATGTGCGAACGCATGCAGAACATCTTGTGCACACAGTTAAAAATCTGTTCCGCCTTTCAAAAGAGTAGGCGCTTTTATGGTGGTAGTAGGAATGAATGACAATTTAAAAACGACCAAAACAAAAACTGCATGCTCATTGTTGTGTTTAGACACCATCCCTGAAGTCGGAATGTGGCTACCTTATTGATGAGTGAAAACGGTGGCATATGCAAAACCCCGCCATTGGTGAACCTTGGACCTCTAGCTGAGGAATGAAAAGATTTGGGAAGGGGAGGGGAGGTGGGGCTTAGTAGGTGGTGTCCAGCCTATACTGGTATTCAACACCACTAAGGTGACTTCTGGAGAGTTTGCAAACCAAAAGAAGTAATGGGAAACAAGGGAAACAACCAACATTTAGATCAGAAGGAAGGTGGCAGGACGGTTAAGACTAACAAACTAAACTGTGAGGTTTGGGGTTCGATTCTTAGCCTTGCCCTTTCCCCCAAGTTTGACGGGGAAAAAAATCGAACTGAATGTCAGTCCTTTGATGAGACTATAAACCAAGGCCCCTGTTGGAACGCATGGAGATTATCTTGCACACTTGTTAAAAACCCGCTCCACTGTGTAGAAGAGTAGGCCATGTTGGCCAGTAAGAATGATTGACAACATTAAAAAAATAATAATAATAATAAGTTAGACACCATCCCAAAGTCAGGATGCAGCTATGGTGATGGGTAAAAACGACCCCATACCTAAAATCTCATCACCATTGGAAAACCACAAGCTCCAGCCAAGAAACGAGAAGAAAAAACCCCACCAAAAAAACCCCAAGCAACAACAAATAGCGCTATATAAATTCCATTTATTATTATTATTATTATTATTATTATTATTATTATTGTGTATATGGTTTTGTCAGTTTTTTGTCATCCTTTCCTATCAGCACACAATGGCCCTCTATTTCGTACAAAGGCGGGACGGGTTTTAACGTGTGCGCAAGATGTTCTGCGTCAGTCCGCACAGGGGACCTCTGCTTAAGGACTTTTGGGGAGAGAAGAGTGGGTACTGATGTTAACTCCATGATATATAAAGATCAAACTAACCTTTTCAGCCTTGGCCATGGTAAAGTTGAACAGGGTTTGGAAAAACAAAAAGATCAGCCTCCCACAAAATAGAACTTGTTTAGAGCACTCATTATGGGGGGATGAGATAGCCTGCTGGTTACAGTGATGTATTCGTGATCTGCTGACCCGGGTTCGAATCTTGTTCGAGAGGATTTTTCCTCTGAAGTTAAGGGGTCTGGATGGGAAAAAAAGCACATGAGTGCTTATTCCATTATCCTCGAAATAAAAGAATTAAAAGAAATAAAGATTCTGTTACATTATTATGTGAACTGGGAAAGAAACTCGAACCTTTGAAACGAAGTCGCTGAGAAGGCTTCTGTGCTATACTCTTCGGCAAAGTGTTGTTGTTTTTAAAAGCATCAAACACCTATTAGGTATTGTTTGGTTGTTGTTGTTTTTGTATGTTTGTCCGTCGTGTTCGACGATGACCTCCAAAACAGCAGAGGAGGCAGCTGTTGTTTCGGAAACTGGGCAGAAATTTGATTATAGTGGAGATGCCTTGCCCACAGTACATCCCCACTCTCTCGGCCAAGTGGGCATAAGGACAGTCATTGTTGGAGATGTTCCCCAAAGGCCAACTAGCCCCCAGCTAAACTCGTGGTGCTGTTGATGTTCATGTTTCCATGGTTCATACTAGCCTAATGAAACGTCATGAAAAAGCACGGTTCTTGGAGCCCCACTGCCAGCGGTTGTCGAAATGTAAACCACTCTATGCTTGTGTTATTCTATGACCTATATCACCCGCCATGAGTCTAATAATGTGTAATGGTGTCCAGTGGTGATTACTGTACTTTCCAGCAGAGATGGTTATCTCCTTGAGATTATTCATCTAGTTTTGTTTTTACATGGGAGATTATCATCGTAAACCCTACAGGTGTGTGTGTGTGTGTGTTTGTGTGTGTGTGCATGCTTGCACGCGCCCGTGTGTGTTGGGGGGGGGGGGGGGGGTATCCTCTAAACTGACAATTGTAAAAAAAAAGTTTGAATAAAAGATTCAATATTGATCAGGCCAAAGCAGGTACTCGGACACAATGGCGGTATTTATGAGCGTGAACAGATTAGCAGAACGTTTGCTAGCTACTGTGAGCATAGTCAGTGGCAATATTTTAAAGATATAGGCCTACACCCTATAATTCAGTCGTCTGGAATTCTGCTAGTGTACAACCGATTTTTTGTTGTTTTGTTCCCAGTTTAATAGGCTACCCCAGGGGTCACCCCATCAGTGTAACAACATAGGCCCTGGCATTTTGCGTACGTAATTCGTTTTCATGTTTTAGCATCACCAGACTTGACCTAACTAATCATTTACTGGCTCCCATATTGCTATATGTGGAGGCACCATGGTCGAGTGGTTTAGGCGGTCAACTCGTGATCCAGAGGTCGTGGGTTCGATCCCCGCTCGGCTCGGTGTTGTGTCCTTGGGAAAGACACTTTACTCCTATTTTCCTCACTCCACCCAGGTGTACAAGTGGGTACCAGCTCTGCTGGGGGAGTATCTGGCGACAGACTAGCGTCCTGTCACAGGGGTGGTGAAAAACCATCAGTTCGCTTAACGCTACAGAAACCGGGATAAGCTCCGGCTCTATGGGCCTTCTAGCTCGAAAGAACATACTTTATACTTTTTTTATATATTGCTATATGGCTATATTGCGAGGCCACCAGTGCAGTGTACTACAACAACAACATTGGAGAATGGTTTCGAACAACAGTTGGAGTAAGGCAGGGCTGTCTACTCTCACCCACTCTTTTCAACATCTTCCTTGAGAGAATCATGGCTGATGCACTGGAACATCATGAAGGATCAGTCAGCATTGGTGGCAGAACGATCACAAACCTCCGCTTCGCAGATGACATTGATGGAATAGCAGGATCAGAAAAAGAGCTTGCCAGCCTAACAGAACACTTGAATAAGGCCTCCAAAACATACCGAATGGAAATCAGTGCAGAGAAGACCAAACTGATGACTAATAACACCAACGGCATTAGCACTGATATCAGGGTTAATGACCAGAAGCTGGAAACAGTTCAAAGCTTCAAGTACCTGGGAGCCATTGTATCAGACCAGGGATCCAAGCCAGAAGTAGTATGCAGAACTGCACAGACAATAACAGCTTTGTCAAAACTAAACACCATCTGGAGAGATAAAAAATATCTCACTTATCTCCAAGATCAGACTAATGCGCTCCCTTGTCATATCCATATTTCTGTATGCCTGTGAATCATGGACCCTGACTGCAGATTTGGAGAGAAGAGTACAGGAGGTGGAGATGAGATGCTTTCGGAGACTCCTTGGCATCTCCTACAAAGACCACATAAGCAACGAAAGCGTGCATAACAGAATCCAGCAAACCATTGGACCCTATGAGAACCTTCTAACGATCGTGAAAAAGCGTAAACTTAAATGGTATGGACATGTCACAAGATCCAAAGGACTTGCAAAGACAGTTTTACAAGGCACTGTCCAAGGAGGAAGAAGAAGAGGCAGACCAAGGAAGAGCTGGGAGGATAACATCAGCGAATGGACAGGCCTAGAACTCGACAAACCCTGAGAAAGGCAGAACAGAGAGAGGAATGGAGGGAACTGGTTGTTGAGTCTTTGAGGGTGCCCCCACGGTCGTCAGACTATGGGACAGATAGATAGATAGATGGCTATTGATTGTGTGGTAGCAAAGAGATGGCTGACTTTTTCTTCAGTGTTGCCAATGAAGCGCACTGAAACACCCTGACAGGGCTGACAGTGGCTCTTCCTGCATCAAATTCTGTGCTGGCAGAACCTGCAGTTATATTAATGACCAGCTTACACAGTTACAGTCATTGAGTGTTGACTGCACACTGCAGTTGAGAGAGTTCATTCCAGCTTACAAAGCCACGTGGTCTGTCGGAGCTAATTTATTTTCTTTCTTTGTCGATAGCTCAGACAACGGCTGCTGTCATATGAGCACAATTGCATTGCACTGCCGTTAAGCACCTGACACGTCAGGCCTAGCGCATCCCACTTCAGCGTGCACGCGTGGGAAGGAATTGAGATCTTAAAGTTTTCCTGGGAAAAAAAAGGCCGGAGATTGGACCATAAAAGGTAGAAAATAGACAAGAGGGAAGAAACAAAGAGAGGGAAAGAAAAAAAGGGAATTCCTAGCACAGAACTTCCAAAAGGTGGCAATACTTATACTGACAGGCCCCTGGCATCCCCGCAGGGGAGCTCATTAATTTTGTTTGCAATGAAACGTGGAGCGGTTAAAAAAAAGGAAATAAAGGGAAAAGCCTTTCCTATTCGAATTTGTTCATATGTTTTAAGTTGCAAATAAATAAGGCCCTAACAGGTGTAATTGAAAGCGACAGCTGTTATCAATCGTGCACGGATTTTCATGTGCTACCCTGGTTTTTCTTTCCTCTGATTATTATTTGGGTGTCACAGTTTTCCGATTAATAGGAACCAATCACCACCACCACCAAGCAGCTCTCTCGGACTACCATCTGACACACCCAAAATAACCATGACTAAACGTATTTTTTGAGCTTAGCAGCTGATAATGCAGGCCCATTTTTTATCCTTTCAGTGTCAACATGAGACACGTGGTGGGAGTTGTCTCTGAGAAGTCAGTTGAGCCAATCAAACTTCTCCCACAGTTAATACCCCTGACGACGATGGCGGCCGTTCAGAAGGTGAGTCTGGGTTTCGAAACAGTGATTGTAAGCAGTACACAGGCTCGTGCATTTCTGCAATCGCATGGATGAACGAAAACGTGAATGAAAGCTTTTTATGCTGCGATGATTGGGTTTGGTGACGAAAGAAAGAAAGCTCGAATCGCTGAACAATTGTAAATAACTGTAGCCAGTAGGCCACTAGTATAAGGTCAACCAACCTTTCACGTTCTTTTATTACAATCCAATCAACCATAAGCAGTGTTGCGGTGATGTAATCATGTTGTCGACACGTTTTTACATTTATGTTAGGCTCATGTAGGTGATGGGCATCTAAATAACGTTAAGCTACTGCACAGTCTTCAAAAGGCAGTAACTTGAGTAAGTGTCCCAACAACAATACTCTGTCAATAGTCACTAAGAAGGTTGTGTAGACTGTAGACCAGTTCAAAATGTGGGCCTGTTAAATTGGTGCTTTGGTTGGAATTTAATCGTTTGAACAGCACAGTAAGACCAGTGCTAGAATGTGGGAATGTGATGTGGTTCCTCTGTCAGAAGCTTGTAGCTTTTCACTTGATAGAATAAACAATCCAAAGAAGAAATTTAAAACATGAACTAGTCTAATGCCAGTGAAATCACAAGAGCTGAATCATGTTGTGGTATGCCTGTTACTAGTGTTAGTGTTATTAGTGTTAATATTATGGTCTGACTGTGTATGCTTTTCATAAGAAGTGTTAGAGCAGTAAATCATTAAATGTATGTTGCATTATTTTAGTGCCAAGGAATAAACACAGGGATGTCTATGTCTAGTTGAAGTAGTTCAGTAGTTGACGTTTGGTTTACAGAATCAACAATCATTATCAATTTATCTTGGGTGTTTTTGTGTTAAATTTTAACAACTAATTTAATAATTTTTGTGTTAACATGGTTTTTGGTGGATTGTTTTATTCTTTTCTTAGTTTAGTGCTTCTACCAGTACACAACTGTAGATCTGTATAAATGTATATCCAAGAGACTTCAATGTCTCTTGTCTAGATTTAGTAGATTATCATTATAATTCATAGATATAGAAGACTAACTGCACTTTTTGCATGCAGACTAATTACACTTTTTGCATGCAGATCATCATGTGAACACACCACATAGGTTAGTCATGGAAAACACACTCATGACTGATACACACTCTAAGTCTAACACAGAGCACACTTGCATGCACACATCATGTATACAGACATGTAAACTGAAACTCATAGTTTTGTGCTTGTTCACTGATGTGTACTCATTATAGTTTTGTGCTTGTTCACTGATGTGTACTCATTATATTTGCATACTCTATGTACAGGCATGTGTGTGCGCATGTGCACACACATGCATGCATGCACACACACTCATCCACACATGCACACACATGCACACGTGCACACACACATACACAAACACATTCATAAAATTTGCATACATTATAAAGGGATGATAGTTTAACATGTGTAACTCCTATGCATGTATCGTATGCATACTCAAACATACATGCATGCATGCACACACACACACCACACACACACAGACACAGACAAAGAGACATATATACACACACACACACAAACACAGATTTGTATACACAAACACATACACACACTATATACACACACTTACACACACACGATAGTATACACACACATGCTTTCAGTTGGGGTTAGGGGTTGAGGGACTGCACAGAACTAACAGAAACACTGTTTCTTGTGTCTTGAGCATGAGCAGACTTTCTTTGTTTCACAGTGTATCACTAACATAAATTTATTTAAACAAAGTTTCTTTGGGGAGTGAGGTTAGCTAACAATAGTAACATGCTGATTTTTTTTCTCATCTGCAGGCCTCAGAAATAACTTCTGTTGGCGATGTCTTTGGTTGTCATATGGTACATTGGTAGCTGGTCAGTTTTATTGATATTCTTCAGTGCTTCTCCTATATTCTTCCTGTGTATCTACATCACATGTATCTATTCTAATTTATATTGACTGGAGCATTGTATGATACTATAATGTATAATTAATGAGTGTATGCCAGAGCCTGACTTGAGCTGCTTTGTAACCAGTGTTTGTTTTTCTTTTAAACTAATGGAGTGAAAGGGGTTTGCTTTTAAGATAATTTAAACCATTACCCCTCTCCCCTCCCCCCTCATTCCTCAGCTAGAGCTTCCAGGTTCACTAAAGGTGAGATTTTCTGTATACATGTGTCTGTTTTTTACTCACCAGGAGGTCGCTGCATTTCAACTTCGGTGATAGTTTCTAAACACAACACCTATGTGCATGTGTTTGAAAGTTTTGTCATTTGTTCCTGCCGGCACAAGATGGCCTACCTTTTCTAAATGTGGAAAGGGTTTTTAATGTGTGCACAAGATGCTTTGTGTGCATTGAAACAGGAGTACTCGGTTTATAGTCTCATCCGAGTTTGCACTGATGTTAACTCCAGGGTAAAAACTCACAAGTGCAACTTTCTAACCACTAGGCTGTCCTGTCCCTGAAAGTGGTTCATGAAATTTTGGTCAAAAAGGAAGTTTGGAAGTTTAGAAATGGAAAGCTTGTTTAACATGTCACAGCAATCCATGAATGAATAAAAGCAAACAGTGTTAAAAAAAAGAAAAAGTTTTCACTTGATTGAATATGGGCATGTTTTGTCACTCACATGCACTACCACATTTCTCGTTTGCTTTACAGTATGAATTAAAGTGAAGGCACCCATAATATTCATACCCCCCCCACCCCCCCCCCCCCCCCCCCCCCCCCCCCCCCCCCTTCGCCCAACCAATCCCCAGCACAGACAGATGGACAGACAGACAGACAGACACATACACATACATGCATACACACATGCGCGTGCGCGCACACACCTTCTTTCTCTCTCAACACACACACACTAACACACACACTAACACACACAACACACACCACACACACACACACACACACACACACACACACACACACACACACACACACACACACACTTGTGGCATGCATGGTTAATTTTTCAGAAAGAGAGGTCAGTAACTGAACATTTTAATTAAACACTTGTAATCAGTTGAGCCAAATGCCTGCAACAGCTTGGCAGGCACTGAACAGTGTATACATGCTTAGTGTCTGATATTTAATAGATATATACCCATTGCATTGCTGAATAATAGCAGTCACAATTACTGCTTTTTTGTCATATGCCATCAGTGAAATTACACACTATGGATACATTTGCGCTTTAAAAGCTCATGTTTAAAAGTGTCATTTGTTAGATGCTGTATTTCTGTCTACTCTAATCCTTTTGTCCAGTGTTGCCTGCTCTTTTTGCTTTGATAATATTTGTCCAAACTGTGCAATATCCTCTTAAATTCGCCTGTGCCTCTGTCCTGAATCAGTGAATCAAAATGAAAAGAAAGTGATTCTTGCCATGAATTGTTAATGTATCTGTTTTTATGCAGAGTGAAGGCCAGTATTTTCTGTGCTGATGTAATGGTAGAAGTTTTATAAGTGGAGTTTTGCTTAACCTTCCTTTTAGTCTTCACTACCCCCCCCCCCCCACCCCCCCCCCCCCCCCCCCCCCCCCCCCCCCTCCCTCCTCCCCATTTCCCCAACATTCCATCCTGTGCCTTTTTCCCACTTCATCCCCTACTTCTTGCTCTGCTACTTTTCCCACCCTCCCCTCTTCCCATAAATTTCTGGCTTCCTTCAGGTTACAGAAGTTCTCTCCCCTCCCCTTCTCAATGCTTTGCTGTGAATTCCATCATCTCGGTCTGTCTCCTGGCTTCAGATTCTTGCTTTTCTTCTCCCCCTTCCTCCCCCATGAACAGTCTGTATCTGTTTTTTTGGGTCTGATTCTGTATCTTAGTTCTCTGGATGCACATTTCAAGAGTGTAAGACTAAGAGCTGTGTTGCTGTGAGATGTAGATATATATATATATCCTTCACTTTTCTATTTGTTTTCATTTGACAAAAGGCATTTAGGTTTTAGAATAACCCCTCACCTCACCCCCACCCCCACCCCCACCTGGTCCTAAATCTAGAGGAGAGAAGCCCAGTGTATACTATACAATGTGTATCCAGAACTTAGAGAATGATGAGACCAAAAGATCTCGCCGCAGTTGGAAGTTTTTGGTCCAATAAAATAGATAAAGAAAATGAGGCTGCCATATTTAAGAGGAATCAAGATATCTATAGGTGTACTGAATTAGGTTTTGGTTTGGCTTTAGTTTCTGAAGTTTGAATTAGGTTGTTGGTTTGGCTTTAGTTTCTGAAGTATTTGTTTTGAAAATTGCGAGTATTCATGAATAATAATAATAAACAAAAAAGAAGTATGAATTCATCATGCAGAACTAGAACAGAAAAAAAGAAGAAAATTAAGGTTTGGTAAGACAAGGAACTGAGAATGTATTGATCTATTTGTATGGTTTTGAATTGACCTCAGTTTGATGTGTGTGTGTGTGTGTGTGTGTGTGTGTGTGTGACTCTGTGTGTGTGTGTGTACACATGTGTATAATTATATATATATAATATGTATATATATGTATATATATACACACACATGCACACATAATGAATAATATCATACAATATTTATATGTAATTGTATGAATTATATATAATGAACATTGGAAGAAAAATTTGGAGGGGCAAAGAAGTTTTCAGTCTGTTTGATAAATTATGTACCGTAATCTTACGATATTCTGATGTTCTTCTCTCAGGCTGTTATTAACTAGTGTTAATTGGCTGTGATTGATGCACAGCATTGTATAAATGTAAAGAAAAACATGTACATAGGGCAATAAAATGTCATCTCAGAATGCTGGTCAGTGGAACAGTGTTTGCGATGTATTGCAACAATCTGCTGCTTGTTGTTGATTTTCCCCCTGCAACTTGTTGCACAGTTGCTTGTTGATTATTGTCATCTGATGCAGTTAGCATTTTGCACAGAGTGAGAGCTGAGACATCCCCTCTTAGATTATGCGGGGATGGGTCAGGCTTGTGTAGAAGCAGAAACCAGATTTGTTGAGTACTCAGTGTGATGTTGATGCTGGGTAATACCTAATATATAGTTTTGTTACTGCTGTTCCTATTAAATTAAAAAATAATATATTGATGATAAAACACAGAAGTGATAGTTATGAGAAGTTGGTGGTATTTGTAGTTTAAAAAAAAAGTATTCAGATTTTAATATTATGATAAAAAGAAACTGCTTGGTAACTTTGGAAAAGCCATGTCAATGCATAAAAAAAATAATAAAAAGGTACAATTAATTTTCAGGCTGGATTGAGAATATGCTATAGGCTTGTAAGGTATACATTTTTTGGTTTTGTTTTTTGTTTTGTTGTTCATTGGCAGCAATGGCCAGAGCTCTGAGGTTCACCAATGGTGAGATTTTGTGTATGTGACCATTTTCGCCCACATGAAGGTAGCCGCATTATGACTTTGGGGATATATTGCATTTAAAGCTTTTCAAAATGGTGGAGATTTTGGGTGACAGAGATTCCAATTCTGTTTTTGAGAGTTATGGTTTATATACATATATATGCTTTTGAGTAAGCTTAAACTGGAAATAAAATCAACAGGGATTGTTAAAATTCAATATGATTTCCCTTGGTTATTGCTCATTTTTTGATCTTTTGTTGTGATTCATTTGGTTCACAGCTACAGTATATAAGAGTAAAGACTGACTGGATAATATTTTATTTGTGTACAGAACTTGTGTGTGTGTGTGTGTGTGACTTTTTTTTTCATCCATCAGCTAGAGTTCCGAGAGGTTCACCAGTAGTGAGACTTATAAGCAATTGTTTTTGCCCACCGTTGAGGTAGCCACATTCGAACTTCAGGCAATATTTACATGTTTGTTTCTGCCCCACCTCTCCCACCTCAAGTATGATATCTGTAGTCTGGAAGGCATGATGCAGTTTGTTGGTGTATAAGTGTCTGACTGTCCCAGATTTTGCCCTGATGATGCGGGCTGTCAGCCAGAAGAGAGCTACTTACTGCTGCACTTTTTGTTGTGGCAATATGAGAAACATAGTCATTAGTTTTCCGTGTTTATCTGGCAAGGGATGTGCTAAGCAACTTGACAGCTTGGCAGCACGCCACTCACTGCTGATAGTAAGGAAATGCATTGATGCTGATTAGACTGAATGATATTATCATTATTAGGTTATATTCTTCTGGCACAAGATGTGCTATATTTGTCTCTCTCTGTTTCTGCCTGTGTTTGTCTGTCTGCTTGTCTGTTTATCTGTTTGTCTGTCTGTCTTTTTTCCCCTTATCAGCGATCTTCACTCGTGAACTGATGTTTCCTATATTCATGAATGGGAACACTGCTGGGTGTATATTTAGTTTCTTTGTGATATATTGGAAAACCAGCTCGGTGGGGAGTTGAAGTGTTCAGTGTGTTTGGTGAATTATTTTTTTTATAATTTTACAGAGTGTTATTGTGTTCTTTATGTCTGCCTGCTATTCAGCCATGCGATTGGTTATGAAATGTCGTTTCAGAATGTGGGCTAGTGGAACGGCATTTGCTGGTTATATATGTATATTGAAACAGTCTGCTGACTCGTGTAAAAATATATTTTTTTTGTATGTAACTTGTTGCAATGTTACTGTTGACAGTAATCAGCATATATATTTAAATTACAATTTTGCTCAGAGTTAGGGCTGAAACATCTGCTGTTTGATTATGATATACATTATGAAGGAGTGGTGTCAGTTTCTGTATTCATGAAAGTAGATTTTATATATATAATATAATATATATATATATATATATAATATAAATATATATATATATATATAATATATATACAGAGGGGAGAAGAGAGAGAGACAACACACACACACACACCCCACACACACACACACACACACACACACCACACACACACACACACACACACACAAAACACACACACACACACACACACATTGCTAGCATACTATTTAATGATGGGAATGATTTTCATTTATTTGGCTTTGCTGAATCCCGCCTTTCTTCAAATATACGATGCAGACATGCACATTCCAGGATACCAAATTTTTCGCCAAGACCTACAAACCAAAAACTACAGGCTTATTAACATATTTTGCATCTTCATTATGCTGTCAAAGGCTATACAATTTTGATGTGTATGATATCAAATTTCGTTGGGGTAGAAATAAAATTAAGCACAGAAAGTCCTTTTGATAGGATTCATATACAGAAATCCGTCAGAAACCACTAATTGGTTGATAGATTCAATTCTCTAATGGATGAAGTAGCACTTTTAAACTGTGAAATATTATTCTTGGAGATTTTTAACATAAACCTAAACCTAAAACCGAAATGGAATCAAAACTTATATGATGCTTGGTCTGAACAACTAATAATAAACCCACATGTATAACAGATAACTCAGTAATTTTATGACATATATACACTAACGCAAAACAGCACATAGCTGAAGTATGTGCTCTGTCATGTGGATGCAGCGATCATAATCCTGCTGCTGTACTTGGTTTAAGCGTCGCATAAAAATTCCTAAATTTGGGCATAAAACTATATATTACCGACGATTCAAACATTCTGTGAGGATAATTTTTTTTTCGGACCTGATGAACTCACCATTACATGATGTATACCAAATCAGAGACCCCGATAAGCTGCTGAATTTTGGGTTTAACATATTTATCTCAGTGTATGGACAAACATGCTCCCTTTATAAAAAAAAAAGATTTAAAGAAAAAAAACCAAACCTCCATGGATAACGAAAGACATAGAATCTGAGAAAAACCCTTAAGAAACCACCTGAAAACCCATGTACACATGAACAATTTAGGAAAACAAAGGAATAAAGTGAATTCCATTAACGCAGATCAAAGCGTAATTACTTTCAACAGTTGTTAATTACCACTATGACTCTGCCAGATTTGGAAAGCCATCAATACATTATGTAATAAACATGTTTCAAAACGTCAACAGTTCATTAAAGACTATCAACTGATGAATTAAACAGCCATTTTTCATAGTACAAATAAAGTTATAACATGTGACAAGTCAAGCGAAAATGATCTTCTTTAAACCTACAACAATATATTAACTCAAAACAAATTAACTTTCCATTTATCTCCACCCCATTGACAACCTTTGATGTATTGGGAAAGCATAAAATGCAAACGAATTCTAGAACACGTATCTAGACAATTTTAATGCTGGGATTATAAAACTCGCTAGCCCGGTTAATTGTTGAAACACTGACAATCTATAAAAACTTGTGTATTGAGAAAAGATGTTTTCCTCTCAATTTTAAAAAGGCAAAAGTTATACCTGTCCATAAATCAGGTGACCGCTCTTCTCCTTCAAATTACAGGCCAATTTTCAATTCTCTCTGTACTATCTAAACCCCATTGAAAACACATACAAACATCCCTAAATTCTTACTATAAAAAAAAACAATCTATTGCACGAAGATCAAATCGGGCTTTCGTAAAAACTATTCCTGTCACACTGCTCTAACTCAGCTCACTGACAGTCTCCTAACAATATAAAATGACAAAAAGTTTACTGGCCTCCTTTTGTTGACTTTGAAAAAGCATTTGATGTGATCAACCACTCTTGTTATTGCGTAAATTAGAATTGTACAAACTCCCACCTGAAGTTATCCAACTACTAGAAAATTTTCTGTCCAATAGGCAGCAGCTTGTATCTGAAAAATAACCAAAGCATCAGAACTACTCCCCATTAGACATGGGTACCACATGGCTCAGTATTGGGACCACTCTTGTTTTCAGTCTATGTAAATGATTTACCCTGTTTTATTAAATGTAACTGTGAAATGTTTGCTGACGATACCACTCTCTTTTGTAGTGATTCAGACTCCAGCAGATTAACTCGCAAACTTCAATACAGTATTGACAGATTGATTATTTGGACTCAATTAAACCACATGTCCTTAAATGCACAAAAAACAAAGTGTATGTACGTATCAGCAAGACAGGGTAAGGTAAAGGAGTCCCATAACCTATAAGGTCGTAGGGGAGCGAGGCGTCAGAGACCTCACTTCTCTAGGGCCAGCATATTGAGGGCGGCGCCCATCTCCTCTCCCTCGCTGCTTTACCTTCCCTGACCCTAAAGAGGGCAGGTACCCATTTACAGCTGGGTGAACTGGGGGAACTGTACTGAAGCCAAGGCGCGCAAACGGTCACCCATCCAACTGGTAACCACGCTCGACGCTGCTTAACTTGGCTGGGGGAAAGCGAGTGCTCCGACCACTGAGCTATCCCGTTCCCAAAAAATGAATGATAGGTTTCAACCTCTGTTGTTGGATAACGGAATAGTTGAAGAAGTTGACTCACATAAAATATTAGGTGTTACCATTGACAAAAATATGACTTGGACTGATCACATAATGTCACTAGGTAAACGCCTAGCTCACAGGCTACTTCAATTATCCAAAATAAAACACTTTCTAAATAATCATTCTCAAAAACTATTTTTTTGCGGTCACATTCACCAATCATTGACTACGGGGTCAACTATTTGGGATACCTGCAGTGGAACGAACTGAAATTCATTCATCGTTTATATAAAAGAGCAGTAAACTTGTAATTGTTAAAAACAAGCACCCTGACAATTGAGGATTATAAGCAAATAAATGTCCTGACTTTTTGAAACCGACATTTATTTCAATAAAGCTGTGTTTATGCAAAAAGTTGTTAATCAAAATGCACCTCCCAAGATTACCAAAGCTTTCAAAGTAACCAACATAGACACAACCATTTGTAATATTTCCAAGCCCCCAGAAATAACCTATATAAATCAGCCTTTTGTATTCAAGGCAGTGACCTATGGAAAAAAACCCCCCAAAATTTGAAATGTATTAAAAGAAAAAATCAGTATAAAACACATCTAAAAAGATTTTTCATGAATAAAAGTACAGAACACAACTTGTAACGTAAAAAAATTTGGATTAAGTGTCACTGACGTTTTTCTTGTCTTTAAAAATCAGATATACCCAAGTTTTCATATTCATATAGAGTACATGTGTAAACATTAAATCTATATATGGGTTGATATGATATCAACCCAGCATGCTTTGAATCTGGTGTGTGTGTGTGTGTGTGTGTGTGTACAAGCGTGTGAGTGTGTGTGTGTTGTGTAATTGGTTCGGTTTTGGTTTTTTACTTTCTTGCTGTTTTGGCCTTTTTATGTTCTTTTGTATTACACATAAATATGCTGATTTATTTAGTTCAAAATTCAAAAAAAAATTCAAAAGCTTTATTATCTCAAAGACAGAGAAATTCCGGCGGGTTATTCACCATACATAAAAACAATAAACATTTAAACATAGTATTTAAAACACACACACACTGTCCAACATCAGCACGCACCCATCATGAGATAAAATGCATCCACAAATCAGCAATATCTCAGCCAGCCACAAACCCACCCCAACAAAAATCACTTTACTCATGTGCGCACAAGTAAACCCGTACGTCCGCACATTCACAGTCACTCGCGCACGCGCACGCACGCTCGCACATTGTAAACATTCGTACCCATGCTCACCGCATTTTAATAATTAAGTCAAATTGTTATAACATGTTGTATAAGACAAATATTAATTAAATTAATACTATTATCTTTTAAGATATTGAACAGTCTAAAATAATAACACGGGCACTAATTTAAAAAAAAAAAAAAAAAATCATTTGTATAACATGTATGATAAGACAAATATCAGTGAAGTTAATACTCTATTCTATTAGAAACTGAACACAGTTTACACTAATAAAAGGTGCGAGCGTGCGTGCGCGAGTGACTGTGAATGTGCGGACGTACGGGTTTACTTGTGCGCACATGAGTAAAGTGATTTTTGTTTAAATGATACATCAGTTTCCTCTGTTTATATCCATTTGGTTGTTGTTGTTGTAATTGTTGGTAGTGGTGGGGGTGGGGTTCTGGTTTATTTTGCCTTTTGTTTGTTTTGGGTTTAGGGTGGTTTTCTTGGGAGGGGGAGGGGGTATTTTGGACTCTTTTTCTCGTCTTTTGTTAGTTTATATTGTTCTTCATTTGTCTTGGCTGTTATTCTTGTCCTATGTTAGTTTATTGTCGCTGTTGTTGTTGTGTATGTTAATTTGTGTTTGTTTGATTGTTTATTCCTTGTTGTGGTTTTTCTTGTTTATTCATCTTTTTGTTGTTGTTTTATTCAGTTGTTTGTATGGTTGAATGTTTGGTGTATATGTGTGTGTGAGGGGAGGGGGGGGGGGGGGGGGGAGGGAGAGTGGGGGGGGGTTTGGGGGGGGGGTTGTGGGGGGGGGGTTTGGGGGGGGGGGGGAGGTTTTTGGGGTTGAGGGGGGGGGGGGGGGGTGGAAGGAAAAAGGTTTTTGGGAAAAAGGGGGAAAAAAAAAAAAAAAATTTAAAAAAATTTAATTTTTTTTGGGGGGGGGGGGGAGAGGGAGGGGAGAGGGGGGGGCCCCCAAAAAAAACCCCCTAAAAGATAGATGGTTTTTTTTGATGGGGGGGGGGGGAGCACTGTATTCAATGAATGAAATAAAAGTTTGATTTGACTTTGCTTTGAAAACACTGAGCAGCACGCCGCCGCCGCTGGGATGCTGTGCGTGTGTGTGAAAAAAATTTAAAAATGTTGGTTTTTTTCTTTAGTGACCCCTCCACCACAAAGGTTTTAAATCCCCCCCCCCCCCCCCCCCTTTTTTTTTTTTTTTTTTGGGGGGTACCAAACATCCCAATTTTTCACCTTTAATGAAGTTTGGTTGGATGGGGATTTTTGGAAAGTCCCCCACCCAGTCCTCAGGACAGCTCCCTATGAAGAGAAGAGTGCTGAATAATTTTCACTGAAAAGACTACAGCTTGTTCTCCAAAGTTTTTGAAAAATTCACCAAATAATCGGTCTGGCTCTATTTACCACATTTTAAATGTTTTATAGCCGTTAGGATTTCTTCTTTTTCAGTTGGTCAGTCCAACTCATCGTAGAAGTAGTTTGCTTCAAACTCCTCATCTTCTTCTAAATGAACATCTTTTTCTAAGGTACTTTTAAATGATTATACCACTCTTCAGTGGACATGTCGAGGTTTCTTTTTTGATACTGTATGCAGTGCTTTCCAGAAGTTTTCCTGACAATTCATGGAATCCAGAATTTTCTTATGTGATCATGGTTTTCTTTTTTTGTTCTTGCGAACACAATTTTTATGTTCTCTTATTATACAGTTCTAGCATTACAAACATTTATACCATCTTTTATCTATCTATCTATCTATCTATCTATCTATCTATCTATCTATCTATCTATCTATCTATCTATCTATCTATCTATCTATCTATCTATCAATCTATCTATCTATCTATCTATCTATGTATTATGTATGTATTATGTATGTAGTATGTTTTGTAATGTATGTATTATGTATGTATGTATGTATGTATGTATGTATGTATGTAGTATGTATGTATGTATCTATCTATCTATTTTATCTAATCTATCTATCTATCTATCTATCTATCTATCTATCTATCTATCTATCTATCTATCTATCTATCTATCTATCTATCAGGAGTTCTCTGAAACATTCTCAAATGATTTGGCACTTTTCCCCCCTCATAACTCTGCATTCTATATCAAACCAATCATTTGTACCTCCAACTTTGTTTACACAATTTTGTTTCATATACTATTGATACAGTCTGCAGCTTTTTTAAATATCAGTTTTAAAAACATTTGCAGTGCCTCATTTCCATAAATCTTTTCTTGTGCAGCTAACAAGTCTTCATAGATTGCTTCAGAATTAATCAGCCCAGAAAAAAAAAAGTTCAGCGTAGTCATTTTTCCAATTAATTTTTTCGGATGTTCACGTTTGTGATATTCAACAGTCCCACATTCATTCCAGTTTCTATTGTGCATAACAAAGTTAAGTAGGTATGCGAGGAGACAATGTTATGAGTCAGCTGTAGCCGTGATAAACATGGGGGTGGGGGTAAAACATGGGAAAGGTGATCATCTGAACACAGGAAGAGCGTCAGAATTCACCCTATATGTACAAAAGAAAGGGACGGGTCTCGTGGTAGAGCACGCTTTCCCCAGCCAATTTTAAACAGCATCGAGGTGGGTTTCCTCTGGATGGGTGACGTTGCGCGCTTTGGGTTCAGTAAAAGTCTCCACTTCACCCAGCTGTAATGGGTACCTGCCTATTTACCGTCAGTGAAACTAAAGCAGCGAGGGAGAGGAGATGGGCGCCGCCCTCAATATGCTGGCCCCTTGAGAAGTTGAGGTCTCTGATGCCTTGCTCCCCAATGACTGTATAGGTTATGGGAAACCTTTTCCTTTTTTTTTTTTAAACTGCACAGAGACCATGAACACACACAAAAAAAGAGACCATGAACAGAAGTTTCATGTGCAACACACATTAACTTAGTGTATGTGGCTACCTTAATGGTGGGCAAACAGTCACATACACAAAATCTCACCTTTGGTGAACCTTGGATCACTAGCCAGTGAACAAAAAATGAGGAGGTAATATATTGTACATTGTGCTGTTCTTCACTGCACTGCATTGTCTCTTGCTGTGCTATTCTACACAATAGTATACAAGTGGAGGTAAAAAAGCAAAAATCAAACACTCCCCCCACCCCCACCCCCCACCCAACAACAACTGGATTGTGTTTGCCAAACTGTGTAATATTGGCTTTTTGCTCTTAGGCAAGGAATAAAAACAGCAGAAGTGTTTATTGGGGAAAGTTGCAACATATGGTGCTGTATCATGTTTTGAACACAATGATGAATTTTTCTCTTGCCTGTTACATTGTTCTGTATTGTGTGCTATTTGTAGAGGTAGGGTGTGTAAGAGTTTCGGAATTTTTGCAGATGAAAGAGGAAAATACTATTAAAAAAAAAAGTCAATGGTGTGTGTATGTTTACTGAAATGAAACTTGTAGAGAAATAACATGTAATAAAGAAAAGTTTGTAACTGTTCATATTGTTCCTGTTTTCATCAGGCCAAAGATAGTGAATATATACATTTGTTTGATTTTTAAGTAAATTTTTTTTTGATTTTTGTTCCCCAGCTAGAGCTCCAAGGTTCACCAATGGTGAGATCTTGCCTATGTGACCATTTTTGCCTGCCATGAAGGTAGCTGCATTCTGACTTTGGGGAGAGTTCATTTAAAATTTTTCTAATAATCATTTACTCTGCAGTGAGCAGTGTGCAGGTGAAAATCAGTTGTTTTTCCTGTTGCTGTGTGTCTGCCTGATTTGTGTTTCAAAAGGTGTAGTGAGAAGGAAGGTGGCAGCATGGTTTAGACGTTCACCTGCCTAACAAGTAAACTGTGAGGCTCTGGGTTCGATTCCCAGCCTTGCGCTTTCTTCCCAGGTTAATGGGAGAATCAGACTGAATGTCAAGTCTTTTAGACCTGTGTACCTATGGACTGGTGGATGTCAAAAGAACCCACGGCAGTTAAAACATCAGAAAGAGCAGGGAGGTACCACCTGGCTGGAAAAAAATGCTAGCTTCAATTCCCAACTGCATTCCTGAAGTTGGAATGTGGTTACCTTAAAATTGTGGGGGAAAAAAGTGGTGGCATACAGAAAAATCTTACCATTGGTGAATGTTAGAGCTGTGGCCAAGAAGCAAAAAGAAAGAAAAGAAAAGAAAAGAAAAGGTGTGGTCAGAAGTGCTCACGGTCATGTATACATAGTTTAGATTTACTGATTTAGTCTGTTCTTTTCTTTTCTATTATATGTAATTGAGTATATGATAGTAGAAGAAAACAAGAGAGAATGCGAATGCGAAAGTTTTATTCATTATAGGCCTTGGCCCCTCATGAAGGGGGGGTGTGTATATAATCAACATTCCAAAACCTGAGAGAGAGAGAGAGAGGGAGAGAGAGAGGAGAGAGAGAGAGAGAGAGAGAGAGAGAGAGAGAGAGAGATTGAAAAATACATGAAATGTTTTAATAAGTGCTAATGCTGCTACTACTACCACAAAAACTGCTGCAGCTGCTTCAACTAGTAGTACTTACTTTGTAGGTACACAGTTACCAACTGCTGCTGCTGCTGCTGCTGCTGCTGCCTTCCAGCTGCAATTATTTGGTATTATATCTACATTCTGCTTTTTTCTAGACTTATTTCTAAAAAAAAAAGCGGAAAAAAAAGCAACAAAACTTTATCACCTGTGATTACCGCCGTCATCATCATTTCAAAGTCATCACAACAGTTGTGATATTGTGATAACTTTCAACAGACTTTGTGTGACTTTGAACATAATGAATACATAATTTTTTCCTATTCAGTCGTTGCTGTGTAATTGATAATTGTCATGACTGAAAGTGGTGACGGCCCAGACGTAGTGTAGCAGCTGTGGTGGATGGGGCTGTAAGCCCTCTTGATTGGATTGATTGGACTGTTCAAAGTGTTTAATTAACCTCTTAGGATCCCTGTGATGGCTTTTTACCCTGAAGCTTCTCAGTATCTTGGTTAATTAACTCATCGGTGTTGAACTGCTCAAGCTATAGCTTTTGCGAAAGTTTGATGATTATTCTTAAAAGACAGTGAATAAGGTTTAAGGTAGCTGCAATATGTCCAACTTGGGGGATGATCGGGATGTCTGTGTGTTTCCAGATGCTTCATTTGTCCTTGCTGCGGTGCAGAGTGCCTCACAATGGCTTACGGCTGGCCTCCACAGCATCCAAAGCTTCCACTTTCAGAGTGAGTGCAGTGACGGGCCGCACTCTGTTGAAAGGAACTACTGCTTTGTAGTGTATTTGTATCGTAGTGCGTTGTATTGTATTTGTATCGTAGTGCATTGTGTTGTATATGTATCGTATATAATAATAATAACTGGAATTTGTATAGCGCTATGTCTTGCAAAAACAAATCAAAGCGCTTCCATTCAACCCACTCCTATACATGCAACTAACAATGATTAACAGTTTTTAACAAATTCAAATGCACACACGCGCGTGCACACACACACACACACACCACACACAGATGGCGGAAGCGTTCAGAGGCTAAGGCAACACTCTGCTGGATGATCGCCTTTCTACAAGAATGATGACAAGGCTGACAAGATCCAGAAGCCTAGGCGGCTCACAGCTGTCCCTTTCCCCCCACTTTCAGCTGCTGTCAGTTGCTGTCCATTACATCCCCATCCCGGTCCAGCTGGTGGTAATTATAGCATGAACTGACCACACCTGGACTAGGTAAAAGGAAGGGGCACGCTACATTTAGCACTCTTGACTGAGTGATGTTGGATTTGCACACTGTGGGCTATTTACATCATAAGCCTGCCAGCGACACCAAAGACAGCCGACACAAGAAGGACAGAACGCCATGACCAGCAACTGATGATTCCAAGGACAGGACTCCGAGCATCAGCCTGCCTCCACCTCTGGAAACGAAGAACTGGGGCATGGAAAAACAAACGACATTTCCAGAGACGCAGTGAGTGAAATAAAAGAGCAAAAAATACTTGTTGCCTCTCTGTGTGAGAAAATAAACTTGCTGGAAAAACGTATAAGCCAGCAAGATCAACATGATCGCTGCAACTCCCAGTCAGAGAAGACAGGTTATGTTGACAAGGAGACCCAGACAGACAGTACTGTCAAACTCACCTATGCTCAGGTTGCTAGGTCAGCGGCACCTGTTCATGGTAAAAAAGCACCAGCGAAAAAGACAGGTGCAGGGCTGGTGCAGCAAAGAAGGAACCAAAAAGCCACTTAAAAGGACAGTCATTTGAGAAAAGCAGAACTGGCAGCAAATGACGTCAAGACTGTGACTGGCGTCAAACCACCATTTCTTATGCCTACAAGAAAAACACCTAGTTCCAAACAGAAAGAACAACAAGACATGCCGCAAGTGGTGTTTCTTCATGATTCTGTCATGAAGGGGGTCAATGCTGACAGACTAGGGCTTTCCTATGGTTTTAACATGGAGTCCTGTAAAGCCCTCAAAATAGAAGAGTTACAACCAACCCTGGACACAGCAATTTCCAACTCTGACAAACCTGTGGATGCTATTGTCATCCACTGCGGTATAAATGACATCAAGACCTCTGACCCAAGACTTAGTAGCAAGAAATACATCGACTGTATGAATAGATTAGTTGCTGATCACCCTAGAACAAAGATCGTTGCCAGCAAGATTGCCCCTGTTCGAGACCCTAAACTTAATGTGCAGAGGGAACTTTTTAATGCAATGATCAGTGCTGAACTTCATGATGCTGCTAATGTTTCTCTAGTTCACCATTCCAACCTTCCCACTAACACCAGGGGTTTAAAGGATGGACTGCACCCCTCACGGAGAGGATCCAGTGTGCTGGCAGTCAACGTGGGCAGACACGTCCGTCAGCTTTTCTGGCAGACTCCAAGGAAGACCAGGAGACACCCAACTGTGCAATCACACAGCAGGAACTTTCCAGCATTCTCCAGTCTTGCCTCCAGTTGGAGACAGGGGCCCCTGGTGGAACATGAATGGATATTTAGGAGAATGGTTCTGAACGTTTATGACCTGTTTGACAAACTGTTTAGAGATTTAATTAGTCAGCCATGTAGATCTGTGATCAATTCTGGCTTTCACTTTCTGATCGTCTCTTCTATTGCATAGATCTAGTCTATTGGTAATAGTTGTAGCTAAGCTGTCTTGAATTGTTTTCTTTATTCAATTATTTATTTATATAGTAATTTATTCACTTACTTAAGTTCTTCCTTATTCTACTTTCATTATCAAAATGGTACAACAATGTCCCGTGGAACTGCAGATCAGTGATGACTAACCTACACTATCTTATTCACCACCTTTCCACAGTCAGTTTCCAAATATTAGTTTTACAGTCATTGAATGTCAGTCAAAGCAATTTGCCTAGATTGGCAAACTTTTATTATCTACCAATTCATGAAAACATTATGAGTGATACAGAAAAGATAAAAACCGCCATATGCATCTGTGAAAAATTGGAGTATAGTTCATGTAAATCACCAGCACCATCTTCTGTATTGAATCTATATTCCTGTGCAGCAAATTTAAAAGTCAATAATAATCTCATCATAAATGTTGTTTCTGTATATCTCCCCAAAGGTCCAAATGAGGAAAATACTGAATGGATTCGTGCAAGATTCAAATAAAAAGTGGATAGTCATTGGCGACTTAAATGCTCACTCTCCTTTTTGGGATAAGGGCAGCACATCAGTAAGTAGCATGGGATTTGTTGAAAATGTAGTAGATTCTTGCCTTTATTTATAAAATGATGGTAATGTGGTAATGTAACAAGAATAGGGCAAGTGCCATTGACTTGTCTTTCATTTCTCCTTGCTCCAAATTGTAAATGGGAAACACACACCAACACTTTAGGGAGTGATCTCTTACCAATTGTAATTACCCTTAATGACCACTCTTGTGGATGTAGTAATGATAAAGACGAATGATAAAGACGCATTCCCAAAATTTAATTATGATCTTGCGGAATGATGATGTCAACATTTTTTACCAAAAATTTACAGATATAATTTTTACAAACTGCTGATGGTTCAATTCCAAAATTTTCATCTTTAAAATCCAACAAACATTCAGGTAATATATGGTGGAATGATTCTTGTCAGAAAGCTGTTAATAAGAAAAAAGAAAAATATAAAAACTATATAAAAGAGCGCAATGAAAAAAATCATCTCTTGATGATAAGAGCAAACTCTGCATGCAAGAGTATTATAGCACAAGCTAAGCGCCAGTTTTGGAGTAGTTTCTGTACAAAAGACGTTTCCAAATTTACAGATCTAAAACAGGTGTGGACAAAATTCAATGATATGAAAAATGGGGTTTGTTTACAGAATTGTCCGATCAAAATACAGGATAAAGAAGTTCTTTCTGACTCAGAAAAAGCTGAAATTTTGTAAATATGTTTTCTGATTCTATGAGTACTCGGAACCTTTCAGGTAAATCTAAAACGTTTAGAGAAACTGAGGTACAGAAAGACGAATATTTAGATCCAGAATGCGATAATGCACACTATGTTGCAAGAAGTAAGAGATGTAATCATATCTCTTCCCACTAAAAAAACATCAGTGGGTAAAGATTCAATATCTCGTGAACTACTAAGGCATCTCCCTAATAACTGGTTAATTCTGTTGTTAGATCTTTTTCAATGCTGCTGGATTCATGGAGTCATACCTCGATTGTGGAAACATTCTATTTTGATACCAGTATTAAAGCAAGGAAAGATCTCGAGCGATAAGAATAATTATAGACCAATTGCATTAACTTAACATACAGGGAAGGTGATGGAAAAAATAATATTAAACAGACTGACATATTTTTGTGATAAAAATAAAATTATACCCGTAAATCAGGCAGCTTTTCGTAAGGGTAGATCTACAGTTGATCATTTAGTTAAATTAACCACTCAAGTTAAATATCAGTTTGCTCGAAGGAAGAATGTACTTGCCACATTTTTTGACGCACATAAGGCATATGATCATGTTTGGCATGAGAGATTGCTTTCAAACTGAAATCTATCAGCCTTTCTGGCAGTATTTACTTCTATATTAAAAGCTTTCTGTCAGAAAGAATCATTCAAGCTAAAGTTGGGAATTGTTATTCTACCTCAAGGTCACCAGACATGGGTATCCCGCAAGGTTCAGTAATATCACCTTATCTATTCAACATTTTACTGTATGATCTTCCTAGACTTTTATCAAGTAATGTTGTTCTTGTACAATATGCTGATGATATATGTATGTGGATGGATGTTACGATGAAAAAGAAAACACCCAAAAGGCAGTTACATTTTTATCAAAAAGTATATCAAAAAGAAATTGACAAACTTAGTGGTTATCTTTTTGAGAATGGTCTTTCACTTTCCCCTGAAAAAAACAACCTTGTCCTTTTTAATAACGATGTGACCCACAAGTTCTACCTAATTTTTGAATAAATGGAGAAGCTCTAGAATACAAACAAGCAGTGCAATTCTTAGGAGTATTCCTCACTTCTAAGTTAATGTGGAATCAACATTTTGAATACATGGCAACTAAAGCTAAAAAAGTTCTTAACTTTTTAAAAGTTACCAGTAAACAACCATGGGGACAAGATATTACTGTATTAAAGCATCTGTCCTTGCCCTTGTGTGCTCAAGACTGTCTTATGGACAAGAAGTATTTTTCAGTGCCCCAAATTAGTTGCTTAATAAAATCCAGAGTCTTTATTGTAAAGCATTTTGACTTGCTTTAGGTGTACCAGCTCATGCCTCATTTCTAGGCACATATAAGGAAGTAGGAGTTCTACCTTTAAATGAATATCGACAACTTGCTGTGGCAAAATATGTTCTAAGAAGTACTACGAATGTCAGCAATGTTGAAAATGAAGTCCATATAAAGTCTGACATTCACTTTCCGAAAAGAGCAAGAACTATCAGCTCACTTACTACAATTAATACTTACACTTCTCCCCACACTTCTCCCCTTTTTAAACATTCAGAATTTAATCCAAATGAAATAGCAAAATCAGTATAGTCAGCTCCCTACCCACCTTGGGAACTTTTTAAAGCTCATTTTGACATTAATCATTCTTCTGTAAGAAAAGCTGAAAATGTTAACAGTCTTACATTGCTAGTGAAAGAACATGTTCAAACTACTTATCCTGATCATCTCAAAATCTATACTGATGGGTCCGTTTTAAATACATATGAGGCTGGTGTGGCTTTCATTATTCCATCATTAAAAGTAGAACGATCTGTCATCCTGGGAAAAAATAAATCTATATTTACAGCTGAGCTAAATGCTATACTGTTGGCACTGTACTATTCATCATACTTATGTGTGTTGATTCTAAATCGGTTTTACATGCTTTAAAAAATTTTACTTTTAAAGTAGGAAAAGACCTAATCATTGAAATCAGGCATCTGGTGCACTTTTTGATTTTAAGAAGTAGTACTGTACATGTCAGTAGATACAGCAGACAGAACAAATGCCTGAAGAATGGGAAGACAGTACTACTGTTCCCATTTTCAAGGGTAAAGGAGATGCACTAGTATGTGGAAAATACAGAGGAATCAGGCTTCTGGAACATGGCATGAAGACCTGGGAAAAAGTATTGAAAAACAGTTTGGATTCCAGGCTGGCAAATCAACCATAGATGCAATATTTAT
Organism: Rapana venosa; assembly: GCA_028751875.1. Classification (NCBI taxonomy): domain Eukaryota; kingdom Metazoa; phylum Mollusca; class Gastropoda; order Neogastropoda; family Muricidae; genus Rapana; species Rapana venosa. Next base: position 17,257,507 of record CM054148.1, on the reverse strand, counting down.
AGTGAAACAACTGCAGGAAAAGTATATGGAGAAGAAAAAGAGCTTGACGCACATCTTTGTTGACCTGGAAAAAGCTTTTGATAGAGTACCCAGAATGGCAATCCAATGGGCCTTGAGGAAACAAGGTGTACCGGAGCACACCATCTCAATGGTTATGACTTTGTACAAGAACTCCAGATCAAAAGTGAAAACTATAATTGAGACGTCAGAAAGCTTTGAGATAAAAGTAGGAGTGCACCAAGGATCCGCATTGAGCCCTCTGCTCTTTATCCTCGTGATAAATGAAATATCCAGGGAAGTGGAGAGGCCAGAAGAGATCTGGGAACTGCTGTATGCTGATGACTTAAGTACTGGTAGCTGAGAACAGTGATGACGCTACTCAAAGATTTGGCAATTGGAAAAAAGAGATTAGAACGCAGAGGAATGAAGGTAAATGTTGACAAGACCAAAGCAATGACAGTTGGAAAAGACCGCAGAACACATAGAGAGAGCAAGGCAAATACCCGTGTGGTTTCTGCCACAAAGGTGTAGGGAACAATTCGATCAAATGCTCCAAATGTCAATATTGGTGTCACAAAAGAGGCTTAAAGTTCAAAAGTCTGAAGAAGGAGGACGGATTATTTGTCTGCCCCAGTTGTATGAATAAGAAGGGTGAAGACAGTACTGATGCAGGAAAGAAGGAGCTAGAATTTGAACAAGGGAAGATAGAAGTGGTAGATGAATTCTGCAACCTGGGAGAGATGATGAGCTGCGAAGCAAAATCTGAGTTAGCTGTCAGAACCAGGTTTGCGAGTGCTTGGAAGAAATGGAAAGAATTGGCAAGTCTGCTCGGAAATCAGAAAATCCCACTGGAGAGACGCTGTCTGATATATAAGGCCTGCATTAGACCTGTTCTGTATGGTTCGGAGACACGGGTTTTCACAAAAACCATCGAACCTTTGTTGAAGAGCTGTGAAAACCAAATGCTACACTACATGACAAAGATCAAATGGGAAGACAGGATCATGAATAAGGAACTATGGAGAATGTGCAAAGTTGATGATCTGAAGTCTGTAGCTAGTAGCAATAGACTGCGCTGGTTTGGGCACCATCAACAGAAAGCAGACCACCACATCATAAAAAGAGCAATGAACTTCGTAGAGGATGGAAAGAGACCAAAGGGAAGACCTATCAAAACCTGGGCTACCTGTATCGCAGATGATCTTAGAGAAAGGGGGATAAATAAGGAGGAAACTCAAAACAGAGAGAGATGGAGAAGGCTCATCAATGTCAAACCTCCCCTGGGAGAAACATGACAAAAAAGGAAGAAGAAGAAGTACTGTTACTTTCTGTTGGGTTCCCTCACACACTGGTACCTTTTTTAATGAAAAAGTTGTCAGTCTTGCAAAATATGGAGCAAGAAATAAAAATAGTTGTTGTGAAATAAATGTTGCCTTATCTCTGCATGAGGGATACAGCTTGCTACACAACACTTGCTGGAAGCACTTCAGAAAGAAGATGTATGATTCTGGCTATTGTCTTTATAATGGCTGTACAAGCAATGTGATAGATTTTCAAAATGCTTTCATTTCTAACAAATTTTCAAAATGCTTTCATTTCTAACAAAGTCTGTGGTTGGTATAATCGTAGAAATATGTTATCTCTTATGTACAGATTTAAACTAAATGCTTTCAGGACAAAATACCTGAAAGAAGGTGGCAGGAAGGTTAAGATGTTTGCCTGCCAACAAGTAAACCGTGAGGTTGTGGGTTCGATTCCTATCCTTGCCCTTTCTTCCCAGTTAGACAAAAAAATCGAACTGAATGTCAGAGTCCTTCGGATGAGACTAAACTGAGGCCCCGTGTTTGAATACATGCAGAACATCTTGTGCACACGTTAAATCCTGTTCCGCTTTTCATAAGAGTAGGCCATTGTGTGACGGTGGAAACAGATGACAAAATTTACAAAACCGCATACACACGGGGACTAGATGTAAAAAAGCACATGAATGCTTATTCCATTATCCTCAATATAAAAGAATAAATAAAATTTTTAAAAAAAAATGTAAACTGTATTTGTGGGGAGAAGATTACCAATAGTCATGTTATTTTTGAATGTGGACATTTAAAAGCATTCTTACCTACTGTACCAAGTTTGTCACTGGATCAGATTTTGTCTGAACCATTGTTACTGTTGGACATTGTGTTAGGATTGATAAGAAGTCCGATAATTCAGTTTTTGTAGTATGTTAAAGTTAGTTTTTATTCAGTACTGTTATCTGACACTTTTCTGTTATTGTTTGCATTCTCTTGTTTAGATTACTTTTTCCTCTCTAAAATCACTAAATGTGAATAGACATTAAACTGAAGATACCACACACAGAGGTTATACCACTTCAGGATGGTGATGGGAATTTTTGGCTGTTGAAGGCAGGGACAGATATGACATGAAACAGGAGGGGAGAGTCTTAGGTTTGAAATAGGTATATGGTATCATATCATATATATCATATTTTTTATCATATATCAGATATATCACATCACATCACATCACATCACATCACTGTGTGTGTATTTTATTTGTATCATGTATGCATTATAGTGCATTGTATTGTATTGCATTGTATTTGTATTGTATCGTATCGTATTATAGCATCACATTGCATCACATCATATATCACATGACATTGTCACGTCACATCACATCATATCATAATTATATATATGATACTATATATACCACTTTCATCCACAGCAGGTTTCTGGATGTGAAATCTTTAGCACAGCAAAAATAAAACCCTGCTCACCTAGGCTACTGTTCTGTTGTTGTTGTTGTTGTTGTTGTTGTGTTTGTAGATGGCTTGAGGAAAAAAAGGAATTGTGTTGCTGACTCAGGGTACCATGTGGAAGCAAAAAATTGACCTTGGCTTTGACACTGGTCAGTTTGTGCGTGCAAATGTGTTGGTTATTTAATGTACCATCTGGAAATAAATAAATATTTTGACTTGGACTTTGTTCAATTTCAGATATATTGCTTATTAACCCTCTTGTCCCCGATACGGCCGCAGCCGACAGTAACGGCAGCTGCTGCTAGATTCCAATACGACCGCAGCTGACAGTTGGTGCTGCCCACATGGGCAGTACTTTTCCATCACACACAGATCTCGTGGTTTTCACACTATGTGTCTGAAAATTGCTGGGGCGATGCAGGGAGGGTGTCAGAGGGTGCCAGTGGTACATTTAGACCACTAACATGCGTGTAGTGGGGAGGGAAGGAAGAAATAAAAGCCAGCGACTGGAACGCTTTTCAATGGTGCAGCGTGGCAAAAAAAAAAAGGCGTTTTCTTTCGTAGCAGACGATTCATCTGATTAACGAGACGATTAATTGAATGTTATTGTCTTGGAAGTAGAAACATTTGAACGACAATTGTTAAGTGAGTCTGATATGAAACGCTTACAAGGAAGAGGAGGAAGGAAATGCTACAGTTAGGGAGAAGAGTGAGCCAGAAAATATCTGCTACGGGGCACATTCCTGACCTGTGCTATGCACATGGACTGTGGAGAAATTTGACCTCCCGGCCGGTCTGGGCATAGACGCCTGAAAGCGTGATGCCTTTTGACTTTTCTCATTATTACCACACTTTTGCTTTGAAACTGCAATGGCAGAAACGAACAGATATCTGATAACGAAAATAGCAAGAAGGAAAATAAAACAGGTCTCCGGTCTGCCAAAGTTCACAGGTGACAGCAATGGGTACACCCTCCACACATCCATAATTTGTGCTTTTTGTCATGTGATGTGACCCTGTGCCACCACTATGACTACTTTAGAGACTACCAACATTAAAATATTGTAGGGTTACAGAAGTTCTGTGTTGTTTCGAATTTGTCACCTGTGCTGTGACACTGGTGACAGTGTGACAGTCATGTACAATATTACACTTCTGTACACTTAACAAACGTGGTAGCACACGCAGATATGAACTGCAGTATAAAGGTCACATGTTCATTGAATATGACTTGTTTTCAAAAGAAAAAATAGTTAAACAAAACTTCTGTCTCCTCGAGACATACCATAAAACAACAGGTGCTATGGGAACATCGTGTGACACATCCTTGAAGTACTATTGCACATAACCATTGGTAAACACATCAGCTGGGTATCAGTTCCTTATTCGACACTAACATGCATGAACTATTGTCAAATCCATGCAGAATTTGCTGTTTTATCATATATACCATACTTTTACCTGTGCTTGGTGACAAATAAGGTGACAATGACAAGACATCTGGTGACTAGACACATAAACTTGCACCAAAATGCAAGTACAAAGACATACCTAGCTTGTGACAAAATTTCAGCTTGATAGCGTGTCATGCACACACACACAATTGTCTTAGGAGTAAAGTAAGTCAGTTGGGGGTAGAAAACCTTCAAAGAATTCAAAATCTACAGGCAGTTTAGCTCTGTAGAATCCAACAACAAGAGAGTTAATGTACATCTGGAAAGAGAAATATTTGACTTGGACTTGTTCAATTTCAGATATGTTGCTTATTTAATGTACTGCATAGAAAGAGAGAAATATTTGACTTGGACTTTGTTCAATTTCAGATGTGTTCCTTACTTAAGGTGGCGCAGCGCTAAGTGGCGACGCGTTCTCCCGCTCTCCCCGGGGAGAGCAGCCCGAATTCAAATCTGAGCGCTTTGATTTGTTGCTTTACAAGATTCAGCGCTATATAAATTCCATACATTATTATTATTATTATTATTACTGCCTAGCTTAGCTAGACTTAGCTTCCAGATAGTACATTGAATAAGCTGTGCATTTCCTTTATTATTATTATTATTATTATTATTTTTTTAAAATCATGCACAAGTGTGTTGCTTCTTGTTGTACTATCTGGAAATAAACATTTGGTGTTGGTTGGGGTGGGGTGTTCATTACAGTACGAGGACTTGGAGGTCGTGCTGACCAAGTCCCCTCAGCCGAAGCCCGACAGTTCGAAACTTCAGTTCGGCCATCACTTCTCGGACCACATGCTGACCATCGACTGGACGCTGAAGGAGGGCTGGGGCAAGCCTCTCATTCATCCTGTGGAAGAAATACGCATTCACCCAGGGGCCAAAGTTCTGCATTATGCTGTGGAGGTCAGAGGAGGAAGAGGGTGGGATGTGGGGGTGATGGGGGTGGGGGTGGGGGTGGGGCTGGTGTTGGAGGGGATTGGGGTAGGTGAGGAGGGAGGAGAGGTTGGTTGTGTGTGTGTGTGTGGTGGTGGTGTAGTGGGGTGTGGGTATGTTAGTGTGTGTGGTGGTGGGAAGGTGTGTGTGTGTGCTGTGTGTGTGTGTGTGCGTGTTGTGTGTGTTGTGTGTGTCACACGCGAGTGTGTGTGTATGTGTTGGGGGAAGATGTGGTATGTTGTGTGGTGTTGGTGTGTGTGTGGGGTGGGTGGGAGTGAAAGTGTGTGTGTTTGTGTGTGTGAAAGTGTGTGTTTGTGCGTGTGTGCAGTGATGTGTGTGTGTGTGTGTTACTCTGGTTTCTTCTCAATAACGAGTGAAATTATTTTGTGTGTACATGCGTGTGTGCGTACCTGTGTGTATGTGTGTGTGTGTTTGTGCGTGCATACGTGTGTGCGTGCGTGCATTGCATGCATATTTGTGTTTGTGTATGTGTGTGTTCTTTCTTTTCTTTCTTTTTTTTCTTTCATTCTTTTATATAGAGGATAATGTGTGTGTGTTCATGCGTGTGTGCGTGCATGCGTGTATGTGTGTGTGTGTGTGTGTGTGTGCGTGTTCAGCTTTTTGAAGGGGTAAAAGCTTACCGTTGTCAGGATGGGAAAGTGAAGATCTTCAGACCCATGGAGAACATGAAACGTATGCTGTCCACGGCTCAGCGCACTGCTCTTCCGGTTTGTAGCAAACAAGGACTCTTTGAATAAATAATGACAGTAATAATATGATGGAATTTTTATAGTGCTGAATCTTGTAAAGCAAACACAGATCAAAGCGCTTGCGTTCAAGTCATTCAAGCACCTGCAACCGCTCACAAGTACGATGAGCAGATTTTAAATTTAAATGCACACATGCGTGCACGCACGCACACATGCCTGCCCGCCTGCCCACATGCACGCACTTCTCTGGTTTCTTTGCTTACATCAGTAACTGACAAAGCTTTTGGCTTGATCCAATTTTACTGATAAAAAAACGCCTTTTGATCCAAAGAAAAACAAAACTAAAAAAGGCTATGGAAAGGAAATAAGAAAATAATTATGATTGAAAATTAGTGTATTGTGGTGGTGGTGGTGCTGGTGGTGCTGGTGTGGGTGTGTGTGCACATGTGTGTGCAGATGGTATATGCATGTGTATAATTCAAAATTAGTCTAGTCTAGTGTAATGTAGTGTAGTGTGTGTGTGTGTGTGTGTGCGCGTGCATGCATGCATGTGTAGGCACACACTCAATTGTGCACATGCACATACATGTGTATATGTGTGCTTGATTATCAAGAAGAGGAAGCTCATGTGAAAAAGCAATGTAACGGGTGAGGTTCCACGAAACGAGAAGCTGACCCCGTCAGTGTGGTTGCAGTTGTTTGATGGCGCGGAGCTGGCTCGATGCATCAAGAAGCTGATCTGCATTGACAGAGAGTGGGTGCCCACAGCTGACAAGTGTTCGCTCTACATCCGACCCACCATCATCGGCACAGAGGTACGTACTTTATCTGATGGGTTGATTACAGTACATCCCCAAATGCTGTATCAGTATGCTACATCTGTCTTGTTCTCTTCTTTCCTGAGTTCCCTTGACTGGGTGGGGGTGCGTAGTGCCTGGTTTTCTCCTCCTGTGCTTGTTACTCTACAGCAGGAGGTCTGCTTGTTGGTTTGAGCCGATACATTCTGAATTCAGACGGGTCATTTGTTGTCCCTGTGGACATTTCTGGTTTAGGGACTGCACAAGATGCGTGCTGAGTATGTTCGTGTTTCTGTAACCCATCGAATGCTGACATGAATTACAGGAGCTTTAGCATGCCTATTTGGTCTTGTGTGTGTGTGTGTGTGTGTATATGTATAGATAGATATAGCATTTGTATATTTATATTTGTATCATTTATATATTTTCTATGTATGGAGATGTATGGTTGGGGCTCTCAATAGACGATATATACATAAAGAGAATTACGGCACTGGCAGGCCAGCTCTTTAAGTTGACCTGGGAGATTGTAAAAATCCCCACCCTTAGTTTACCAGACACTGCTTTTGAGATTTGAACCCACGACTTCATGGACCCATTTGATTGAAATCGAATGACCTTAACCGCTTGGCCATGGCGCCCATCAAAGGTCAAGTGAAAATGCTGGGAATGGTATGAGCATTAGATACAGTTGACCTAACCTTCCACAACACGCCATCACAGTTTTCAGTGTTTTTCACATTGATGAGGGATAAAGAACTCAGGGGGAACATGATAGTGACACTGACAGTATCGATAATGCACCTTATTCTATTTCTGCATGAATTTCAGTGGCAGAGTTATCAGCAGTTATATTGTCTGTCAGACATCCATTTGTTTTTTGAGGATTGATCAAAGATTTATTTATGAGCTTTTCTGCCAAGATTGAATAATAGTTGTATGATGTTTTCACCTGCTGAGTACCTGAAGCTTAAGTCGCTGAAGCATAAGTCAGCTTATTTACCTCCAAAATCTGTGCGCATGTTTGCAGTAAGAAGCTGATTGAAAACAAATAGATTGCCATTTTCAGGGTCATAGGGTTAACACACATGCACATCGCAGTGTTTTTTCAAGGGTTGAAGAGAAGGTATTGAAGAGCAAAGCATGTTATGATGCCCCCCCCCACCACTAACGTGGAGATGCCGGGCTCTTTTGTTTATACTTCAAGTGATCCAATGTATGTATGTGTGTGTGAGAGAGAGAGTGTGTGTGAGAGAGACAATGACAATGACAATATTTTATTGTAATAAGCTGTTAAAGCCCATTTACAAGGGGACAGTGGGAAAGGGGATGGCACAAACACGTATTTTCGAGAAATACAGATGTTCAGTTTAAGCCCAAATGGTCGACATGGCATGGATTCCACGACAGTGAAGGTTTTATACGATTCAGATGAATGGGTAGCCTAACACTTTCGCATTGCTAATGGGAAAGGGAGGGGGGAGGGTAACAAACAACACAAACACTTAAACAACGGTCTGTGACAGGCTCCTGTCCCTATCCGTAGAATCCGGAACATGTCTTTCCACACGTGAAAAACCTTAACTCCACAATTGCACTAACCTCTGTTTTTCTCTCTCTCTCTCTCTCTCCATCTCACTCTCACTCTTTTTTTCTCTACTCTCTCTCTCTCTCTCTCTCATCTCATCTTTTCTCTCCTTCTTTCTATCTTCTCTTCTCACACACTAACAACACATATGCACATACATTGCCAGTGTAACACGCACACACAACGCTCGACACACACGCACGAAAACGCACACGACGCACGCACAAACACACGCACGCACACACACAGCACGAATACAACCAACATTACACACAGCGGGACGCACGCACATGAGGGTGCGCATGCACACACACACCCCCACACCAACACCCCAACACACACCACAACACACACACTCACTACACCCACACACACACACTCACAACGCATCATATACAGGCAACCAGTCACTGTCTAACTCAGGAAAAAATCTGAGTAGCATCCTCATAACATGTAAAACATCCAGTCCACTATTCTGCTTTGATTCTGTCACGATCTGGCAGGTTTGTCACAGCTTGCAGCTTGAATAAATGTTTTTCCTCTGAGTCAGTGCCTGGTGTTCTTTTGCAAACCAATAGTAATCAGCAGGTTGTGAGTGTATCTGTCCAGTAAACTGAAAATCATATCTTCACTTTCAAAATGATGTTCATGGTATTTCATCTAGAGGTTTATACACATTAAGAAAGTCTTGTTTCTGAAATGTCCTGAGATTCTCTGCAGGGTCTGTTTCTCACCCCACATAGTTTTATGTATTCATGTAGCTGCATCCGAATTGATCTAGATATCGTCACAGTCTCCCCTCCATCGTAATGTCAGGTACAGGCACCTCAACCAGTCAATTCACCTTGTTGTTTCAGCATGTGTCAGCTTCAACACTGTGACAGCACCTGACGCCACCAATAATCATGTGTGGGAAGCACCGAAGGCAGTGGTTTGGAGAGGCTGGGTGTTGGTGTGTGAGACAGATGGGTGATGGGGGTGTAGGCATAAATAAACTTGTGAAGTTTCGAATGTGTGAGAGAGAGAGAGGAGAGATGAGAGAGCATGAGAGAGAAATAAATGAGAGAGATAGAGATAGAACACAAGAGAGAGATGAGAGAAACGACTAGATGAGCAATGAATGAGGTGAATGGAGCAAGAGTGGAAACATATGGGTGTCAAATATAACGGTGTGTTGCACAGGTGAAAGTAGTAGAGACAGGGAACAATTGTCGTCACACACACACACACACACACCACACACACACACCACCCTCAACAACACAACAACACAGCCAGGAGGACCATCCACAGCTGCAGTGATTATTATTAATTCTAGGCGTTTTTCTGGTCTCACTTGCATTTAACAGCATGTGGAGAAAGTGTCTACCTGTGGCATTAAAAAAAGAAGAAAAAAAAGGAAAAATTAACTGTTAAATTTTGAGGCAGTTAAAAGCTTGTGCAGCATTTTTTATTGCAGTGTAAAAAAGTAAAGGTGTCCCATAATATATGTGGTCGTAGGGGAGTGAGGCATTAGAGACCTCAACTTCTCAAGGGACCAGCATATTGAGGGTGGCACCCATCTCATCTCCCTCGCTGCTTTACCTTCCCTGTCTCTAAAGAGGCAGGTACCCATTTACAGGTGGGTGAACTGGGGGACTGCACTGAAGCCAAGGCGCGCAAACGGTCACCCATCCAAGTGGTAGCCACACTCGATGCTGCTTAACTTGGCTGGGGGAAAGCGAGTGCTCCGACCACTGAGCTATCCCGTCCCTTTGTTTTGACATGATTGTTTTTTCTGTTCCTAGGCTAGAGCTCCGAGGTTCACCACTGGTGAGATTTTGTGTATCTGGCCATTAGTAATGACCTCTTTGAGAAAGCGTCAGGGCTGTGCATTGAATTTGTGCTGGTAGTGTGTTGTGGGCAAGTCGAATCTGGCGGAGCTTGTCCCTCGCCAGTTATGTGTGTGTATGTGCAGTTTAAGACGATGAAGAGAGAGAGAGAGACAACTCTGAACTGGTTTAATGGTACATCGGCCTTAGGCCACAATACACCAGGTGAGGGGGGGGAGGGAGCAGGGGTGTGAGTGTAATGAAAAATGGAAGCATAGGATAAACTTCACACACTGTAGCAATGAAAAATGAAAGCATGGGATAATTTTCACACATATTATAGCAATGAAAAATGAAAGCATGGGATAATTTTCACACATATTATAGCAATGAAAAATGAAAGCATGGGATAATTTTCACACATATTATAGCAATGAAAAATGAAAGCATGGGATAATTTTCACACATACTATCTATCTATCTATCTATCTGTCCCGTAGTCTGACGACCGTGGGGGCACCCTCAAAGACTCAACAACCAGTTCCCTCCATTCCTCTCTCTGTTCTGCCTTTCTCAGGGTTTTGTTGAGTTCTAGGCCTGTCCATTCGCTGATGTTATCCTCCCAGCTCTTCCTTGGTCTGCCTCTTCTTCTTCCTCCCTGGACAGTGCCTTGTAGAACTGTCTTTGCAAGTCCTTTGGATCTTGTGACATGCCCATACCATTTAAGTTTACGTTTTTTCACGATCGTTAGAAGGTCGAGATAAGCATGAGATAATTTTCACACATATTATAGCAATGAAAAATGAAAGCATGGGATAATTTTCACACATACTATAGCAATGAAAAATGAAAGCATGGGATAAATTTCGAGAGAGAGAGAGAGAGAGAGAGAGAGAGAGAGAGAGAGAGAGAGAGAGAGAGAGAGAGAGAGAGAGTATAGATTGGACGTGTAGGCTTCGGAATGGCCTAGACACTTACAGCATTCATAATAGATGGAAAGTTTGGGCCTGAACTTTTCCTCCCCTCCCCACTAGACCTTGAGTAGTGGTCTGGGTGCTTGCCTTTCGGATGAAATTATGAACTGAGGTCCAATGTGCAACACATATTCAGTGGTCGTAAAAGAACCCATGGCTACATGAGGGTTGTCCCTGGCAAAATTCTGTATCCCCCCCAAAAAAAACCCCACCCCCACTCTCATAGGAATACAAATATCCATGCAGACATGAATTTTTTTTTAAAAAGAGAAAAAGGGTGGCGCTGCTCTTGTTGCCATGGCTACACACACTTCGCACGGAGAGCAGCCCCAATTTCAGGTAGAGAAATCTGAGTTACTGAAAATAATATGCAGTACAATACAAAACAATACAATACAATAAAATAAAATACAACGCAGTGCAATTCAATACAATATAATACATCACAGTACAATAAAATACAATATGATGCAGTGCAGTACAATGCAATTCAGTACAATACAATAAAATACAAAACAATACAATACAACACACAACAAACAAGAAATCCACGAATCTTTTGACATGTTCTTAACCACTAGACTGCCCCACCCCGGAAATTTTCCAGGGCTAAATGTGCACTCTATACGCCTACAACCTGGAAAATTTCTGGGATGTTGAATGAAGTAAACAAGCTAGCTTCCTTGACTACAGTTAAAGGGAAAGAACTCCAAAATGAGTGGAGATCACTCTCCTGTTGCTTGGCAACATCCAGCTGCAAAAACTGTGGCAAAAACGATCGATTTTTAGCTCGTATTTTGTGTTTTTATGCATGACTGCTTGGGCAGTTCTTGTTCAAAATGGCTGACACTTCTTGTTGAAGGCATAAATAGCTTTACTCATCTGTAATAGTGGCAAATAAAACTTTAGATTTACCTAACAGTGATGAAAACGATCGTGTATGATTCAGGTGATCGTGCATTTGAAAAACAATGAATGAGATTTGGCCTGGACTTTTGTTTGACGTTATTAGATGGGAGGTACTCAGAATGACAGTGGTGATGAAGAAAGTGTATTTTTTGTTGATTTTTTTTAACATTTTAAATATATTTTCGCAGTGAAATATGCTAACTAATTTGAGCTTGCCTCGAAGCAGTCTACGATCTATATACTGTCATTGGGGAGACTATCAGGATTAGTTATGTAGTAATTTCTGAGTAAGAGGGATATGAACATAGCAAGTGGTACATAAGAATTTTATTCCCCAGCATATAGAGTGCATTTGCACTGGGCAGTTAAGAGGTTAAAAATAAACCAACAACCACCCCCCACCCCCAACTGCTATCATATATTTATTCACACCAAATATTCCTGAAGTCAGAATGCGGCTACCTTTACTGGTGGGTAAAAACAGTCGCATGATGCAAACATTGCACCATTGGTGAACCACCCCCAGAGCTCTAGCCAAGGAATGAATAAAGTTTTTTTAACCTTAAGTGACAGTTTTGTTGTTGTTAGTGGTGGTGGTGGTGGTGATGATGTTGACAGCCCACACTGGGAGTGACGACCTCCAGCACAGAAATGACAGTTTGTGTAGTTTGTTGTTGGTGTTGTTGTTGTTGTGGACAGCCCACGCTGGGAGTGACGACCTCCAGCACAGCTAAGCTGTTTGTTCTGCTGGGCCCGGTGGGCCCGTACTTCCCCACAGGGTTCAAACCCGTCACCCTCCTGGCCGACCCCCAGTATGTGCGTGCCTGGCCTGGAGGCTGCGGCGCCTACAAGATGGGAGCGTGAGTACTCCCCGGGACTCTGTGTGGGGGTGTGTGTGTGTGGGTGTGTTTGTGCGTGTGTGTTTGTGTGTGTGTGTGTGTGTGGGGGGGGGGGGGGTGGGGGGGGGGGGGGGTGTGTGTGTGTTGTGTGTGTGTGTGTGTGTGTGTGTGTGTGTGTGTGGTGTGTGGTGTGTGGTGTGGTGTGGGTGTGGGTGGGGGGTGGGGTTGGGGTGTGGGTGTGTGGGGGTGTGTTTTGTGTGTGTTGTGTGGTGTGTGTGGGGGGGGGGTGGTGTGTGTTGTGTGTGGGTGTGTTTGTGTTGTGGGCGGTGTGTGTGTGTGGGGGGTGTGGTGTGGGGGGGGTGTGGTGTGTTGGGGGGGGGGGGTGTTTTGTGTGTTTGTGGGGGGTGTGTGTTGTGTTGGGGTGTGTGTTGTGTGTGTGTGTGGGTGTGTGTGTGTGTGTGTGTGTTTGTGTGTGTGTGTTGTGGTGTGTTGTTTGTGTGTGTGTTTGTGTTGTGGGGGTGTGTTGTGTGTGTGTGCGTGTGTGTGTGTGTGTGTGTGGTGTGTTGTGTGTTTGTGTGTGTGTGTGTGTGTGGGTGTTTGTTGTGTGTGTGTGTTGTGTGGGTGTGTGTTGTGTGTGTGGTGTGTGGTGTGTGTGTGTGGTGTGTGTGTGGTGTGTGTGTGTGTGGGTGTGTGTTGGTGTGTGTGGTGGGGTGTGTTGGTGGTGTTTGTGTGTGTGTGTGTGTGTGGTGTGTGTGTGTGGTGTGTGTGTGTGGTGTGTGTGTGTGGGTGTGTTTGTGTGTGTGGTGTGTGGTGTTTGTGTGTGTGTGTGTGTGTGTGTGTTTGTGTGTGTGTGTGGTGTGTTTGTGGTGTGTGTGTGTGTGTGTGTTTGTGGTGTGGGTGTGTGTGTGTGTGTTTGTGTGTGTGTGTGGTTTGTGGTGTTGTGTGTTTGTGGTGTGTGTGTTGTGTGTGTGTGTTGTGTGTGTGTGTGTGTGTGTGTGTGTGTTTGTGTAGGGAGAGAGGGATGAATCACAGGAAAACTTGTATCTTTCGCTTGAGCTGGATGGATTTTTTGTGCCCATCATAGTTCAAAACGTCAAAGCAAGGCAGAAAATATGCAATGTACCCTGTCTGACTGACACAACACAGATTTCAAAGATCAGACTTTGTTCAGTAGCAGCTCACAAACCAAGTGTTTTCACTGAGGGTGAGGTAGACAGCATTGACGTGCAGGCAGTAGTGGGCAAGGGTTTGAAGTTGAATCCAGATGCAAAGAGCCAACGTGATTCGACCGAGAATCGACTTTTCTCTTGGCGTCAGTTGCTAGGGAAGAAAAGAAAAGAACAGAATTGGATCCAACTGTTGTGCAGGGCTCGGCCATACACAGATTTTACCTTCTGATTTTGTACTTTAGGTAGGAAAGAACATGGTGTCTAAAATGAGTGATCATTGAACATTCAGTTTCCACTTGTGACCATTTTGGTGTCAGAGCATGTTGCATTATAGTTATTATTGCTAGTTTATCTTGTTTGTTTTTATTTTTTTGCTGTCATGTCTTCTGCAATGTTCCTGTTCTGCTGTTCCTATGCCGCTCATTTCAGTCTCTCCACCCCAGCCATGTATGCTGCTTGTGATAATCTAAATTTGTCTTTTTCTGAATAATGTCAGATAATACGAATGTAGTAGGCATTATCATTTACATACTACATTGGTATGGGCATCATCCGACATCATTTAGAAATAGTAAGAAATATGAAGAAGGTTATTACAAGAAGTATACAACTTTATTTTCTGTTCCTTGGCTAGAGCTCTGAGGTTCACCAATAGTGAGATTTTGCGTATGCGACCCTTGTCCACCATGAAGGAGCCACTTTCTGACTTCATGTCTTAACAGAACGCCAGTGTGCATATGTTTTTAAAATTTTGTCATTGGTTCCTACTGTCACACAGGCCTACTCGTCTGCAAGGCAGAGCAGGTTTTGACATGCCCTCAAGATGATCTACATGCGTTTGCACACAGGACCTGATTTTAAAGAGCTTCTTGGCCACTGGGGTGGTATGGGGGGTCAGGCCAGATCTTCTGTGGGAGTGCCTCATGTAGCGGGCAGGACTGCAACGCATGTTCTGTTTGCTGCCTGGCTGCCAAGTCTTGCAGAAGCACTCTTCTGCATTCTGATTTTGTTGTTGATGGTTTTTTTGTGCAAATATATATATATATTTTTTTATGAAACACCTTTTGATGTAATACAGCCTGTATGGATTCATGGTCAGTGGGAAACAGTTCTTGTCAGAAAAATGAATAATCTGAAATCCCAAGTAGTTTCCTTTGGATTGCAACTTGCTCAGTGTCCTAAACCCCCCACCCCCCCACCTCCCACCTTCCAAAAAAAAAAAAAATCAAACAGTTACTTGGAGACGTCTCATGGAGCTGACCATGTGCCAAAGCCAGAGCCAGAGCCAGTGAATTCAGTAAACTGGAAAGGCTGAGCCACTTTTTCCTCTGTCTGTGTGTGTGTGTGTGTGTGTGTACGTGTGCTCTGACAGACTGTAGTGGTGTGTGGTTGCAGGAACTACGCCCCCACCATCCACATTCAGGACATCGCTGTGAGGGAGAACGGGTGTCAGCAGGTGCTGTGGCTCTTTGGAGAAGACCACTACCTCACCGAGGTGGGAACCATGAACCTCTTTGTCTACTGGATCAACGACAAGGGAGGTCTGTCGGAGTTTGTGTGTGGGTGTGTGTGGGTGTGCACCTGCTCTGCACGTTTGTTTGGTGTTGAATTTTTTGTGTTTTGTTTTGTGCTGTCTCATCCTCTGTGATGTTCCTGTCCTGATGTTCCCACCTGGCTCATTTCAATCTCTCCCCCAATGGACACTGTAGCTGAACGGTTAAGACCGTTGGACTTCAGTCCCATGGATCCATGAAGTCATGGGTTCAAATCTCGGTAGTGATGGGGAATTCAGGGTGGGGATTTTCACGATCTCCCAGGTCACCTTCAAGTGCAGATTCCCTATTTCACATCCCGGGCATCCACTCCCTAGTTTGCCTCACCTTCAACATCACTATCACATGCATTTTTTCGTCGCTCAGTGGAAGCAATTTCAAAATAATTTTGTAGGTGATCCCTTTCAAAACGGCAATAGAAGATCCTCACTGGCTGTTCCACTTCAGCCCTGCCTGTGGTCAGAGAGCAGTGTCTGTAAACATAACAATCAGCAGCCTCCCCCTTCTTTTCAGGGAGTGCAACCTCCTCTCTCTCTCTCTCACTCATTGTCCAGTCAAATTTGCTTTTAACCTTAAACTAATTGCTTTAAAACATTTAAGTGCGGAAATTGATTCATATGACCGTCTTATTCATGCACTCAAAAATCGAAAGCTGTAGATGGTTCAATCTTTACGTAATTAACAAAAAAACTTATAAAAATCAGGTCATTTTTATGTCCGTGGATGCAAAACAGACAAACCGCACTGCGCGGAATTCCCTGTGGTTTGCCAGCGAATTTCTCTTCTGGCCTGCTAGCAGACGACGTGATCATGATGGGGGATGGATACTAACCAGGATCTTTCAAATAACTTTCAAAGTTCCTCATGTTCATACTGAAAGCTAAGACACCATTTTATCACTTCTAAGTAATTGTTTTGTGTATCTATGTTTAACTATACCACTGTGGCGCGGTTGAATCATTCCAGCATCACAGCTGATCTGACACACACACACACGCACAGTACAGCCACCCTAGGCTGAGGCGGGCAGTTTAGAGTAGTAAGTGAAGTGGTGTAGCTGGTAGGTCCAGGGCAGCTGGCCTTGGGCTGTTCTTTCCTTTGAAGAGGGAGGCAGATAAGGGACTAGAAGCACTTGTATGGAGCCATACATGGTGTGTGCTTGTGTTTGTGTGTTGAAAGTTGTACATGATGGCAGTATGTATAATATATGGAATATATGTAGAGCTGAATCTTGTAAAACAAACAAATTGAAGCACTTGCATTCAAATCATTTACACGCATGCAACTTTCCTCCAATAACATAAGATATTTCAAATTTATGCACACACACACATGCACACACACACACACATGCACACACACACTCACACGCACGCACGCATGCACGCACGCACGCATGCTTAGGTGGTGATGATGGAGATGAAGGATGCTGTTGAAAAGTAGGAACAGATATGAGGGGAAAGTGTCAGGTAGGAAATAAGTATATATGTGTGTGTGTGTGTGTGTGCGCGCTTAGCTACTCTTATTCATTGAAAGATAGATTAAAAAATATTGAGACTCCCATGTTAAACACACTTTTTAGATTTACAAATCATAAAGATAATCATTATAAGTCATAATCATTACATTTTTTTCAGCACTACTACTGCTGCTGCTGCTGTTGCTGCTGCTGCTGCTGCTGTTGCTGCTGTTGCTGCTGCTGCTGCTGCTGTTGCTGCTGTTGCTGCTGCTGCTGCTGCTGCTGCTGCTGCTGTTGCTGCTGCGGCTGCTGCTGCTGCAGCTGCTGCTGCTCCTACTACTACTACTACTACTATTGTAGATTTGTTTAAGCCATCTGAGTTCTTTATCAAATACCAGACAGAGACTGCTGCAAATCTGCTCAGAAAGAAGATCCCACTGGAGAGACGCTGTCTGATATATAAGGCCTGCATCAGACCTGTTCTCCTGTATGGCTCGGAGATGTGGGTTTTCACAAAAACCGTCAAATATTTGTTGAAGAGCTGTGAAAACCGAATGCTACGCTACATGACAAAGATCAAATGGGAAGACAGGATCACAAATGAAGAACTATGGAGAATGTGCAAAGTTGATGATCTGAAGTCTTTAGCTAGTACCAATAGACTGCGTTGGTTTGGGCACGTTCAACGGAAAGCAGACCACCACATCATAAAAAGAGCAATGAACTTCGTAGTGGATGGAAAGAGATCAAAAGGAAGACCTAGCAAGACCTGGGCTGCCTGTATTGCAGATGATCTTAGAGAAAGGGGCATAAATAAGGAGTAAGCTCAAAACAGAGAGAGATGGAGAAGGCTTATCAATGTCAAACCTCCCCTGGGAGAAACATGACAAAAAAGGAAGAAGAAGAAGAAGATCTTGTACAATTCCTTCATGTGTGGCGAATATGTTTGCATTTTCAGAGGAAGAGCTACTTACCCCTCCGCTCAATGGTCTGATTTTGCCAGGCGTCACACGGAAGAGTCTGCTAGAGCTGGCCAGACAATGGGTTTGTTGCTGTTGTGCATTCTGAATTGTGATAAAGGTGGTGGTGGTTGGTGGTTGCTGTGTGTGTTGTGTGTGTGTGTGTGTGTGTGTGTGTTGTGTGTGTGTTGTGGTGCCAGATTACAAATGATGTACAGAAATATAGTTCCTGGTTAGAAAATCTGCTCAGAAATGTAGTTCTGGATTTTTTTTTTTTTGGTTAAGAAGAAGAGAGGTGTAGTGCACGAATGTACGTGCTCCTCTGAAATCCATTGCTATATTGTAAACCATGCACAAAATTATGTATAGAAATATAAAACCTAATTATGCAACTGATGTACAGAAAAGTAGGACCTAGTTACAAAATATCACTGAATACCATTGCCAGACGATACATTTTGCTTCAAGACATAGGAGAGAATTCATGCACTAGACAGAATGCAAAACACTGAGGTACAGGCGTCAAAAACTAGCCATCAGGAGCCGGGAGAAGTTGCTTCACTTTGAACGCTTCAGCCATTGCTGTTGTGCCTTCATGTATGTATGGGGGTTTGGACAGCTCAGTGGTCAGAGCTCTAACTCTCCCTAAGCTAAGGTGAAGCAGTGTTTAGTGTGGTTACCTCTTGGATGGGTGACCATTTGTGTTCCTTGGCTTCAGTGCAGTCCCCAGTTCACCCAGCTGTAAATGGGTACCTGCCTCCTGTAGGGTCAGGGAAGGTCAAGCTGGAAGGGAAAGAAGATGGGTGCCGCCCTCAAAATGCTGACCCCAAGAGAAGCTGAGGTTTCTGGCATCTTGTTTCCCAATGACCACAGAGGCTGTCTGACACGTTTACTTTTACAGGTCTTGCTTTCCTGTATAGCAAAGGTACGTGAACATTTCCAGGGTTTTAAGGGCTTACTGGTACAAAGGAATTGCAGAAGATCCTCCCTCCAAGTTGTAAATGTATCCCTCGTTCTTCAGATAATCTGGTTGTAATCTGGATCTCTCGTTATCGAGATAGTCAGGTATTGTTATCGGCAGTTATGTTACTTTGTGTGTTATCATCAGAAGTATGGTATGTTCGCAGAATGAGTTCAAGGTGTCGGAGCGTGACATCACCATGAAGGAGTTCACCAAGGCCTACTCCGAGGGCAGGGTAAGTAAGACAGGTGCATTGAAGTAGTAGTGATGTGTGTGTTGTTGGGGGGAGGGGTGGCTTTCAGTCAGAGGGCAGGGTAAGTAAGACAGGTGCACTGAAGTAGTAGTGATGTGTGTGTTGGGTGGGGTAGGGGTGGGCTTTCAGTCAGAGGGCAGGGTAAATAAGACAGGTGTATTGAAGGAGTAGTAGTGTTGTGTGTGGTCTTTCAGGACCTGTGCGCAGGCTGTCAGTGCTGTACACCAAACCCCGGTGTGGCGAAGAAAGACAGTTTAAATTGTGAACAAAGGAGGAAGGTGGTAGGACGGTTTACATGTTCACTCGCCTAACAAGTAAACCGTGAGGTTCTGGGTTTGATTCCCAGCCTTGCCCTTTCTTCCCAGTTTGATGGGAAATTTGAACCGAATGTCAAGTCTTTCGGAGGAGGCTCTTTACCAGTCGAGACCGGTGTGCTTATGGACTTGTGCACGTCGAAAGATCCCAAATACAGTTGAAATTCGAAAAGAGCAGAAAGGTAATTTCTGATTTCCTGACAAAATTGGAAGGTTGAATACCCAACTGTATTCCCGAAGTTAGAATGTGGCTACCTTCGTGGTGAGAAAAAGTGGTTGCTTATGCAAAAATTTCCTTATTGGTGAATCTCAGAGGTCTAATCGAGGAATGAAAAAGAAGTGTTAAAGGGGGGGAGTTGTTAGAGTTCAGCTTGTGATCTGATGTTCTGAGCCACCACTAAAGCACCCATTTGAGGGGATTTTTTCCCCCCAGGAATTAACACCAGAACCGATTCCACTCTCCCTAAAGTCCTTCAGATGAAACTATAAACTGAGGTTAAACCGAGGTTCCGTGTGTGAACGCAAGCAGAACATTAAAACCCGTTCTGCCTTTTGGAAGAGTAGGCCATTACTTGCTGATAGGAACGGATAACCAAATGTTTTTTTTAAAAAGCGTGCTCACTGGTGTCATGTTTGGATGTTATTTCCAAAGTTGGAATGTGGCTACCTTAATGGTGAACAAAAACGGTCGCATACGCAAAATCTGACCATAGGTGAACCTTGGAGCTCTAGCTGAGGAATGGAAAGAAAAAAGAAGAAGAAGAAGGGTGTCACACTGAGCAGCCTGTTGCGTATACACCACACCCCATCAGCCGCTGGGCAGATGCTTCTCAATGTACTGTTGTGACGCCTTGTGTGCATGCTGGGTATTTTCCTGTCGTCCATACCACTGGCCATGTTTGGCCTTCCCTTCGTTTCCCTTCCGCTAAAAGATGAAATTGACAAATGACAGATGAAAAACTGCAGGGTGAAAGTGAGTGTGAACCTGCCTGCAGGTACAGCTGAATGTTAGTCTGTGGTTTGATCAAAATGAGTGGGAGGTGTGTGTGAGTGTGTGTGCAGATTAAAATGAGTGTGACTGTGTGTGTGCGTGCGTTATGTGCGTGCATGCGTGCAGATTAAAATGAGTGTGACTCTGTGTGTGTGTGTGTGTGTGTGCACAGATTAAAATGAGCGTGACTCTGTGTGTGTGTGTGTGTGTGTGTGTGCGCAGATTTAAACGAGTGTGAGTGTTTGTGTGTGCAGATGATAACAAGTGTGACCGTGTGTGTGTGTGTGTGTGCAGATCAAAGAGGTGTTTGGAGCAGGGACGGCCTGCGTGGTGTGTCCTGTGGAGAGGATCAAATACCAGGGCCAGACTCTGGAAATCCCTACCATGAAGAACCCCAAACTAACCAACCGCTTCTACCAGCACCTCACTGACATCCAAGTGGGTGGGACAGGGGCTGCATGAGGGATGTCTGCTCTTCCTCCTTGCTTTGCATTATTCTCTTTCTGGTGGTTAAGCTTTGGAGGGATGGCGTAGTGGTTAGAGTGCTGAGCCTGCCATCTGACTGCCCAGGTTTGAACCACCACCAAGACCCCTGTTCAAGGAGATTTTCCCCCTTGATTTGATATGTGTACTGACTCTACTTCCCTTAGAGTCTTTCGGATGAGACTATAAACTGAGGGTCCATGTGTGAAAGAATATCTTGCACACACATTAAAACCAGTTCTGCCTTTCATAAGAGTAGGCCATTGTGTGCTAGTAGAAATGGATGACAAAACTTTGAAAAATGCATGGATGCTAGTGTTGCGTTGAAACGACAGCCCTGAAGTCAGAATGCAGCTACCTTAAAGATGGGCAAATGGTTGCACTCATAAAAAATCACCATGGCAGTGGTGACTATTGGAGCCCTAGGTGAAGAACAGGGAAATAAAAAAGATATTGTGATGTTGTCATCTTTGTTGCATCATGTTGTATTGTTTATGCTATGTGCTGTATTCAGGCATAGTGTATCAGAGTCTCAGGACGTTAGTCTGCTTGAAATTGGGGCTGCTGTCTTTGGGGAAAACGTATTGCTACATGAGCAGCACTGCCTTGTGTTTCTTCCCTCCCAGTGCGTGTGTTTGGTTTTTGTTGTTGTCTGTGTCTTAGCCAGTGGATTGGTCAGTCTTGAAGATGGTTAGTCTTGCATGAACATTATACAGCCTTTTGAATGGAACACAGTCATCTTGCTGTGAGTACTATTTCTACAAATATTCTCAAATGTCAAGCATCTTCCCTTGAAGAACACTAAAGCCGAGTGGTCAAGACTGGTTGACTTCAATCCCGCGTGTCCATGATTTGAAATTTGGCAACAGTATCTGGTCAATTAAGGGTGGGAAATCTAAGGACTTGCCAATGCCTTGATTCCCTCGGTGGATGTACACATGCAGGAGATCAAATATGCACATGGAAGATCTCATAATTCTTGTATTACATTCGGTCAGTTACAGAAATACAGACATACCCAGCATGCATCCTGTAAACAACAATGAGCTGCTCTGAAGTTGGAATGTGTCAGCAAGCAGTCCTGCAAGAGTTGAAAGCACAGGAGAAGACGAGGAATGCAGAGTAAGAAGATAGTAAGATAAATCCATTGCCCCAAAGCAAGTTCAGACATGATAGATCTGAATTATTGCCTTGTTTGTGGGGGGTGTGGGATAGCCTAGTGGTCAGAGCATTACACACATGATTTGATGGCCTGCGATCAAGCCTGGATTTGAGCCACCACTGAGGCACCCGTTCTAGGGGAATTTTTCTCCTAGAGTTAACAGTACTGATTCTACTCCCTCGAAAGTCCTTCAGATGAGACTATAAATCAAGGCCTCATGTACAAATATACGCAGAACATTTTGCACACATGTTAAAATCCGTACCGTCTTTCAAAAGAGTGGGCCATTTGTGCCGGTAAGAATTGATGCGACAAAAATGATTAAAAACTTCCCTGCATGCACATCTGGTGCTGTGTTTACACATCATCCTTGAAGTTGGAATGCGGTTACCTTAATGGTTGGCGAAAACGGTCTTGTGCGCGAAAGTCTCATTGTCGGTGAACCTCAGATCTCTAGCCTTGGAATGAAACAACAACAACAACAAAAGGAAAAAGTGTTTAAATGTGCTTGTCTCTGTTTGCGTATCTGGATTGTTGATGTACACTGTCTGTTGCTTTCTTTGAGACACGCTAACTCTGTGTGTGCGTGTGTGTGTGTGTGTGTGTGTGTGTGCGTGCGTGCGTGCGTGTGTGTTTGTGTGTGCGTGCGCGCGTGTGTGTGCGCGCGCGTGTGTGTGTGCGTGCGCGCGCGCGCGTGTGCGTGCGTGCGTGTGTGTGTGTGTGCGTGCGTGCGTGTGTGTGTGTGGTTACAGTACGGACGCATCCCACATTCCTGGATGGAGGGCGTGGATGAAGAAGCCAACAACGTGAAGACAGCATCTCAGGCGTAGAGCCTGAACCCACTGCACTACGCTCCTCACTTGTCTCTCTTTCTCTCTCTGTCTTTCTCTCTCTGTCTCTCTCTGTGCCTCTGGGATAGTGTGAAACATTTTGGGAGGGGTATGGGCCACGCAGGTTTGGGTTCAGTGGTGTTGAAGGTGAGCAGTTTTGAAAAGGAAGGTCACCTAGTAGTGTGCTGAGTCTGAAGCAGGTTTGTAATGGTTTCCTGGCTTTGATATGGCTTGCACTGCGAGTGATTTTTTGTATTTTATCTCCTTCGCTTGTCGAAAATTGCCTGTCAGGGAATGTTTTCATGGTGGGGTTTTTAAAATGAAAATGTTTTATTTTAGTTTTCGAAGTGAAGTGTTCACTTTTGTGAACGGAATCTCTGTTGCTGGTTACAGCAAATAAACTGTTGTTATTTCGTGTTACTTAAAAAAAAGAAAAGAATCTATGATCAAGTCAAAGAAAGTGTCCTTGTGGGGATTCTTGAAGTAGTAGTTGTTGTTCTGTTGTTTTTTTGTTTGTTTTTATTTCATCTTTTTTAGTATAAAGAATATCTCCACTTTGTGGAACTTCTGCACAAAGAAACATAGTCCTTTCTACCCCTCTCGTTGTTTCTGCTTTGTCGTTGTTGTTGTTGTTGGTACAGAGCTCTGTCAGGCTTGTTAGATGTGTCAAGAGATGTGACAGACAGACAGACAGACAGACAGACAGACAGACAGACAGACAGGCTGGCCAGCTATGGGCAGAGCTGTGGGTTAGAGGCGTCCACTGAATGAAATGTGTCGGTGACAAAAAATGCCTTTGCCGTACTGACTGTGCTGTGTGCTATCCCGACTGCCACGTCAGACGTTCATCATGTTCACAAAAGTATGTCTTAAAGAGTTTCTTCTGCAGTAGTGGAACCAAAGGAGCTGACCAGTCACCTCACCGTGCCAAATCCACCCTGAGCAAATATTGCTCCGTCAAGATCTTATCTAAAGTCAGAGCTGTGAAACTTGCTGGTTTGTTTGTTTTTTTTCTCTAAAAATATAATGTAACAGTATGGTTTTGGCCAATGCTTACAATCTTGAATTTTTTTTCTCTCTGTATTATCATTATTATTTATTTACTTATTCATTGTTGGGGTTGGCTTATTTGGTCTGTATCATACAAGTTTTAAATTTGTTTTCTTTTTATTTGGTACAGTTTTTAATCATTTTTTCTTTAAAGTCTGGAAAGAAAGACATCTTGGAGGATCAGAATCTGGTTTGTGTTTGAGCTATTCGTTTTTCTTTCCCTGAACACTATGTGGGCAGAGGGGGTTGGTATGGAAAACCAGGACTGCCTGAGTTGAGTTTTTTGTCACGGAGGGTGGGTCACTGTTTCACCCCGTTCACAGACTTGGGATGTTGGCTACTCCGTGTTCCTGCTAATTCACTACCTGTACCGTGTGTTTGTCTTCATGCACAAAAAAGACGCACATTGTTGATACCTGAGCCGCCCAGGGATGCCCCCTGGAATGCTGGTGGTGGGGGTGGTTGTGATGGTGGGGTAACAGTTTCTTTATTAATGTTATTCTTGATGTCACGCATAGGCACGGCAGGTTTCTCAGCATGAAACTCAGGCTGCTTTTTCCCAGGAAGAGCGTGTGTGTCGTCAGCAGCTGAGTGAAGAGGAATGGGTTGTAGCTGTAGTGTATGTAGCACGCAGTAGGATATAGGATAACAGACGGTGGTATTACCAGTGTGCCAGTGAAAGTTGGACGTTTACTTTGTGCATCATTTCGACATCCACGCTTCAGTGGCGCTTGCTGATCGGCATTTTTGCCATTTGCAGGTCTTTTGAAGTAGGTACGATACAGTTTTGTTCTGTGAGCACGCTTCTGTTACAGTGCGATTATTTACTTGTGAGCTAACCACTGTTAGGGGTTATAGATTAGATGATAACACGGAGAGAGAACACGAGAAAGAAGAATTAGTTTCGTGCAGCTTATGAGTTGTTCAGCACAAGCTTGTGTATTGTTAGCCTCATGTTTTTTTTTCTTGTTTTTTTTCAGATGAAGACATCACAGAAATGCGTGCTATCTTGTCAGATTTGTGTGAAACTGTGGAAATTTATTCTTTTATATCGAGGATAATGGAATAAGCACTCATGTGCTTTTTTACATCCAGTCCCCGTGTGTATGCGGTTTTGTCAATTTTGTCATCTGTTTCCATGGGCACACAATGGCCTACTCTTCTGAAAAGCAGAACAGGATTTAAACGTGTGCACAAGATGTTCTGCATACGTTCGAACAAGGGGCCTCGGTTTATAGTCTCATCTGAAGGAAATGAAACCTGCAGCCAAATTGAAAGTTGAACATTACAAGAAGAAGACGGGGTAGACTAGATGAGTCGTGCTGACAAGATAAGTAGGTGAAGCAGAGGCAAAGGAGCTGTCAGGCTTGCAGATTATGATAATTTTATTGTGGTTCTGATAATAACCCCATGTGGTTTCTGTTTGTTTGCTGCTGGTAAGGGGGTATACTAAAAGTCATTTTTTTCCCATTTAAAAATCTCTTTTGCTTGCTGTATGTATTAATTACCAAACATGGCAGTCGGTGAAATATCTGAGTGGGGATTTTCCAGTGACAGGAGAGAAGAGGGACGGGTGAGGGTGAGGAAGGGGTTTGGTTGGGGCAGCTTAAAAAATAGTGACAGGATCAATTTGGAGAGGGGGTCCCCAGGACCTGTCAAGTTGAAATCTGCAGGGATCTGTACTTCTGATGAGGACTGGAGTCAGTCACCCAGAGGTGGCACCACTGACAGCAGATTTAAGCACAGAACTGTCGGAATGTGGCTGGAGCTCCTCCTAGGGAGCGGGAAGTAAAAAGCATAAAACCAGTTCGTTAGCTTTTGTCCTCCTTTGCTAGGTAGGGTTGAAAAAGATGGATGAAATAGTGGCTGTCAGCTGTCTAGCCTAGTCCTGTGTGGTGGCGTGGACAAGTTGCATGCCGCAGTTCGCTGTGTGAGCTCGGCTGATGTTCAAGCGAACCAAGCAGCAATGCTGCCAGGAAGAAGATGGATGGAGCGTGTGCTAGTTGGCTCCAGACAGCAAGTGTGTAGATCTGTTTGTCAGTGTTTGTGGTGGAAGAGTGTCCCTCTTTGTGGTGGAGGGGAGCTTAGCACTGGAGCTGATGGTTTGGGGGGTTTTCATCACAGGCATTGTGGGGTGGCTGGCCTTGGTGCAGTATTGATGTCGTTTTTGGAGTGTGTTCTGCTGTTTGTTCATAGCGCTTGTTTTGATTGGTTGTGTGAGATACCGATTTGCTTTACAGAGTTGTGTGGTGTGCTGTGCTTTTTGCAGAGCTGTTTGGGCTTTTGTGTGGTTGTATTATTTTTGGGTTTTGTTCTTTAGAAATGGTCGTTTGTTTTTAACAGTTTATTGTTTTTTTTTGGTTTTGTCTCTTTTACCTGATCAGTCTTCCTAACTTGTTCGCAGAAAGTTGCATCAGCAGAATTGTTCTAGAAGACACTTCCCTTCCTTCAAGAGTTGGGAAACAGAGCTATTCAACTGACCAATTTTTAGCGAGCAGTTGGGTCGTAATACTTCGGTGTTGCAACATTTTAAGTTGTAGAACTTAACGATGCCATAGTTTTACAGTAGCATATTCGTCTGCATTCCAGTGTTGGGGTAACTGATAACATTGGGCCAAGTTTAAGCTATTTTTTTGCTGTTGAATTGCGATGTAAAAAAACCCCTGTACTGTGAAGCTGTGTTCAGCTGTGCTCAAAAAAATTTGATCAGATATAATTCTGATGTGATTCTCATGCACAAAGTCACATGCAGTATGATTTAAAAATTCAAATCTTTAAAAATCTTTTTTTGAGGGAATATCGGACCTACTTGTTTGACAAGATCGGTATTTGTATGGGGAGTTTTATTAATCCACCATTTGTCACGTTAGCATTTTAGCTAAGTCAGTTGAGAGATTGTAGACCCATTACCCATATGTGACGCTCCACCATGAAATGAGTCGCTTTGCACCTCCCCCACTGTTCCCCTAGGAGCCATTTTAGGCAGGTGGGGGTCAAGTTGCCGATTTTGAGATTTTGATTGGTTATAGAACTATAGGCATTCTTCTACTTTGTACTGAAGTATCAAAGCATAATTTTGTTTCCTTTTGCTTTAAAAATGCATTTGAAAACGCCCAAGCTTTCATTCTCACCACCTATTAAGATGCTGAACTTGCCAAGTTCTCATTTTGTCACTTTCTGCAGTCTACCATTTCAATTTGTAATAACTTTTCATGCAATTGTCCGATTTATCAATCTGTTTTCTGTATTGAATAACCTTTTTATTTCAGATTAACATGTTAACAGCTAAACATTGACCTTCAGTGCAATGCGACTCATTAGTTGGTGGAGCATCACAAATGTCTGAAGTAATCTGCATGGGATGTAAAAAAAAGCATTGTCAGGAAAACATGAGATTTTTTCTGTATTTCAAGTTTTTTTTTAATCAGTTATCATGAAGCATTTATTTATTTATTTATTTATTTATTTCATGAAGCAGTTTGATTTATCACAAAACCTATTGAACATTCTGTCATGAAGGTCCTAGGCTGAATTGGAAATTGTCTGACATGATAAGAAACTGGAAGAAAGTGGCCCGGCTGGTAGACACAAGCTGACCACTCGGCATGCTGCAGCTGCCAGTAGATGCTAGCTATACCTCACCCGTGTTCAGTACCCCTGAGGTGAAGAAGACAGGGCTTGTATGTAAAACGTCATCAACTACACTTGTACAGTGTCAAGTCTTTTTCATCTTCAGCAGTGCCGAGTTGCTTTTGAATCATTCTTTTGTTTGTTTTTACACATATACATACATATATACATACATATATATATATATATGGAGTCTTGCAGTGCTGATGTGTAATCCTAACCTGCATATTTGGTTTGTGCTTGGGTGTACGCCGGCTTCTTGTTTTGTTTAAAAAAAAAAAAAAGGTAGGAATTTTGTTTTCTAGTAGAAGTGGATTGGCTTGGCTTTAACATTCTTGAATATCAGTTAGTGAAGGACAAAGGTGATAGATGGAAGATGAGGTTGGGAGGAGGGGGGTGGGGCCTGCACAGGCTGGTGATGAGAATGTGCACATAGCGTGGTGGCTGTGATTGTGTGTTAGCAACAACCTTCCTACTCAATTGTCAACCCTTCCAACGAGCTACGGTAATGTACCTTGTAATTTGGTCAGTATTGAAGTTTTTCAGCTTTTTGCTTTCTCATGCTAAGTGGTGAAAAGAACTGATAACCGTTTCTACAGTAATGTAAATTCCAATGACCTGCTGATGATGTCCTGTTTTGATGTTAGTAGAGGGGGGGTGGGAAGGGAAGACGTGAAAATCGGTTTGGGAATCTTTTTTGTGTTTTATGTTCAAGTTGTTCTGCTGTAAACTGTGCTCTTGTAATGTAGGCGAATGGATTGGAATCACTCTTTAAAAAAAAAAAAAAATTTAGAAAGGAAAAAAAGGCAAGTGTGAGTTCTCATGATAGTTTCCAATAACCTCCCTTGATCCTATCATGCATCACATAATTCAGTTTCTGCTTTTTTAAATATGGACATTTTTCTTTTTACTGAGTTTTTTTTCTTTCTTCTTATAGCATGTTAAGTCAAACATGGCTGTTGTCTTTTTACCGTATATTTGTATAGCATGTTGGGTCAAGCACAAGCAGTGAATTGTAAACAATGACTTTGTGCTATCTTTTTAGTGTTATTTTTCATTTTTAGCTTTCCCCTTTAAAACAGTATGAATAATTATATTTTTGACTCGTTATCTGATTGTTGTAAAGTGTGTATTATCACTGTAATCCAAAGCTAATCCGTTGTATTGGCAAAAGAAGGCCCAGTATGGATTCTTTATTCGGTTTTTTGTTTTTTATTTTGTTGCTGTTGTTGTTGTTGGGTTTTTTTTTGCTGCCTCATCTTCTGCAACGTTCCTGTCCCCCATGCCTCTCATCTCAATCTCTCTACCCGAGCCATACCCAGATCTGTTATGTCGCATCCTCAGGGTCAGGAGTCCATAGGGAGCCTAGCAATGTCAGGCTGTCATGGGGCCACCAGCCAGAGGGGCCCTGCGCTGCTGCTGAGTCACCGAGTCACCTTGGTGCACCTATTTTGGATTGTAGTAATGATATATACTGTTAAAAAAACCTGGTTATATGAATGTAAGCATCTCTTCATTTGAAGAGAAAGGTAGTTATAAATCAAATGTGTGGAGAATGCTAGTGTGGCAGCCATGTATATGTCGTTTTTTTTGTTTCCTTAATTGAACACACTGTAACAGCCCCAATATGGCCTTTGTGGTCGCTGGGGCTTTAAACAACAAGATTGGATTGGATTGGATTGCTCTGTAACAGGTCAATGTGAATTTATGTTGTCCGCTAAAAAAAAAAAAAAACACCCAAAGAATTGTTTTTCCTACCATTGGAACAGAATCTCACAATTGCCAAGGCTTTTTTGTGTGTGTCCAGCTTGCTTGATAACATAAAAGTATTATTTCTGTGTGTTGACAGAATCTCAGATTTCAACCTTTTTTTCCTTCATTGATATTGTACATCAACCGCTGTCTCATTGATAAGAATCTCTTGGGTCCCACAGTTGATTTTGAATGTCAGGAGCACAGAGTGGAGTCAGTTTGGAGCATGGGAGTGGGGGGCAAATGGTCATTATCATACTCATTTTCTGATGTCTTCATTGCCCACTTGCATAGGACACAAACCAAAAAAAAGCAGTATTTTGGGGGGCTTTTTGGGTGGAAGTTGTGTTTTGGTTTTAGTGGAGGAAACATATCTCATTGGCTGAAGTGCTGTAGTCATTCTGTGCTGATTATAAATTTTAAAAATTTTTGCCTGCCAACCAAGCTGGCCTGTGTTGTTGTGGACTTCAGTTTGGTCCTTCTCTGGGTTGATGTGATGATGATGATGATGATGATGAAAGCCTGACGGTCTGAGGCCAGGCAACATGGATTCTTTTTTCCTCCTGTACTTTCTTCTTTCCAGTGTTTCTGTTGTCTCTTGGGGAGGGGGGGGGGAAGAGTTATAAAGTGAACATACTCAAGTGGTTGATATACAAACTGTAGATACAAATATAGAGAGCGGATATGAATCTCTTGCTGTGTTTTTGGTCGGACTAGTCGTAAGTAAGTCTCTTGCTTTAAGGAGCAAACGTTGATTGATTGTGTTGAGATTGGACCCGCTGTCTTACATTTGTGTCCCAAACTAATTAACCTTTTTTTAATTCTAAAAGAAACATTTTTTTTTTTTGGGGGGGGGTATTTTTTTAAAAAGAAAATGTTATTGGTCAACTATTGTTGAAAATGAAGAAAAGCATGAAGATAGGAGAGAAGAAGTGTTGGTGTTTTACAAAGGGGTGGGCGTTAACTGCCGTCAACGTGTGTCTCACTCAAACCGGAGGAAAGGGGAAGAATCTCGACCTTTTTATTGCCACTGTCAAACCATTGGCGGTTTCATAATGTATTGTGTGTAAACGGAAGCTTGTATGTAGACATGAAATAGCTGGAGTAAAGCCTGGTTTGACCTTGGGTCACTAGAATGTACAGTGTGTAGCTGATGACAGGAGCGTGTAGCTCTCAGGCAAGGCTTCAGACCAGGCTGGTCGTACTTACTTGTTGGCGCTGTCGCAGCTTTTTTAGGCAGTTAATGGTCGCTTGTGGCCGGCTCCCTTCCTCTTGTCTTTTTGGTGGTTTTGATTTGGGGTTGGGTTTTTTAAAAAAAAGTTTTTTTCTGCTAGTGTACTGGTTTACTGTACCTTTTCATACTTAATCTTTGATTGTTGTACCAAATTTTGTGTGTGTGTGTGTGTATTGATATGTTGCCAGACTTGCTCAATATAAAGAACCCTGTCCTTTTTAAAAAAAATATTTAAAATCTTTGTTGTTGTTTTGTTTGCATTGTTGACAGTGAATTTTTTGCGGTAAGTTTTGGGAAAATATTGGTCATATCAGAGAAGTACTTTTAGTTTTTCAGCATTGACAAAACGTATTGTGACTTAACATTCACAGACGATGGCACAAAACGCTGTGTGTGCTTATTTCGTGCTGAGCACCACATGACCTGTTTTTATTCCGTTTTAGTTATGTTCACATTTTGCACCAAAAAGCAGCTTCTGCAAGGTTATATTTATTTCATGCTTTACACAAATTGCTTCCAGCCACAAAATAGTGAGGAAGAACGGTACTGAAAGGTTGGGTCAATTCTTGAAAGTTTCCATATCAGTCAAAAACCGGTGAAAAGTCAACAAGAACCAGAGATACAAACTTGCTACTCATTGCTTTGAATTAAACATGACACACAGATATGTCAAACCAGGTGCCAAGGAGTCACCATTTACATATTAGCTGATGATTATTATTATTATTATTTATGGTTATCATTATGATGATGATCCTCCTCATGATTAGCTCTGGTACAGTATTGTCCATTGTATCTTTCTGCTCCACTAAGCTCTGAGTGTATTTTGCCTGTGATAAAAATCTTGCACCGCACATTGCGCTTGGCTGCTCTCTTATCTGAATAAACCTAAAAAAAAAAAAAAAAAAGTGTCTGTACGTTGCTCTGTGCTTGCAGCAGTTGCGTCTACCCAGCAGATTGTACATCGATACTGATGTAACTTCACAAAATTAAAAAAAGAAATTTGTGTTGCGTATTTCTTGAAATTGCTTTGATAGACTCTAGTCAAGTCAAGCCAAGCCAAAAACACTTGAATCATCCCATGAAGGGCAATCACAATACTGACAGTGCCTGTCAGATACAAATCATAATCTCGAAAGACACAAGAAAGCTACATTTCACATTCCAAGATAACTTCCAATAAAAAATATGATGAACACTACACACACACACACACACACACACACACACACAAACTGCACACACGCATGCATGCGCGCGCACAACAACACACACACACACACACCAATGTAGGAATACAATGTTTTAAAGACAATTGACTAGAAAAGACACATAAACTTATATATAAACAAATAAAAAATCATTAAAGCCAAAAATACACACATAAATAGTCAAATTTTGTAGTGTTGGGTTAGGTGGCAGGCAAAGAAACTTGATGTTTTGTGTGGGGGAGTTTTGCCGTTGTGAGGAGTTGTTGGTTTGGCCAGTGTTGTCCAGTTCTGTGATCATCATTCTGATCAGCTGTCCAGCCTTACCCAGCTGCCAGTCGGTCTTCTGGCTGCTTTCCATTCAGGGAGTCCATGCACTCAACAGAAGTAGTATTTTATGCCCTACTTCTCTGTCTTCCCTCCCTCCCTTACCAGGTGTGTGTGTGTAGTGCCTGGTCTTCTCCTGGGCTTGTCACTCTGCAGGAGGTCTGCCCACTGGCTAAACCCCACACATTCTGACTCCAGAACAGCTCATTTTTGGGGGGATACAGGATGCATGCTGGGTATGTTAGCGTTTCAGTAACTCATTGAATGCTGACACGAGTCACAGGATCTTTAATGTGCACATTTGATAGATCTTCTGCATGCGTGTATAGTACACGCGAAGGAAATTTAAGGCACTGGCAGGTCTGCACTTCCAAGTTGATCCGGGATGATGGTAAAAATCCCTATCTTTCATTCACCAGATGCTGCTGAGATTTGAACCTACGGCATCCTGGATCTTTGGGACTTGAAGTCATACAGAATTAACCACTCAGCCATAGCATCTGTCATGCTGCAGTAATGGAGGAGACAGCTGGTGAGAATGAAGACAAGACTGGAAGGAAGGAAGGAAGGAAGGAAGGACGGAAAGAAGGGAGGGAGGGAGTGAGGAAGGAAGTGTTCTGCTATTCAAATTAGTACCCTCGCTTTCCCCCAGCCAAGTTAAGCAGCGTCGAGCGTGGTTACCAGTTGGATGGGTGACCGTTTGCGCGCCTTGGCTTCAGTACAGTTCCCCCAGTTCACCCAGCTGTAAATGGGTACCTGCCCTCTTTAGGGTCAGGGAAGGTAAAGCAGCGAGGGAGAGGAGATGGGCGCCGCCCTCAATATGCTGGCCCTAGAGAAGTGAGGTCTCTGACGCCTCGCTCTCCTACGACCTTATAGGTTATGGGACTCCTTTACCTTTACCCTGGGTAAGGCTAGCTGGCTGAGTGTTGAAGCACAAAATTAATAACCAACCCTTCCCTGCAGATGAAGGTAGAAGGTCAATATTTCTGGCAACATCGTAGACGGGTTTGTTTGTGTCGTGTTCACAGTGTAGTGTAATCCTCCTTCCTTAATGAATTGGTGTCATGTTATTCCTCTGGCTTCATCATGTAATCTATCTGAAATGTCAGCTCTAATGTGCTGCTTTGTGCTGTTTAATCAATATTTTATCATTATTATAATTCACAGTCGTCGTCTCAGATCTGTGAATTTTGCTTTTGTGAATTTTTTGTAGCGGTGATGACCGCACACACAAAGATACTGATTGTTTAATGAAAAATCTGATGTGGGAAGCTTTTGTGATAACACTCCTGGTCAATTTTTGCAAAAAGTTCATAACACGTATCATTATTATCTATAAAAAAAAAAGGAATAGGATACAGATGGTGCTTTAAAAAGAATCTATGGAACCATATAAGAAGTTGTTCAGTCTTTCATCCGTCTTTTTTTCAGTACAGTTGAAAGAGTTCAACACTTTAAAAAAATACAGCAACTACAACATAATACTAAAGAAATTTCATTGAAAAAAAAAAGAAGTATGTGGCTTTCAAGTTTGGCCGTGTCTGTTAAGTTCCAGTGTGTTAACGCTTTTTAATGTCTTTTAATGACGTTAATGTCAGGTAGGGATACACAAAGTTGATTAAAAAAAGTATTTTCTCACAGCCTCTGATTTATTTCATATCAAATTAAATTTAGTTGAAATGTTTCATGGCACATTGAAGCAAAACACACATACACACACACACGCACACATGCACGCACGCACGCGCGCACACACACACGCACGCACGTCACACACCACACACACACACACACACACACACACACACACACACACACACACACACACACATATCTACCCCATAATGTAGATGAGAAGAGAATTTGATACAAAGTTACAATTGAAGATAATTATCTATTTGAGAGGACTGGAGCTACGGCTTTTGGAATCTGGCTCCCCAAGTGGGAAAGGTAGAACTCATTAATTTTGGAACCAACTCCTAACTGTCCTGAACAGCCCCCTTGCACGTCATGCGGCACAAAGAAGACATCCGCACTTGCCCAAGATCACCTCATGCTACTCAGGCATATCAGTATGCTGAGGTCAGTTTACCTTACCAAGCTATCAGGTGTGGAGAATGAGGAAAGAAGTCGTGGCAGTTGTTTCACATCATATGCCAAACAAAAACCGTATGTCATGTGTAGGTTAATTAAGGCTGAAAAGAAAAAGAGACCAGAATACGGGCCCACAGGACTGTGTCCTATTAGCATCTCTAAGAAAAAAACATCAACGCATCAAATCTCAGTTTTTAGCTCTTTTTGTGTCCATGAGGGCGGGGTGTGTGTGTTTTGTAGTTTCAATGGGAAATGCATGGTTGATAATTCAGTGACAAGATGCCAGCCCACAGTTGTCTAATTACCATCCCTAAGAAAAAACATCAACCCATCAAATCTCAGTTTTTAGCTCTTTTTGTGTCCATGAGGGCGGGGGTGTGTTTTGTAGTTTCAATGGGAAATGCATGGTTGATAATTCAGTGACAAGATGCCAAAATCTAACTTTATGCTGTAGTTCTTAAAACTGCTAGATACAATTTTTTTCCCCTCATAAAATTCTTAACATTATTTTTGTTTGTGATTGTTCTTTTGTCCTTCGATTTTGTTTCTTTGAACTAGGAAGCTGTGACTATGGTATGGTATTTTAATGTTGATATCACATGTGTGCCATCAAGATTGTCGTTCACATATAGATGGCTGTGGTTTGAATCAATAAAAGTCATATTTGGGTATTTGGGCTCTGCGAGTGTGTATGCATGTCGGTGCGATAGGGAGAGAAAGTGATATCTTCAGTTTAACGTCTATTCACATTTAGTGATTTTAGATGGAAAGTGTGTGTGTTTTGTGTGTGTGTGTGTGTTGTGTGTGTGTGTGTGTGTGTGTGTGCGCGCGCGCGCGCGCGAAAGTACATTGCATTTGGGTTTCTTTTTCTCCATCAAACCATCTTTCATTATCATCACCACCATCGTCACCACGCACGAGTATTGCAAACAAAAAAAGAAGAAGAAACAAAGTGTTAAATGAATCATGACATGATTTTTTTTATATAATAATGTTCTTTCACTAACTTTTTATTCAACAACTTGTGGTAAGAAATCCATCAACATATGTAAAAACACTGGCGTTTGGTAACGGAATCAATCACAAGGCCGGGAAAACTTGTGTGTGCATGTACGCACGCACGCACCACACACACACACACACACACCACACACACACACACACAACACACACACACACACAACACACACACACACACACACACAATGAATACAGCAACACACGTACACAATCAAATTGAACATGTACATTAAACCTCATACTCGGTCTCACAGCTAACATTTTCTCCTCTGCCTACTTTTTTCACACACCGCCAATTACCCGTAGAGGTATCGAGATACATATGTCGTGTTTATATATACACATACATACATATACACATACATACATACGTACATACACACATGCATATATATATATATATATATATATATATATATATATATATATATATATATATATATATATATATATATATATATATATTTAGACACCCTCACAGTCGGAATGCTGCTACCTTCTGGTGGGTAAAAACAATCGCACACGCAAAATCTCACCATGACATGATGTGCACTACTTTGGATGGAAGAAAGTTATTAATTTCGTGATCCTGTTTCTGGGTATGAAGAGTTTTTCGGGCTAGCTTAATGAAAGGAAAAAAAAAAGCTTGTTCTATTATCCTCGATATAAAAGAAAAAAAAATAAAGGAGATTCCACTCTCCCCAAAAGTCCTTCGGATGAGGCTATAAACCGCGAGGCCCCGTGTGCGAACGCACGCAGAACATCTTGCGCACACGTTAAAGCCTGTTCCGCTTTTCGTAAGAGTAGGCCATTGTGTGCCTGTGGGAACAGATGACAAAAGTTACAAAACCGCATACACACGGGGACTGGAGGTAAAAAAGCACATAAGGGCTTTATTCCACTATCCTCGATATAAAAAAATAAAAAAATAAAAGAAAGGATGTAAAAAAAGCACATAAGTGCGTATTCCATTATCCTCGATAATAAAAGAATAAAATAGAATAAAACGGACCTGGAGGAGGTAAAATTTCTCCATCCGCCACAGTGGCTACAGCAACACACAGACCCTCTACCATGGTTGTGTCATTAAACTAAAGAAAAAGCTTTCAACTAAAGATCAACAGCAACACACAGACCCACTACCGTGGTTGGGTTATAAAAGTAAAGAAAAACATAATATTATTAAACTGAAGGAAAACGCAATACATAGCCGACCCCCTACCCTAAGGCCTGAAATGTGCTCCTTTCTTATATAAAAGAATCTGTTTTTGCAGCAGTCTCCAGGTAACCAATTCAAAAAGAGCTCTCTCTCTCTCTCTCTCTCTCTCTCTCTCCTCTCCTCTCTCTCTCTCTCTCTCTCTCTCTCTCTCTCTCTCTCTCTCACATACATACACACATACATACACACGCACGCATGCACACGCACACACACACACACACACATTAAACATGACTTTCAACCAAACATAACACGTATACACACATATCAAACATTTCTTCAACCTAAACTTAAAGTATAGGCACATATTAAATAATTATAACTGTCAACAGACACCATAGCCGAGTGGTTAAGAAACTGTGGGTTTGAATTTTATCAGTGGCATTTGGTGAATTATGGGTAGGGATTCGTACGATCCCCAAGGTCAAAGTGCAGACCTGCCAGTGTCTTAATTGCCTTCCTGTATATAAACACACGCTGAAGATCAAACATGCATTATTAAAGATCCCGTTATTCATGTCAGTGTTTGGTGGGTTACGGAAACATAAACATACCCAGCATGCTTCCTGAACAAAAATGAACTTCTCTAAAGTCTGGATATTGTGTCAGCTGAGGCCAGTGGGCAGACCTTCTGCAGAGCCACAAACAGAGGAGACGACCAGGCACAGAGCACTGCGCACCCTACCCAAAACAGTCGCATACGCAAAAATCTCACCATTGGAGCTTGGAGCTCTAGCCGAGGAACGAAAACAAATCATACATGCCATTCTTCCTTCCTTCCTTTCTTCCCTCCTTCCTTCCTTCCTTCATACATGCTACTAAAACCTTAAAACCAAAGATATATATATGCACGCTTCCATCAGCCATGCTCTGAATCACAACTAAAAACACACGCATATGTGTCAAACGGCGTAAGTTAAAACATACACACACCATCACATTGCTTTCAAATGAAACTTTCGGGAGGGGCAGCGATAGCCTAGTGGTTAGAGCAATGCGCTTGCGATCTGACGGCCCGGGTTTGAGCCAACACACGAGACACCCCTTCTAGGGAATTCTCCACCCCCCCCCCCCAACCGCCCCCCCCCCCATGGCGTTAACATCAGTACTGAATCCACTCCTCCGAAAGTCCTTCGGATGAGAGAGACTATAAACCGAGGCTTCGTGTACAAACACTTGCAGAGCATCTTACACACAGGTTAAAACCCTTAAAAACCCTTCCTGCCTTTCAGAAGAGTAGGCCATTCGTGCCGGTAAGAACGGATGACCAAAAAATATATCATAAATCATATAAAACCACATGCGTCCTGGTGATGTGTTGAGACGTCATCATCCCGGAAGTCGGAATGCATCTACCTTCATGATGGGGGTAAAAACGGTCACAAATACAAAATGTTCACCATTGGTGAACATCGGAGCTCTAGCCGAGGATGGAACCCCCCCCCCCCCCCCCTCCAGAACCCCCCCCCCCCCCCCCCCCCACCCAAAAAGCAACAAAAAAAGCACCAACAAACAAACAAAAAAATCCGAAACTTTCAACATATCACACTTCCATCAACCATGCATTCAAACATACACACACATATCCATAGCCGGCTATCGCAAACACACGGGGACTGGATGTAAAAAAGCACATAAGTGCTTATTCCATTTTCCTCGATATAAAGGAATAAAATAAATATCACTAAGAATGGACCCCCAAATTTAGCGCGCGCGCACACACACACACGCACGCACACACACACACACGCGCGCGCGCGCACACACACACACACACACACACACACACACACACACACACACACACACACACACACACACACACACACACACACACACACACACACACACACACACGCATACCTATCCACTGGTGCTCTCTACAAAATAGCTTTAAGCTTTTACCAAAACTAAGCATACGGTGTGTGTGTGTGTGTGTGTGTGTGTGTGTGTGTGTGTGTGTGTGTGTGTGTGTGTGTGTGTGTGTGCGTGCGTGCACGCCGGTGTGGATGGGTATGTACCTAGGTCTTACTGACGTGGTAATGTAGATAATTTTGTGCATACTCATTACTGGCTGTATTCAAAGGGAAGTTCATACATATCGTGTTAAATCCCACTTTCTTTGTTTTCGTGTGGTTCAAGCTAGTATTATTTTGTTATGGTTTTGTGTGTACTGCTACTGTTATAATATGATATTTACTGTCTCTATTGCTACATTTTGTGCTACCTGTGAAAAGTGCCCTAAAAGTGTTATCAATATTGTTACCGCTATCATGATATCATCATCATCATCATCATCATCATCATCATCATCATCATCATTAATAATAATAATAATAATTCTGTCAAACGTATTTTTAACCAAAACTTAAAAACAGACACATAATTATCCAAGAACCTTACTTTTAACCAAACCTTAAAACATACAGATGCTGATCAACCATACGATCATCACACACACACACACACGTATGTATACACACACACACACACACTTTGTTTACCCAATTCCCACAAACGAGACTGCACCAGATGGACAGTACCCTAATCTATATATACGTAAGTTGGCCATGACAGTGGACACTCCAGCAGTGACCGACTGTAGACTGTCCACCCTGCAACTGACCAGTGCTAAGGCCCAACGGTGTTGATGGACACACACACACACACACACACACACACACACACACACACACACACACACACAGAGGTATTGAAGCATTCGTCAAGTCCAACATCATGACAACTGGCAGCCACAACACCGAAACATATTCCCTGTAATTATAAGACACTGATGCAGGTTACTTAAAATTCCTTCTTGGATCATAGTCAAGACATGCACGCGCGCGCGCGCGCACGCACGCACGCACGCACACACACACACACACACACACACTTTATACCAATATGACCAATAATACACAGGCCTGTTTTAACAAAAGGAAGCTCAGAGGCACTTTTTGAAATATATATATATGCTGAAATATATGTCACATTTTGTCATAAATGCACATTTTCTTAACAAGATCACAAACAGACTTTGTGACCAAATCATAGTGAATGGAATCCACCCCCCTCCCCCACCCCTGTTTACCTATGGTCAGCTGTGTGGTCATTTTTTCCCCTTTCCTGAGCTGGAGGTGAGGTTTTGGGTATAGCTACGTCTTTAAAAAAAAGGTAAAGGTAAAGGAGTCCCATAACCTATAAGGTCGTAGGGGAGCAAGGCGACAGAGACCTCACTTCTCTAGGGCCAGCATATTGAGGGCGGCGCCCATCTCCTCTCCCTCGCTGCCTTACCTTCCCTGACCCTAAAGAGGGCAGGTACCCATTTGCAGCTGGGTGAACTGGGGGAACTGTACTGAAGCCAAGGCGCGCAAACGGTCACCCATCCACTTGGTAACCACGCTCGACGCTGCTTAACTTGGCTGGGGGAAAGCGAGTGCTCCGACCACTGAGCTATCCCGTCCCCAGCTACCTCTTTACCCTCCATTAAAGTCGTGACATTCCAACTTCAGCAATGGTCTGAACACGACACCCGTGTGCATACGTTGTTGTTTTTTGTTTGTTTTTTAATGTGTTTAAAAATCATCATCCATTCCTACGGCACGAAATGACCTACATTTCCGAAAAGCGGAACGGGATATCCTAGTGGTTAGAACATTGCGCTCGCAATCTGAAGACCTGGGTTCGATTCCCGTTCAAGGGGATATTTTCCCCTGGAGTTAACATCAGTGCCGACTCCACTCTCCCTAAAAAGTCCTTCGGATGAGACTATAACCGAGGCCCCCTGTGCGAACGCACGCAGAACATCTTGCGCACACGTTAAATCCTGTTCCACGTTTCGTAAGAGTAGGCCATCGTGTGCCGGTGGGAACAGATGACAGAATTTACAAACTGCACACACTTGGGGACTGGATGTAAAAAAGCACATAAATGCTTATTCCATTATCCTCCATATAAAGAAAATTAAAAAAAAAAGCGGAACAGGTTTTTAACATGTGCGTAAAATGTTCTGTGTGCGTTGGTACACATGACCTGGGCTCATAGTCTCATCTGAAGGACTTTTGGGGGGCAGTGAAGTCAGTACTGATGTTAACTGTAGGGTAAAATTCCCTAAAACGTGGTTTCCCTAAAATCCCTAAATTCCCTAAAAAGCCTCTGTGGTGATCTTGGGCCGTCAGATCAGGACCCTAATGCTCTAGCCACTAAGCTACCCCCCCCCCCCCCCCCTCCCTGCCCACTTCCCAGTTCCACCCACATGCAGTCATTTGATTTAAAAGAAAATATAGGCAATGAAACAATCACGTCATTCTCTCATGCTCTTTCTCCTACACCACAAGTCCACGTTAGTTATTGGAGTCTTCAACACGGTAATAAGTCACGTGCAGATAGCCAGCCCTAACTTCAGGGCAATGCTAGGAATATTTGAGGGGAAAGAAGAAAACCAACAGTAACAATTCACAGATCTACTTCAATACCAACCTTCCACTTTTTTTTTTCATCATCATAATTATCTGGTATAGGCATTGCTAAAATTCCACACAAGTATCAATTAAACAAGTTGAAAAGCCAGTCACAGCAAAAAGCTTCCCCGGTAGTGGGTTGTTGGGCGTTTCCCAGCTTGAACAGCCTGAGATCATCTAAAGTAGTTGACCCTCCACCCCAAAATGAATCACATTGCACCTGAACCGTTTTTGTTGTTGGTAGGAGTGATGTTAGGTAGGTGGGGGAATCCTGTTGTTAATTTTGAGATTTTGACTGAGGATACAACTATTTAAGCTTTTTTTTCCACCTTGAAGGTGTGACCCCCCCCCCCCTTCCTTTTGCTCTAAAGGAAAAAAAAGCTGTGTTTATAAACCCCCCTCCCTCCTCATCCTGATCACCTATTACGATGCAAAATTCAACAATGTCTCATTTTGTCACTTTCTGGTGTCAAGGGCTTTACTATGTAAATAACTTTTCATAGAATTGTCTGAGGTTGTTTCTTTTCACGAATAGTTTTTTTATTTTTTAATTAAAAACAACAACAAAGCAGATTAATAATATCGTTTACCATTAAAAATTGACCTGGGGTGGGTGTGCACAAAATGACTCATGACAGAGTGGAGGGTGGCATATGCAATACACGGTTTTGCTCATCGATCAGGGATGGTTGTGAAACAGACTGCAATGTTCTACATACCCTGAAACAAGATTGTGTTTGGTTAAGGTCTTTTAGTTACCCCCCCCTCCCACCCCCACCCTACCCCAACTAGAGCTCC
Organism: Rapana venosa; assembly: GCA_028751875.1. Taxonomy (NCBI): domain Eukaryota; kingdom Metazoa; phylum Mollusca; class Gastropoda; order Neogastropoda; family Muricidae; genus Rapana; species Rapana venosa. The sequence goes on along the minus strand of CM054148.1, from coordinate 17,215,793 downwards.
CAGGTTCACCAATGGTGAGATTTTTGCATAAAATTATGGGACCGTCTGCCTACCAAGAGGTAGCCACATTCCGACTTCGGGGATAGGTTCAGGTCGAAATACCTTCTCTTACAGGTGGCCACACACTCTTCAGTATATCCCCCCCCCCACATATAATGGAGAAAGCAGGTTATTTATTATCCCCGGAGCTTGTCGTGGGTAGACCAGACCCCCCCCCCCCCCCCCCCAAATCTCAATTAATACTTCAAACATAACAGCACGTTAATAAGTGCAGATATTAAAAACAAACACTGTTTCTTTAAAAAAAATTTTTTTTTACACAGTCCCTGCTTCAAAGTATGATCAGCATTTAGACGATTCATGAGTAATTCAGAATATAATTATAGGCAGAAAAGGTGGCAGGACAGTTTAGACGCTCATCTGCCTAACAAGTAAACCACGAGGTTCTGGGTTCGATTCCCAGCCTTGCCCGTTCTTCCCAGTTTGATGAGAAAATCGAACTGAATGTCTTAAGTCTTTCGGGGGAGACTCTTTACCAGTCAAGGCCTGTGTGTTTAGGGACTTGTGCACGTCAAAAGAACCTACGACAGTTGAAAATGGGAAAGAGCAGGGAGGTACCTCATGACAGTTCTGGCAGAACTGATAGGTTCAAATCCCAACTGTACCCCTGAAGTTGGAATGTGGCTACCTCAGTGGTGATGGTGGTAGGGTGAGGGGGGGGGGGGGAGGGGACGGCTGCATACGCAAAAATCTCACCATTGATGAACCTGGGAGCTCGAGGCAAGGATCAGGGGTGGGGGATGGGTGGGTGGGGGAATATGCTACTGAAAGTAGACAATGGTTACAAAAATTGTCTTTTGTATGCTATAAGTGTACCTTGGTTTTGTGATTTTCAGAAAAAACTCATAAAAAGATATAATTTTATATTCTTCATATCTAATTACAATTTTTGGGACCCCCCCCCCCCCCCCCCCCATAAAATCTGTGGTATTATTGCAAACAAGACTTTTAACCCACAGCGATTACTAATCTCAAAGGGAGGTAATGTGTTTGGTCCTAATAGTGGTTATATCCCCCCCCCCCCCCCCCACACAATATATAATATATATATATAATATATATATATATATATATATATATATATATATATATATATATATATATATAATCAATGACAATTTAGCTCTCACTGCAACTGTTCACAGCTACTGCATTAAGGCTCAAGGTAATAAACAACATCATCTTATAGTAATAATCTTTTCTCTAAAATCTTGATACAGTTTGTTCCTGCGAGGAATCAGTTTCTGAAGAAAAGGAAACATTAAAATCACACACACACACACACACACACATGCTCAGGAGAAATAATGATTATGATTGGTTGATGGTACAGTCCCAGGCCCTAAATCGGATGATGCCACTGGGGCTATAATTCAATCAAAACCAATGCTTAGGCCACCAAAATCTTAACAAGAGCGAACTCGTTTGCTGTATCAGAGAGTCAAAAACCAGAAGTGATTCCACAAATGTTCAGCTTCGAGAGGCATCGATTCAATAATGAGTCACTATCTCTGGCAGGCGGAGCAAACATGGCTGAATCGAAAATGCATGCTCGGTTATTGAGCAATAACAACAAAACTGTAATTTAAAAGAAATAAAAACCGGTTTAAAGCATTAAGATTGATGGAACAAAGCATCACACCACCGAAAAGAGCACTAACTGGCCATGACCACCAAAATAAATAATTATGGAAAAATGAAAAAAAAAAGCATTGCAGTACTGTTGACTTTGATTACCTCCCCTCCTCCACTCCCCCTTGCCCCAACACAAACAGCAAAAAACCATAATAAACTTGACATAATGTTCGATTAGAAGATGTTACTTGATGTTACAAACATTTCAAAATTGTACACTTTTAACCAGTTTTATTATTCCTGAAAAGTTGGTGCATCCCTCCCCCCCCCCTCTAAAAAACCCCAAGCCCAAACAAACCAAAAACCTCCACACAAAACAAGAACAACCCAAACACCCCCCCCCCCATCCCGAAACGACAACAAACAAACCAACCAAAAACCAACCAAAACCAAAACTGACCTACTTACCTTCAGGACAAGACTCTACTGTGTGTGTTTATTGTGGGGATTTTTCTAGTCCTTAAATCGGGAATGTTAATTGGGATCCAACTATAGTCACAGGAACGACAACAACGAGGATTAGTTTGCTTGACACATGCCACCCACCCACAAAAGAAAAACAACCCCAACAACAACACCCCCCCCCTAACAACACGAAATTAGCAACAAAAATCCCTTCCTACAACACACACACACACACACACACACACACACACACACACACACACACACACACACACACACACCACACACAAAGACACACTCACGCGCACGCACGCACGCACGCACACACACTGTAATTTTATATTTATTAATATTTTTTTTCACACACAGTAAGGCACGCTTTGACATTTCCTTTAGGGAGTTATCTGTGTCTTTCTTTGTGTTTAAATATGAACATACATATAAATAATGATGTCGCTAAACAGCAGGTCATTAAGTATTCAGCTCAGTGACTGTAACTTTCATACAAACAGCATAATGCTTTCAATGACAGTAAAATAATGAAGGGTGTTTTCCTTTCTCCGCTAGAGCTCCCAGGTATATTTAACCAACAGTGAGATTTTCATCCTACACTTTCATAGTGCAGTATATGCCGCTTGACGTCTCTCTCACAACTGCAGGAGAGCTATCGAGAATGTGGCACTTTCCCGTATAGCTGTTGAGAATGACTGTGGCACTGATCACAACTGCAGGGAATGATTGTTGTTTCTTAGTCCATGCTCAAGCATCTCACAGTAGCTCACCTAATATGTTGCGCAACTACTGCAGGCTTTGGCAGCTTCCTGCATCTTGCCTGGTAATTATTTCATGGCCGTTTGTTTGTAAGCCACAAGAACAACTGTAGGATTCTCTTGAGAGTTAACAGCAGAGACACAAAAACCAATCCCCCCCCCTAAAAAAAGAGGACAAAAATCCTCTAAACGGCCATCAGTTTGGTCAAAAACAAAAGAAATCAAATTCCAAACATACAACTAAAACGAAACAAAACAAGTACTCGTCCCTTATTAAAGAACCCCCAAACAAACTAAAAATTAAAAAAAAAGACAACAAAATCACTCACTCACGACCCTAGACAAATACGGAGGCTGGATCTGTACCAATTCTGCCCACAGCACCGAGAGAAGAAAACAAACTCTGTCGCCAGAACAGCGCCACAGTCATGACAGCATTTCCTCCCCTTGCGGATTTCACCTTCCGGTTCACAGTTCACACAGCCATGATACTTCCACTTAGTGACCCTGCCAGTAAAACCCGTGTCACTACAACATGCGAAATACTCCCTGTAATTGTGTGGATTAAAAAAAACAAAACCAAACCACCCTGTGACCATGCAGAATGCCCATGCCGATTTTTGTTTTTCATGGAGACAGAAGATTGCAGGCATGGTGAGGACTTTGCCTATTTATTAGCTGTCTTTGTCACAGACTTTGTCACAGTCTGCACACAGGGTGAGTGATTGGACCATCTTCAAAACGACAAGGCTTTCAGGCAGCTGTTCACCGGACAGCTGAGCGTACTGCATGTATGACATACATAATATAGGAGGACGATGGCTGTCAAGGTGGAGCAGTTTGTGAGATCCATGGTAAAAAACCCAGGTAGTCTGTATGTTTGTGTACCACACCCACTAAAAACCGTGGATCTTCGCACAGGTCGATATGAGTTACGTTTAAGAAAAACACAACAACCAAATTTCCACTTACAGCAGAGTTCCAGTTTGTTAAAATGTCACTATGTGCGTAATATGTAGCATTTGATATGGTAACACGCACACACACTCACACGCGCGCACGCGCGCACACACACGCACGCACACACAGACACACATACACACACACACACACTGCATAATAATTACACTAAAACACAGCATTACGGGAGGTACTGGCTCACTGTTTTCTGTCTGCACCTCCATGCAACTCTTTCCACAGAGCTGCAACACATCCACTACCCACCACACTTCCATTTCCACCCTATTTACTTGATGTATTTCGCGTTTACACACACACACCCAGCACGCAATCCTTTAACCTGGCAAGGGTTGGACTCCACCAGATTTCCCTTGCCTCCGAGACACGCTGTAAAAGTCACTGCGGTGCTCCAACGACCAACTTCTCAAAGGAGTTAGGCGCGAAGTCAATCCATCCGCTCCATTCCCCCAAGGCAGCAATGGCGTGCTTTCTGCAAGAGGCCTTGCAGATGACCAACCCCCCATCTAGGGACAGCCGCCTTCCCCCCCACCAATGGCGGGAGGCATGCGGCGACCTTCTCAACCACAGACACGCAAGGATCTCCCAGAGGAAGGATCCCCTCTGCTTCGTTCTCCTCGTGGACCACAACAGCGGCGGGGCCCCAAGAGGCAGTGGCGAGTTGAGAACCGAACCTACACCTCCCCCTGGGCAGGCATCACAAGGGCCAGGGCAGGTCGTTGAAGTCCACAGGGCCTCCCAGGCCGGCGTCAGCTTCCAGGAGACTCATGAGGAAGGCCAGGGCCGCCTCGTCGTTGCCGTCGTTGCCGGGGTTCTGCAGGCTGTCCATGGTCTGCTCCTGAAGCACGTTTTCGAAGAGCGAGTTCTCGATGGTGGCTTCTGCAACAAGGAAGGGTGAGGGTGAATGGTGAGGGAGTGAGTGAGTGAGTGAGTGTTGTGTGTGTGTGTGTGTTGTAGTGTTGTGTGTGTGTGTGTGTGTGTGTGTGTGTGTGGGGTGTGTGTGTGGGGTGTGTGTGTGTGTGTGTTGTGTTAATAATAATAATAATAAAAAATAATAATAATGTATGGAATTTATATAGCGCTGAATCTTGTAAAGCAACAAATCAAAGCGCTCAAAGTGTTGTATTGTGTTGTGTGTTGTGTAGGGGTGTGAGTGTGTGTGTGTGTGTTGTGTTGTGTGTTGTGTGTGTGTGTGTGTGTGTGTGTGTGTGTGTGTGTTGTGTGTGTGTGTAGGGTGTGTGTGTTTTGTGTGTGTGTGTGTAGGGTGTATGTAGGGGTGTGTGTAGGGGTGTGAGTGTCTTGTGTGTTGTGCTTGTGTGTGTGTGTGTGTGTGTGTGTGTGTGTGTTGTGCGGCGTGCTGTGTGTTGTGCGTGTGCGTGTGTGTGCGTGTAGTGTGTTTGTGTATGCGTGCGTGCATGCATGTGCGCGTGCGTGCGAGCGCGGATGCATGTGCGTCTGTACATGTCTGCGTGTGGGCTCACGCATACGTATAATCATGAAAGTACACACGCATACATACGTGATTGTTGGCTTTTGCTGTTGTTGTTGTTGTTGTATTTGTGTTTAAAAAAAACTTGTGTAAATTTTCGAATACTACAGAGAGTTTCTCTGTAAGAAAAGCGAATGGTAAAGGGTTAACGCCTACCTTGCGAGGTCATTTTGACGTTGACCCCATTGTGGGAGGTGGCCACATGGACGGAGGAGGTACCCCACTGACCCCCCGGCGTTGTTGTTGCCGCTGCCGCTGCTGCCGCTGCTGCTGCCACAGGGGTGGGGGTCACCCGCTCCGCCTGAAGACGTCGCTGTCGCCGTCACTTTAGACGACGATGGTCGAGGCTGGTGACAGACATACACGAGGGCACCGCACCTTAGCTTCGACACTGCAGAGCAACGCTTCTGGGCTCCGCTCTGACGGAAGGGACTGTGTTGGGGTGGGTTGTCTGCCTTAGAGTAAAGAGTAGCGATCAGCTCCATTGCTGGGCTGTTATGTATCTGCTAGTGACGCATAGGGACGGGATAGTTCTGTGGTCAGAGCACTCGCTTCCCCCCCACAGCCAAGGTTAAACAGCGTCGAGCGTGGTTACCAGTTGGATGGGTGACCGTTTGCGCGCCTTGGCTTCAATACAGTCCTCCAGTTCACCTAGCTGTAAATGGGTACTTGCTTCTTTAGGGACAGGGAAGGGAAAGCAGCGAGAGAGAGAGAGAGAGAGAGAGAGAGAGAAGAGAGAGAGAGAGAGAGAGAGAGAGAGAGAGAGAGATAGAGAGAGAGAGAGAGAGAGAGAGAGAGAGAGAGAGAGAGAGGAGAGTAGAGAGAGAGAGGAGATGGGCGCCGCCTCAATATGCTGGCCCCTAGAGAAGCTGAGGCATCTTATGGGACACCTCACTCCCCTACGACCAAATAGGTTATGGGACACCTTTACCGTTTACCTTTTTAATGATATTCAGGTTGTTCTTGGGGACAGTGTGTCCTCTTTAAAGCAGTGTCATCCTTTAAAAAAAAAGGTGTTGGTTTTTTCTTTGCGAGAGTAGCCTACGTGTTTTCCTGTGTGAGTGGTTTTCCATCTTACGGAATATTGCCAGGAACAGTTCTGTTGTGTTGCCATGAATTTTTATACACCATCTTTTCTGAACTCACTCTTGCCGTTCCTCGGCAAGAGCTCTGAGGTTCACCAGTGGTGAGATTTTGCGTATGCAGCCGCCTCTACCCTCCATGAAGGTAGCCGCATTCCGACTTCGGGTAATCCCCCCTGTGATGTGAGGCTGAAGTGTTCTCGCTGCACCAACAACTTTCTTGGTGCACGTGCACGTGCATGATGGCTTTTAGGAGCGATGCTTGTCTAGCCAAGGCACAGGGGGGAGAAGATCTGAGAATTTTACTTTATTTTTTCATTTTTATTTTAGGCTTTTATATCCAGGATAATGGAATAAGCACTTATGTGCTTTTTTACGTCCAGTCCCCGTGTGTATGCGGTTGTGTAAATTTTCATCTGTTCCCATCGGCACACAATGGTCTACTCTTACGAAAAGCGAAACAGGATTTAACGTGTGCGCAAGATGTTCTGCGTGCGTTCGCACACGGGGCCTCGGTTTATAGTCTCATCCGAAGGACTTTTGGGGGAGAGTGGAGTCTGCACTGATGGTTAACTCCAGAGGAAAATATCCCCTCGAACGGGAATCGAACCCGGGTGGTCAGATTGCGAGCGCAGTGTTCTAACCACCAGGCTATCCCGTCCCCGAACTTGACGACTAGTGAAGACTTCAAACATTGATTTGGACCCGAGAGAGTGCCATTGTCCGTGAATGTTCTTCACAGCCAGGTCAAGTTCAGCACAGAGAGAGAGAGAGAGTTGGGAAGCACCCAGTGAACAAAACGTGGCTCTGTTTCTTTGGCTTTTTATAAAAAAAAAAAGGTTTTAGACATTTCTTTACCATTTTTATTTCGTTCCTCGGCTTCTACTTCACCAATGGTGAGATTTTGCGTGTGTGACCGTTTTTTTACCCACAACCTAAGGCAGACACATTCCGACTTCAGGTATAGTGTCTATAAACACGACACCTGTGCGCATGCCGGATTAAAAAACAAATTTGCAAACGCACGCAGAACATCTCGCTGACACGTTAAAAACCTGTTCCGCCTTTTGGAAGAGTAGGCCATGTCGTGCCCTTAGGAATGGATCTACAATGAAACTCTTAAGGTCCGAGGTGACCCACGTCTCAGAGAAGCTGGCAGGGACAGCGTTCAGCTCACGACCTGACGGACTGGATCTGTGCCACCACCTAGACACACGTCTTCCTGCTGACTCCACTCCTCTGAAAGTCCTTCGGATGAGACTATAAACCGATGCCCAGTGTGCAAACGCAGGTTGAACATCTTATTTCATTTCATTTCTTTCATTTATACCACTTTAAGTCACGAGATTCCTCTTGCGGTGAAATTAGGCTCTCTCCTCGGGAGAGCGCGTCGCCACAAGACACGCCACCATTTTTTTTTTGGGGGGGGGGGGGGGGTGGGGTTGTCTGCAACTATTTTGTTTCCTATAAGATGGCTTTTTTCTAATGAATTTCAGGACAACTCCTTGTTGCCGTGGGTTCTTGACGTGCGCTGAATAATTTTGTATAACACAAAGGGACCTCGGTTTATCGTCTCATCCGAAAGACTAGCGCCCAACCACCACTCATGCTAAGCAGTGACACACCTGAAAATCTGCCTTCTCTCTTGATAAATATGCCTACTGCTTTCAAGATATCCAAAACTGGATGATAAAGAACAGTTACAACTAAACTGTGAAAACTGAAGCCATGCTTGTAGGACCAAAACAAACTCTCTTCCATTACAACAGCTTCAATAGAATTCGGCAATGATCAGTCCCTCTATCCACTACTGAAAGTACTAGGGTCATTATTGACACACACTCTCTATGCAAAAATTCATCACCCAGACCTGCCTGTCGTTCTTCTATCAATACGGCGTATTAGTGCAATTTCGAAAGTAACTGTCCACAGACCAACATCAAAACTCGGGCATCTCTCATTCTTTCACGTCTGACTAATTGCAATTCTCTTTGGCTGGTCTGCCCATCATCTATCCACTCCCTTCAACGTATCAAAACTCTGCAGCTCGACTAGTCTCAGAAAGAAAAAAATCTGAGCACATTACCCCTCTCTTGCGATCTCTCCACTGGCTGCCTGTGCCACAAAGAATAAACTATAAGATCAGTACTCTCTGTTACAAATGTCTCCACAAAACAGTTCCTTCCTACCTCTGTGAATGTCTCCACCTGTACACCCCTTCTCGTTCCCTTCGCTCTGCTGCAGATTCCTTGTGCTTACAAACACCTAGATTCAGCCAGTCCACTGTTGGCCGTCGCTCTTTCTCTGTTTCTGGTCCATCGATTTTGGAATGGCCTCCCTATCTCTCTTCGCCAAAGACTTTCTTTTGACACTTTTAAATCTGGCCTCAAGACATATTTGTTTCAAAACTAAGAATTTCCTCTCCTGTTTCATTTCATAGCTATCCCTGCTTTTCAACAGCCAAAGATTCCATCACCTTACCAAAGTGTATAACTGTGTGTGTGTGTGTGTGGGTGTGTGTGTGTGTGTGTGTGTGTGTGTGTGGTGTGGTGTGTGTGTGTGTGTGTGCATTTGGACTTGTTAGAACTATTACTTGCTATTGGTTGCATGACTGTGTAAGAATGAGTTGAGTGCAAGCGCTTTGATTTGTCTGTGCAAGATACAGCGCTATATAAGTTCCATTTATTATTATTATTATTATTATTATTATTAATGGATGGGGGAAAAGTTTTGGGCCCAGACGGGATACGAACCACCGCACAATTCCGACCCGGACTTTTCGCATTCTAGACAGGCGCATTACCTCTAGACCACCGATCCACATCTTACGCACACGTTAAAATCCCGTTCGGCCTTTTGGAAAAGTAGGCCATTTACTGCCGGTAGGAATAGATGACAAAATTAAAACAAAACAAAAACAAAAACAGAACGCATGCATACCGGTGTGGCGTTTAAACATCATCACTTAAGTCAGAATGGGACTACTTCCATGGCCGATAAAGGGTCGATCGAATTTCAAATTCTGGATTTCCTGTCATCCCTTTCATTCCATACCACTTAAGGTCACGGCAGATTTCTCTGCGTGAAATTCGGGGAAGGCGCGTCGCCACAAGAGCAGCGCCACCTTTAGGGATATGGATGACTTAAACTTTTTTTTTACACAATATCAATGAACAAAAACGTAACCGAACAACATACATGCATCATGTAACAGAATATTTGAGCGCATTACTATAGAACAGAACATTGTCTGTTTAGACATCTGAAACTCTTTAAACAAAGTTGACATGTTACATCCGCAAAATCTCACCACTGGTGAACCTGAGAGCTCTAGCCAAGACACGAGCCCCCCCCCCCCCCCCCCCCCCCCCCCCTTCCACTCCCTCCCCCAAACCCCCCCCACCCCCCCCACAATCCCCCCCCCCCCATCCCTCCCAACACCTGAACTAGCATATAATCATTG
>CM054148.1:17160911-17180911 GCA_028751875.1 Rapana venosa | reverse complement strand
CTCTGAACTTCCTTCTATATTTTCTGCATTCTTTTCTGAAAAAGTCTATAACATTCGCTTCAAACTGGATCAGACTCCTTTCCAGCCTACACTTCCTGATCCCCAATTCTCTGGCACTCCTCTCCTTTTCTTTCATCCAACAAGTGAGAAAGAAATCACTATAATTCTGAAAGAAATGACTATAAAATCATGTGATCTTGATCCCATACCCGCTTCTCTTTTTACCCGCTTCTCTTTTCACACAGCGCCTACCACAACTCATACCCGCTATCACGAAAATAGTAAACTCATCTCTTGTTTCAGGCAGTGTTCCATCAGCTCTCAAAACTGCTATAGTCACACCTCTACTCAAAAAGCATGACCTTGACCCTAACATTCTGAAGAATTATAGACCTGCTTCCAATCTACCTTTTATTTCTAAAGTCCTTGAAAAAGTACTTCTCAAACAGCTCAACAACCACCTTCTCTCCAACAATATTCTTCCTGAGTTTCAGTCTGCCTATCGCGTCAACCACAGCACTGAAACCACCCTAGTACACACTTTAAACACGCTTCTACTTGCTTCTGACTCGGGGAAAATCTCCCTTCTCACTCTACTCGACTTATCAGCAGCCTTCGATACTATAGACCACTCAATTCTTCTCTCCCGTCTTCAAAAAACGTTCGGTGTTACTGGCACAGCCCTCACCTGGTTTAATTCATACCTTACTGACCGATTCCAGACAGTTACAATAAACAAGACTCAATCAATACCCGCCAAATTGGAATGCGGAGTCCCACAGGGATCAGTTCTAGGCCCTGTTCTTTTCACTCTTTACATTGCCCCACTGTCACATATAATAAACCGTCATCAAATCAACCATCATTTTTACGCAGATGACTCTCAGATTCAAAGCAGTGTTACTCCTGAAAATCTGCCTTCTCTCCTGACAAATATGGCCCGCTGCTTTGAAGATATTCAAAACTGGATAACACAGAACAAATTACAGCTAAACGCAGATAAAACCGAAGCCATGCTCGTAGGGACCAAACACAAACTCTCTTCCATTACAACAGCTTCAATAGAACTCGGCAATACATCGGTCCCTCTATCCACTGCTGTGAAGTATATAGGTGTCGTTATCGACAACACACTCTCTATGAAAAAATTCATCACCGAGACTTGTCAGTCGTGCTACTATCAATTACGGCGTATTAGTGCAGTTCGAAAGTACCTGTCCACCGATGCAACAGCCAAACTTGTCACTTCTCTCATTCTTTCACGTCTGGACTATTGCAATTCTCTTTTGTCTAGTCTGCCAGCATCATCTATCCACTCCCTTCAACGTATACAAAACTCCGCAGCTCGACTAGTTCTCAGAAAGAAAAAATCTGAGCAAATTACCCCTCTCTTGCAATCTCTCCACTGGCTGCCTGTGCCATAGAGAGTAAATTATAAGATCAGTACCCTCTGTTACAAATGTCTCCACAAAACTGCACCCTCCTACCTCTTTGATTGTCTTAACCTGTACACTCTTTCACGTTCCCTCCGCTCTGCTGCAGATACCTTGTGCCTTACGAATACCTAGATTCAACCAATCCACTGTTGGCCGCCGCTCTTTCTCTTTTTCGGGTCCATCGACCTGGAATGAGCTCCCTCTCTCTCTTCGCCAGAAACCTAGTTATGACACTTTTAAATCCAGCCTCAAGACATTTATTTCAAACCTAAGATTTCCCTCCCTCCTGTTTCATATCAGAGCTATCCCACCTTCACTAACCCATGTCCTATCACCCTGCTAAAGTATATGACCTGTTTGAGTGTGTGTGTGTGCTTTTGAAAAACATTTGACTATTAAAATTTTATTTAATAGATTTTGTCTGCATTGCACCATGTTTGTAAATATCTGTTTGTTTAAACTATTGATTATTTATCATTGATTGCATGACTGTGTAAGATTAGGTTGAATGCATGCGCTTTGATTTGTCTTTGCAAGATATAGCGCTATAAATGTTCCATTTATTATTATTATTATTATACACCCACCCACCCACACACCCACACACCCACACCAATATAGTAAGTTACGTGCACTTTTCTTCGCAGTCACAGACCTACCCGTTTCCCAAACATACATAAGACACTTCCATCTTCCTAATAAAAACAAACACACACAGATAATTAATTAACAAAAAGCCCGCCCCCCCCCTCACCCCCCCCACCCCCTGCCTGGCCCATTTTTGAAAAAAACAAACAACCCCCCCCCCCCCCCCCCCCCCGCAACAAAGTAACAATCTAAGTCACGGCAAGGCCATTTTTCTCCCAGAACAAGATTAATTCAGACAGCTGCAATCAGGGTAAGAAGCCCCACTCTCACCGAAACCTTTTCCCCTATCCGCTGATATCTGTCTGCTGCTAATGTCATTACATTACATTACGTTACTCTATGTTGCGCTGAATATAGCAAGAGTCCGTGACATTGGTTGCGAAATGGCCACACCCCCGTAACTCCCACGCACAGAGACTTTTATTTTTATTATTATTAAAAAAAATCTGTTATTTCGATGATGATGATGATTTCTTCTTGTTCTTGGTCTTCTTGTTCTTGTTCTTCTTGTTGGTCTTGTTCTTGTTCTTCTTCTTGTTGTTCTTGTTGTTTTTGTTCTTCTTGTTCTTCTGCTTGGTCTTCTTGGTCTTCTTGGTCTTGTTGTTCTTGTTCTTCTTCTTGGTTTTCTTGTTGTTGTTGTTGTTCTTGTTGTTGTTGTTGTTGTTGTTCTTCTTCTTCTTCTTCTTCTTCTTCTTCTTCTCCTCCTCCTCCTCCTCCTCCTCCTTCTTCTTCTTCTTGTTTTTGTTCTTCTTCTTCTTCTTCTTCTTCTTCTATTTTGAGGATAATGGAATAAGCACTCATGTGCTTTTTGTTTTGTTTTTACATCCAGTCCTTGTGTGTGTATGAAGTTTTGTAAAAAAAAAAAATTGTCGTCTGTTCCCACCGGCACACAATGACGTACTCTTCCGAAAAGCGGAACGGGTTTTGACGTGTGCGTAAGATGTTCTGCGTGCGTTCGCACACGGGGCCTCGGTTTATAGTCTCACCCGAAGGCCTTTTGGGGAGAGTGGAGTCGCCGTGGATGTTAATTCCAGAGGAGACAAATATCCTCTTGAACGAGATTCGAACCCGGATCAGCAGATCACGAACGCAATGCCTATCACTCTAACCACCAGGCTATCCTGTCACCGGGGACAAATATAGGGAGTTATTGCCTTAGTTTTGTTGGGTTTGTTGTTGGTTTTTGTTGTTGTTGGTGGTGGTGGTTTTGTTTTTGTTGGTTTTTGTTGTTGTGGTTTTTGTTGCTGTTGATTTTGTTGTTGTTGGTTTTTGTTGTTGTTGGTTTTTGTTGTTGGTTTTGTTGTTGTTGGTTTTTGTTGTTGTTGGTTTTTGTTGTTGTTTTGTTTTGTTGTTGTTGGTTTTTTGTTGTTGGTTTTTGTTGTTGACTTTTGATGTGGTTTTTTGTTGTTGTTTGTTTTTGTTGTTGTTGGTTTTTGTTGTTGTGGTTTTTTGTTGCTGTTGATTTTGTTGTTGTTGGTTTTTTTGTTGTTGTTTGGTTTTTGTTGTTGGTTTTGTTGTTGTTGTTTTTTGTTTTGCTTGTTTTTGTTGTTGTTTGTTTTTGTTGTTGTTGGTTTTGTTGTTGTTGGTTTTTGTTGTTGACTTTTGATGTGGTTTTTGTTGTTGTTGGTTTTTTGTTGTTGTTGGTTTTGTGTTGTTGGTTTTTGTTGGTTTTTGTTGTAGTGGTTTTGTTGTTGTTGGTTTTTGTTGTTGGTTTTTGTTGTTGTGATTGTTGTTGCTGGTTTTTGTTGTTGTGGTTTTTGTTGTGGTTTTTTGTTGTTGTTGGTTTTGTTTGTTGTGGTTTTTGTTGTTGTTGGTTTTGTTGTTGTGGTTTTTTGTTGTTTGTTGGTTTTTGTTGTTGTTGGTTTTGTTGTTGTTGGTTTTTTGTGTTGTTGGTTTTTGTTGTTTGTTTTGTGTTGTTGTTTTTTGTTGTTGGTTTTTGTTGTTTTGTTGTTTTTATTGTTGTGGTTTTTGTTGTTGTTGGTTTTTTGTTGTGGTGATTTTTGTTGTTGGTTTTTTTGTGTTGGTTTTTGTTGTTGTGGTTTTTGTTGTTGTTGGTTTTTGTGGTTGGTTTTTGTTGTTGTGGTGGTTTTTGTTGTTGGTTTTTGGTTGTTGTTGGTTTTTGTTGTTGTTGGGTTTTTGTTGTTGTTGTTTTTGTTGTTGTGGTTTTTTATTGTTGTGGTTTTTTGTTGTTGTTGGTTTTGTTGTTGTGGTTTTGTTGTTGTTGGTTTTTGTTGTTGGTTTTTGTGGTTTTTATTGTATGGTTTTTGTTGTTGTTGGTTTTGTTGTGGTGGTTTTTGTTGTTGGTTTTGTTGTTGTTGGTTTATGTTGTTGTGGTTTTTGTTGTTGTTGGTTTTGTTGTTGTTGGTTTTTGTTGTTGGTTTTGTTGTGTGGTTTTGTTGTTGTGGTTTTGTGTTGTTGGTTTTTGTTGTTTTTGTTGTTGTTGGTTTTGTTGTTGGTTTTTGTTGTGGTTTTTGTTGGTGTTTGTTGTAGTGTTTTTGTTGTTGTGGTTTTTATTGTTGTGGTTTTTGTTGTTGTGTGTTGTTGGTTGTTGTTGGTTTGTTGTTGGTTTTGTTTTGGTTTTTGTTGTTGGTTTTTGTTGTTGTTGTGTTGGTTTTTGTGTTTTTGTTGTTGTGGTTTTTGTTGTTTGGTTTTGTTGTTTTTTGTGGTTTTGTTGTTGTTGGTTTTTGTTGTTGGTTTTTGTTGTGTGGTTTTGTTGTTGTTGGTTTGTTGTTGTTGGTTTTTTGTTGTGGTTTTTTTGTTGGTTGTTTGTGTTTTGTGTTGTTGGTTTTGTGTGGTTTTTGTTGTTGGTTTTGTTGTGTGGTTTTTGTTGTTGTGTTTTTGTTGTTGTTGTTTGTGGTGGTTTTGTTGTGTGGTTTTGTTGGGTTTGTGTGGTGGTTTTTGTTGTTGGTTTTTGTTGTGGTTTTGTTGTTGTTGGTTTGTTGTTGTTGTTTTTGTTGGTTTTGGTTGTTGGGTTTTGTTGTTGGTTTTTGTTGTTGTGGTTTGTTGTTGTTGGTTTTGTTGTGGTTTTGTGTTGTGTGGTTTTGTTGGTTTTTGTTGTTGGTTTTTGTGTTGTTTGTTGTGTTTTGTTGTTGGTTTTTTGTTGTGGTTTTTTGTTGGTTGTTGGTTTTTGTTGTTGGTTTGTTGTTGTGTTGTGTTGTTGTTGTTGTTGGTTTTTGTTGTTGTGGTTTGTTGTTGTTTTGTTGTTTTTGTTTGTTGGTTTTTGTTGTTGGTTTTTGTTGTTGTTGTTGTTTGTTGTTGTTGTGTGTTTTTGGTGTTTGTTGTTGTGGTTTTTTGTTGTTGGTTTTTGTGGTGGTTTTGTTGTTGTTGTTTTTGTTGTTGTGTTTTTGTTGTTGTTGGTTTTTGTGTTGGGTTTTGTTGTTGTTTTTGTTGTTGGGTGTTGTTGTGGTTTTTGTTGTTGTTGTTTTTGGTGTTGTTGTGTTTGGTTTGGTTTGGTTTTGTTGTTGTTGGTTTTGTTGTTGTGGTTTTTGTTGTTGTGGTTTTGTTGTTGTTGGTTTTGTTGTTGTTGGTTTTTGTTGTTGTTGGTTTTTGTTGTGTGTTGTGTTGTTGTTTGTGTGTTGGTTTTTGTTGTGGTTTT
This sequence comes from Rapana venosa, assembly GCA_028751875.1. Taxonomy (NCBI): domain Eukaryota; kingdom Metazoa; phylum Mollusca; class Gastropoda; order Neogastropoda; family Muricidae; genus Rapana; species Rapana venosa. Next base: position 17,175,232 of record CM054148.1, on the reverse strand, counting down.
TGTGTGTTGTTGGTTTTTGTGTGTTGGTTTTTGTTGTTGGTTTTTGTTGTTGTTGGTTTTTGTTGTTGGTTGGTTTGTTGTTGTTGGTTTTTGTGTTGTTGGTTTTTGTTGTTGTTGGTTTTTGTTGTTGTGTTTTTGGTTGTTGTTGGTTTTTATGTTGTTGGTTTTTGTTGTTGGTTTTTGTTGTTGTGGTTTTTGTTGTTGTTGGTTTTTGTTGTTGTTGTTTCTCGGCTAGGGCTCCGACGCTCACCACTGCTGACCTTTTGTTAATGTTACCGTTAGCCCGCCGTGTAGGTAACCGCATTCCGACTTCAGGGATGATGTCTAAATACGATACCAGAGTGCAGTAACAATTTTTTCATCTGTTCCTACCAGCCTACTCTTTCGAAAGATGGAACGTGTTTTTAAAGTGAACGCAAGATGTTTTCTGTGCGTTCGTACACGGGATCTCGGTATATAGTATCATCCGAGGGACTTTTGGGGGGGAGTGGAGTCGGCACTGATGTTGACTGCAGGGGAAAAATCCCCTGGAACTGGTTTCTCCATCCCCGGTGGTCCGATCACGAGCTCAACACTTCTAACTGCAGTTAACATCAGTGCAGACTCCACTCGCCCCAAAAGTCCTTCGGATGAGACTAGAAACCGAGATCCCGTGTGCGAACGCACGCAGAACATCTTGCGCAAACGCTAAAACCCGTTCCGCTTTTCGGAAGGGTAGGCCATTGTGTGTGTCGGTGGGAACGGATGACAAAATTTTCACAAAAATGCATACACACGGGGGACTGGATGTGAAATAGCAAAAATGAGTGCTGATTCCATTATACTTGAAATAAAAGATGAAATACAATACATGAATATTTATGATTGTGGTTACTACACTCCCCCTCCCCCCCCCCCCCTTCCCCCCCACCGCTCCTTTTTAAGTAGGTTTACTACCGAGCACTTCTCCTCTTTCCAGGCTAATGGTGGTACATTGAACCTGACTGATTTCCACACAGTCTGCTGCTGTACATAACAACGCACCTCTTCCCTTCTTGTCACTGTCATCGCCACTGGCCTATCCTATCAGGAAAGACGTACAGCGGAGTTATAATTAGCTGACACAGACGATTACATATTCCGCCCTTCAATTAACCGTCTATCTTCTCATTAATTAGCCGCCAAGAACCAAAGCTTTGACAGCGTTCTGTAAGTGATAGACAAAGAGCGAGCGAGGCCATAGCAGTCCTACACCACGGGGAGTGAGCGCAAATAATAACGACTGAGCATATCTATCTATCTATCTATCTATCTATCTATCTATCTATCTATCTATCTATCTATCTATCTATCTATCTATCTATCTATCTATCTATCTATCTATATGTATATATAATACGTAAGTTGGCCTCAAAGTAGATCGAACAACTTCCCGGTCACTTACTTAACGTACAGCGACGCGCATTTACTCGGATTACTGACTATACGCGCTGCTTTTGTAGTAACTATGTATCATAGCTGTAGTAGACTTCTGTAGTAAGTATACATCATAATCATAGTGTCCATGTTTTGTAGTAATTATGTATCATAGCTGCAGTAGACTTCTGTAGTAAGTATGCATCATAATCGTAGTGTCCATGTTTTGTAGTAATTATGTATCATAGTTATAGACTTCTGTAGTAAGTAAAGGAGTCCCATAACCTATGTGGTCGTAGGGGAGCGAGGCGTCAGAGACCTCACTTCTCTAGGGCCAGCATATTGAGGGCGGCACCCATCTCCTCTCCCTCGACGCTTTACCTTCCCTGATCCTAAAGAGGGCAGGTACCCATTTACAGCTGGGTGAACTGGGGGAACTGTACTGAATCCAAGGCGCGTGTGTGTGCGTGTGTGTGTGGAGAGGTTTGGGGGAGGGGGGGGGGAGGTGCATGCAGGAATTGAAAGCTGACTTGAACAGAAGATGAAGTCCCGGCAATTACCTCCATGTATCTGACCAAACCCCAGCTTCAGGAAAACATGATGAACGGTAAGAGACAGGGAACATGACCCTCACCCCAATCCCTGTCACTGATCTCTCTATCTCTCTATCACACACACACACACACACACACACACACACACACACACACACACACACACACACACACACACACACACACACACACACAAACACACACACACACACACGCGCACACACACCACAACACACACACACACACACCACACACACACACACACACACACACACACGCGCATACACACGCACACACACACACACACACACACACACACACACACACACACACACACCCCACACACACACGCACACACACACACACACACGCACACACACACACCACACACACACACACACACACACACACACACACTAACGCACAAACACAAACACGCAGAGAACATCTTGCGCACACATTAAATCCTGTTCCGCTTTTAGAAAGAGTAGGCCATTGCGTGCCGGTTGGAACAGATGACAGAATTGACAAAACCCCCCACACGGAACTGGATGTAGAAAAACACATGAAAGCTTATTCTTTTATCCTCGAAATTAAAAGAATTAAATAAATAAATACACACACACACATTCACACACACACAGACACACACACGCATACACAAACATGCACACACAGACATGTAGGTGGGAACGGATAGCCCCCCAAAAAAGATCTTCTGCTAGAGCTCCGAGGTTCACCAATGGTAAGATTTTGCGTATGCGACATTTTCCTTTTCTTCTTCTTTTTTTCTTTTAATCCACCATTAAGATAGCTGCATTCTGACTTCAGGCAGGATGACAGAAATAATAACGCATGCATACTGGTGTCGTGTTTAGACATCAACCATCCCCTATAGCGATACCAGGGGCCTGTCAGTATAAATAGCATCCCCACCTTCTGCAAATTCTGTGCTAGGAATTCCCTCTTTTCTATCCCTTTATTTGTTCCTACCTTGTTCCTTTTTTTTCCTGTCACCTCCTTCTTGTTTATTTTCTGCCTTCTTGGTCCATTCTCCTGCTTTTTTTTTCTTCCCAAGAAAGGCTTAAAACCTAACAGTTCTCTCCCATGCCGAAGTCGGATGCGCTGGGCCTGACTTGTCAGGCGCTTAACGGCAGCGCAACGCATTCTCGCTCATACGACAGACAACAATAGTTGCTGTCTGTTGCTGTTGCTGTACGACGACGACGACGATGATGATGACGACAACGACGACGAAGAAGAAGAAAAAGAAGGAGGGGGAGGAGAAGAAGAAGAAGAAGAAGAAGAAGAAGAAGAAGAAGAAGAAAGAAGAAGAAGAAGAAGAAGAAGAAGAAGAAGAAGAAGAAGAAGGAGGAGGAGGAGGAGGAGGAGGAGGAGGAGAAGACATTCCCAAAGTCGAAGTACGGCTACCTTCATAGTGGAAAAAAATACCCGGTGGCATACGCAAAAATCTCATTATTGGTGAACCTTAAAGATGTAGTCGAGGAATAAAACAAAACAACAACCCCTCCTTCCCCCACAAAGACACCCCCAAGCACCCCCCCCACCCCCGAATAAAAACCAAGACGACTGGACTGACTTCAAGGTAAGGCACCAACAAACAAAACAAGACAAATCAAAACAAGACAATACAAACCAAGACAAGACAAACAAAGACAAGACAAGACAAGACAATACAAACCGAGACAATACAAAACAAGACAATACAAAACAAGACAACACAAAACAAGACAATACAAACCGAGACAATACAAAACAATACAATACAATACAAAACAACACAATACAAAACAACACAATACAAAACAGCACAATACAAAACAACACAATACAAAACAACACAAAATATCCATGGAGGAACTTTGTTGTTGTTGTTGCAGTTTATCTGAGAGCAGTGTTGTGTTCTCACCTGGGAATACTGCAGGGTGGCTTTGACTGATTCCGACACGTACAGTATCCTGCCCCTGTCACACCCCACCACGAACAGGAAACCATCGGCCACCTGAAAACAGTGCAAGTCACCCCAGTGTCTGACTGTATAACTACACGTTGATGTTTAGGACAACATTTACACCAGTGTCTGACTGTATAACTACACGTTGATGTTTAGGACAACATTTACACCAGTGTCTGACTGTATAACTACACGTTGATGTTTAGGACAACATTTACCCCAGTGTCTGACTGTATAACTACACGTTGATGTTTAGGACAACATTTACACCTGTGTCTGACTGTATAACTACACGTTGATGTTTAGGACAACATTTACACCAGTGTCTGACTGTATAACTACACTTTGATGTTTAGGACAACATTTACACCAGTGTCTGACTGTATAACTACACGTTGATGTTTAGGACAACATTTACACCAGTGTCTGACTGTATAACTACACGTTGATGTTTAGGACAACATTTACACCTGTGTCTGACTGTATAACTACACGTTGATGTTTAGGACAACATTTACACCAGTGTCTGACTGTATAACTACACTTTGATGTTTAGGACAACATTTACACCAGTGTCTGACTGTATAACTACACGTTGATGTTTAGGACAACATTTACACCAGTGTCTGACTGTATAACTATACGTTGATGTTTAGGACAAAATTTACACCAGTGTCTGACTGTATAACTACACGTTGATGTTTAGGACAACATTTACACCTGTGTCTGACTGTATAACTATACGTTGATGTTTAGGACAACATTTACACCAGTGTCTGACTGTATAACTACACGTTGATGTTTAGGACAACATTTACACCTGTGTCTGACTGTATAACTACACGTTGATGTTTAGGACAACATTTACACCAGTGTCTGACTGTATAACTACACGTTGATGTTTAGGACAACATTTACACCAGTGTCTGACTGTATAACTATACGTTGATGTTTAGGACAACATTTACACCAGTGTCTGACTGTATAACTACACGTTGATGTTTAGGACAACATTTACACCAGTGTCTGACTGTATAACTACACTTTGATGTTTAGGACAACATTTACACCAGTGTCTGACTGTATAACTACACGTTGATGTTTAGGACAACATTTACACCAGTGTCTGACTGTATAACTATACTTTGATGTTTAGGACAACATTTACACCAGTGTCTGACTGTATAACTACACGTTGATGTTTAGGACAACATTTACACCAGTGTCTGACTGTATAACTATACTTTGATGTTTAGGACAACATTTACACCAGTGTCTGACTGTATAACTACACGTTGATGTTTAGGACAACATTTACACCAGTGTCTGACTGTATAACTACACTTTGATGTTTAGGACAACATTTACACCAGTGTCTGACTGTATAACTACACTTTGATGTTTAGGACAACATTTACACCAGTGTCTGACTGTATAACTATACGTTGATGTTTAGGACAACATTTACACCAGTGTCTGACTGTATCATTACATGTTGATGTTTAGGACAACATTTACACCAGTGTCTGACTGTATCATTACACGTTGATGTTTAGGACAACATTTACACCAGTGTCTGACTGTATCATTACACGTTGATGTTTAGGACAACATTTACACCAGTGTCTGACTGTATAACTACACTTTGATGTTTAGGACAACATTTACACCAGTGTCTGACTGTATCATTGCACGTTGATTTTTAGCACAACATTTACACCAGTGTCTGACTGTATAACTACACTTTGATGTTTAGGACAACATTTACACCAGTGTCTGACTGTATCATTACACGTTGATGTTTAGGACAACATTTACACCAGTGTCTGACTGTATAATTACACGCTGATTTTAGGACAACATTTACACCAATGTCTGATTGTATACATGCTGATATTAGGACAACATTTACACCAATGTCTGACTCTATACACACTGATTTTAGGATAACATTTACACCAATGTCTGACTGTATCATTACACGCTGATTTTAGGACAACATTGACACCAATGTCTGACTGTATACACTCTGATTTTAGGACAACATTGACACCAATGTCTGACTGTATACACTCTGATTTTTGGACAACATTGACACCAATGTCTGACTGTATACACTCTGATTTTAGGACAACATTTACACCAATGTCTGACTGTATACACGCTGATTTTAGGACAACATTGACACCAATGTCTGACTGTATACACTCTGATTTTAGGACAACATTGACACCAATGTCTGACTGTATACACTCTGATTTTAGGACAACATTGACACCAATGTCTGACTGTATACACTCTGATTTTAGGACAACATTGACACCAATGTCTGACTGTATACACTCTGATTTTAGGACAACATTGACACCAATGTCTGACTGTATACACTCTGATTTTAGGACAACATTGACACCAATGTCTGACTGTATACACTCTGATTTTAGGACAACATTGACACCAATGTCTGACTGTTTATACGCTGATTTTAGGACAACATTGACACCAATGTCTGACTGTATACACTCTGATTTTAGGACAACATTGACACCAATGTCTGACTATATACACTCTGATTTTAGGACAACGTTGACACCAATGTCTGACTGTATAATTACACGCTGATTTTAGGACAACATTTCCACCAATATCTGATTGTATATACGCTCATTTTAGGACAACATTTACACCAATGCCTGATTGTATATACGCTGATTTAGGACAACATTTACACCAATGCCTGACTGTATAATTTACACCAATGCCTGATTGTATATACGCTGATTTAGGACAACATTTACACCAATGCCTGACTGTATACCCGCTGATTTTAGGACAACATTTACACCAGTGTCTGAGTGTATAATTACACGTTGAATTTTAGGACAACATTTATACCAATGTCTGATTGTATACACGCTGATTTTAGGAAAACATATACACCAATGCCTGATTGAATACACGCTAGTTTTTGGAAAACATTTACATCTATTTTGGGCTAAATTTACATCACTATCTGCTTATATCTAGAGATTTTTAGATGTACTCACACACACATACACACACACACACACAAACCACCACCACCACCACCACCACCACCACACCACCACCACCACCACCACCACTACCGAATTTGAACACAAACGCACGCACGCACGCACGCACGCACGCACGCACGCACGCACGCACGCACGCACGCACGCACGCACGCACGCACGCACGCACGCACGTCTACTATCACTTTGAGTGAACAGACGTAATATAGAAGCAACAACAACAACAACAACAACAACAACAACAACAACAACACACACACTAGTCCCCCCACTGTATCCCCCTAAATTTATCCCCCCCACTGTATCCCTCATCACCACTACTCACACCCTCTTCTCCTCCTGCTGCCCCTCTCAACCCCCCCACCCCCCACACACATACACAGGCAAACACACCCCAACCCCCACCTCCCCCATCCCCCCTCCCATTCCGCCCCCCTCCCCCCCCCCCCCCCCCCCTCCCAGCCGACAGCATCTTACGTTGAGGATGAGGTGCTTCAGTTCATCATCAGTGATGAAGGAGGGTTTGTGGCTGGCTTCTGAGTACAGCTTGCTGGACCCTGCAACACACACACACACACACACACACACACACACACACACACACAACACACACACACACACACACACACACACACATACACACACACACACACACACACACACTAATATATCACTAAGAGTGAACAGACGTTAAATTGAACACACACACACATACACACGCACATACACACACACAAACTAATAATTATCACTAAGATGAACAGATGTAAATTGAAGACACACACACATACAACACACACACAGACACACACACAGACACACACACCACACACACACACACACACACACACACACACACACACACACACACACACACACACACACACACACACACACACACACACACATATCACTAAGAGTGAACAGACGTTAAATTGAACACACACACACACACACACACACACACACACACACACACACACACACCACACACACACACACACACACACACACACACACACACACACACAACACGCACTACACTAATATCACTAAGAGTAACAACGTTACATTGAAGACACAAAACACACACACACAACAAACACACACACACATGCACGCACACATACACACACAGCACCAACAAACACAACATGCATTAACGTGGTTTTGCTTGTTAGGTTTGTTTTAGTATTATAAAGGAGCCTTTTCAAAATTTTATAATTTATTTTTATACCGAGGATAATGGAATAAGCACTTATGTGCTTTTTTTTAACAACCAGTCCCCGTGTGTATGCAGTTTTGTAAATTCTGTCATCTGTTCCCACCGGCGCACAATGGCCTACTCTTACGAAAAGCGGAACAGGATTTAACGTGTGTGCAAGATGTTGTGCGTGCATTCACACACGGGACCTCGGTCTGTAGTTTCATCCGAAAGACTTTTGGGGAGAGTGGAGTCTGCACTGATGTTAACTCCCGGGGGAAAATATCCCCTTGAACGGGAATCGACCCCGGGTCGTCAGATTGTGAGCGCAATGTTCTAATCACTAGGCTATCCCGTCCTGAGACTAAGAGAAATAGTGAACGATGATCTGAAAAGAATAAAAAGAAAATTAGGGTGCAAGGGGGGGGGGGGGGGGGGGAGGGGGGGAAGGTTAGGGAGGCGGGACAGCCGAGTCTTTCGGATGAGGTCATTAACCGAAGACTCCTGTGCAACGCGCAATTAGTGCAGCACGTAAAAGAACCCACGGCAGCAAGAGAGTGTTCCTGGGTAAAATTCTGTAGGAATAACCCTACTCTGATAGGGGAAACAAATAAACGCGCAGACAGGAAAAAGATGAAAATAATGGGTGGCGCTGCTTATTATATGGCGACACACTCTCCAAGGGGAGAGCATCCCGAATTGGACGCAGAGAAATCTGCACCGTGATTGGTATGCAATACAATACAATACAACACAACACATTACAACACAATACAATACAACACAATACAATACAATACAACACATTACAACACAATACAATACAATACAACACAATACAACACAATACAACATAACACAACACAATACAACACAACACAACACAATACAACACAATACAAAACAACACAATACAACACATTACAATACAACACAATGCAATTCAATACAACAAACACAATACAATACAACACAACAACAATACAACACAACACAACACAGTACAATACAACACAACACAACACAGTACAATACAACACAAGACAACACAATACAACACATTACAATACAACACAATACAATACAATACAACACAATACAACACAAGACAAAACAATACAACACAACACAAAACAACACAACACAACACAATAAATACAACACAATACAACACAATACAACACAGCACAACACAACACAATACAACACAATACAACACAACACAATACAATACAACACAACACAACGCAACACAGCACAATACAATACAACACAATACAACACAATACAATACAACACAACACAACACAACACAATACAACACAACAAAATACAACACAATACAACACAACACAACACAACGCAGCACAGCACAATACAATACGATACAATACAACACAACGCAACACAGCACAATACAATACAACACAATAAATACAACACAACACAACACAAAACAATACAACACAACACAAGACAAAACAATACAACTCAACACAATACAACACAACACGATACAACACAATACAATACAACACAACACAAGACAAAACAATACAACTCAACACAATACAACACAACACGATACAATACAACACAACGCAACACAGCACAATACAATACAACACGCGCACCACAATATAGCCTAGTGGTTGGAGCGTTGCACTCATAATCTGAACGCCTGAGATCGAGCCAGCACAATACAATACAACACAATAAATACAACACAACACAATACAATACAACGCAACACAATACAACACAACACAATACAACACAACACAATACAACACAATACAATACTGCACAACACGACGCAACGCAATATAGCCAAGTGATTAGAGCGTTGCACTCATAATCTGGACGCCTGAGATCGAACCACCACGGAGGCACCCGCACTAGGGAAGTTTTTCCTGGAGCTAACATCAGTGCCGACTCCACTCCACTCCACCAAAAGTCCTTCCGATGAGACTCTAAACCGAGAACCCGTGTACGAACGCACGCAGAACATCTTGCGCCTCCGTTAAAAAAAACACCCCGTTCCGCTTTTTGGACGAGCAGGCCATTGGGTACCGGTAGGAACGGATGACAAAATTAAAAATAACAAAAAAACAAATGTATGCACACAGGTGTCGTATTTAGACACCATCTCCGAAGTCGGAATGTGGCTACCTTATTGGGGGTTAAAAACGGTCGAATACGCAAAAATCTCACCACTGGTGAACCTAGGAGCTCTAGCTGAGGAATGAAAAAAACACCCACCACAAAAAAACAAGCATTTAAAAATTTTTTTAAAGAATTTGTTGGGGGTAGTGGGGGGGGGGGGGGGGGACATATACCCACTCCCACTACCCCCCAACACGCACACCTAGTTAGACTCAAACACGCATCCCCGCAACAAAACTTGTACGTACACTTGTCAGCTAGACAACCCATTCAGCTTAAAAAGACTAAAAAGCACGTGACAATCTTAGTGGACACAATAAAACAGACCCTACAATGCCAACATTCCTGCCACCCCCCCGCCCTTCCCCCCTCTCCTCCCCTCCTCCTCCCCCCCCCCCCCCCCCCCCGATCAAACACCAGCAGCACACCTACACCCACGGAGGCAGGGTACATTATTACAGACGTGGCTCTTCCAATAACTGTAGACACCCCTCCCTCTTATTTTCCGGTTCCTCGGCTACACCTCCCAGGACCACGATGGTCAGATTTCGTGTATGCGACCGTTTTTGCCCACCGTGAAGGTAGCCGTACTACAGCTGTCAGTTCCCCTCCACTTTCAGCTCCTCTCAGCTGCTGTCCATCCCATCCCAGCTGGTGCTAATTACAGCAGGAACTGACCCATGCTTGGACTTGGTAAAAGGAAGGGGCTGATTTTAGCACTGGGCCCTGGACCCTTGACTGAGTTATGCTGGATTTGTGTATTGTGGGTGGGGGGGGGGGGGGGGGGGGAGTGGAATCGGTACTGATGTAAACTCCAGGGATAAATCCTTCCGACTTAGAGTCTCCGAGAGAGAGAGAGCAAGAGAGAGAGAGAGAGAGAGAGAGAGAGAGAGAGAGAGAGAGAGAGAGAGAGAGAGAGAGAGAGAGAGAGAGAGAGAGAGAGAGAGAGAGAGAGAGAGAGAGAGAGAGAGAGAGAGAGGAGAAAGAGAGAGAGGAGAGAGAAAGAGAGAGTTATTCTTTTATATCGAGAATAATGGAATAAGTACTCATCTGCTTCTTTACATCCAGTCCCTGTGTGTATGCAGTCTTGTACATTCTGTCATCTGTTCCTACCGGCACACAATGGTCTACTCTTTGGAAATGCGGAACAGGATTTAACGTGCGCGCAAGATGTTTGGCGTACGTTCGCACACGGGGCCTCGGTTTATAGTCGCATCCGAAGGACTTTTGAGGAGAGTGGAGTGGAGTCGGCACTGAAGAAAAATTCCCTTGAACGAGATTCGAACCCGGGTCGTCAGATTGCGAGCGCAATGTTCTAACCACTAGGCGAGAGAGAGAGAGAGAGAGAGAGAGAGAGAGAGAGAGAGAGAGAGGGAGAGAGAGAGAGAGAGAGCGAGAGAGAGAGAGAGAGCGAGCGAGCGAGAGAGAGAGAGAGAGAGCGGAGAGAGAGAGAGAGAGAGAGAGAGAGAGAGGGAGGGAGGGAGAGAGAGGAGAGAGAGAGGAGAGAGAGAGAGAGAGAGAGCGAGCGAGAGAGAGAGAGAGAAGAGAGAGAGAGAGAGAGAGAGAGAGAGAGAGAGAGAGAGAGAGAGAGAGAGAGAGAGAGAGATAGAGAGAGAGAGAGAGAGAGAGGGGAAATTCTATTTATCGAGAGTAGTAGATTAAATACATCGACATTTCTTTATCCAGCCCTCAAAAAAGAAAAATTTTAAAAAAAGGAGACAGAGACATGGAGAGACAGAAACAAGGGGTAGAGAAGAAATAAACTTTAAAAAATAAATAGTTTCCCCTTACGTGATAATTAATAATAACTCCAATTTTCCCAACGTGTCCCAAAATCAGTCAGTAACATTTGTTTTCTTTTTTCTTCTTTTTTTTTCAATTGGACTGATCTCTTAAAATCAGCTATTTCAACACCACTGCATTCAATTCTTGCAAAATCAATCAGAAATACGAAATTCTCTCTTGAGTTAAAAATACATTACCCCGTGGGGATGCTAGGGGTGGGGGGTGAGGGGGGGGGGAGCTGTCAGTATAAAATAGCATCCCCTCCTGGAAATTATATGCTACAAGTTTCCTCTTTTCTATCACTTTCTTTGTTCCTGCCTCGTTCCTTTTCCTTGGAACTGTCACTTCCTTCTTGTCTATTTTCTGCTTTTCTTGGTCCAATTCTCGTGCCTTTTTATTTTCTTTTTCTTCCAAGAAAGACCTAAAAGATAACAATTATCTCCCATACCCGAACTCGGATGTGCTGGGCTTGACTTGTCTCGTCAGGCGCTTCAACGGCCGCGTGACGCATTTTCTTACGCATTTTCGCTCATATAACAGACAACAGAAGTTGCTGTCTCAGAGTTCGACGACGACGACGACGACGAGGAGGAGGAGGAGGAGGAGAAGGTGAAGGTAAAGGAGTCCCATAACCTATAAGGTCGTAGGGGAGCGAGGCGTCAGAGACCTCACTTCTCTAGGGCCAGCATATTGAGGGCGGCGCCCATCTCTTCTCCCTCGCTGCTTTACCTTCCCTGACCCTAAAGAGGGCAGGTACCCATTTACAGCTGGGTGAACTGGGGGAACTGTACTGAAGCCAAGGCGCGCAAACGGTCACCCATCCAACTGTAACCACGCTCGACGCTGCTTAACTTGGCTGGGGGAAAGCGAGTGCTCCGACCACTGAGCTATCCTGTCCCCGGAGGAGGAGGAGGAAGGGAAAAAAAAAGAAAGAAAAAAAATTGCGAGTGACCGTCTTTTATTCTAGCTTATGAGGGGCAGAGTGCTTCATTACAGCACAGCACAGCACAGCGCAGCACAGCACAGCACAGCACAGCACAGCACAGCGCAGCACAGCACAGCACAGCACAGCACAGCGCAGCAGTGGCCAGCAGGACACTGACCCGTACTTGACAGAGTAAACAATCCCCCACAGGCCATTGACTTCGCGAATTCGGTTTATTTCATTTTTATTTTGTTTATTATTATTGTTTTTAGTATTCATGATTAAAATCTCCATATATATATATTGCAATCGTGAATACTAAAGAAAAAATGTGTATATGAATATGTATACCTATCTATCTATCTATCTATCTATCTATCTATCTATCTATCTATCTATCTATCTAATCTAATCTATCTATCTATCTATCTATCTATCTATCTCTCTCTCCTCTCATCTCTCTATCTCTCTCTCTCTACTCTCTCTCTCTCTCTCTCTCTCTCTCCTCTATATATATATATATATATATACTAACCCCACAGGCCTGCATTCCAAGCACACACACACGCCCACACACGCAGACTAAAACATCATTGTTGTGTGGTTCTTTTTGCGCGTGAATTAAGTACACCTCCAACACATGCTCGCATGTATGCCCATCATTAATTAAGAATCCACACACACACACGCACACAGACACAGACACACACATAGACACACACACACACACAGACAGACAGACAACACACACACACAGACAGACACACACACACACACAGACAGACACACAGACACACGTCATCAAGATGGCGGAAAATGCCAACAGCTAGTTTTTCGTTGTCAGAGTTTTATGCATTTTACTCAAAATGACCAGAACTAGAAGCATGAGTGGTGTCCGCACACAGCAAGGAGCAACCCCAGTGACAAGAAAAAGCAAGTCTGTCAGCCAAACGACCCTGACAAAGAAACCTGACTCCGACTCGAAAAAACAGTCAGTGGAACCGGGCTGTAGCCGATGGTTGTTTGGAAATATGTGCTCAACAACAGGAGACAGCAGTGATAGATCTGTCCACGATAAACTCGCAGAGATGGCCCAAATCATTGCTTCCCTGAGCACAAAAGTTTCTTCATTGGAAAGCACCATCCAGGATCTAAAAGACAAAACAAAATCAACAGCTTTTGGGTGTGAAGAGGTCAGAGACCCCAAAGACAAACGCAAACGGACGCTGTAATTCATATCGACGGTAAAAAAAACGTCCCC
>CM054148.1:17157208-17160411 GCA_028751875.1 Rapana venosa | reverse complement strand
AGGGAGGGGGGAGGAAGAAGGAGAGAGAGGGAGAGAGAGGAGAGAGAGAGAGAGACAGAGACAAGAGAGAGATAGCCAGAGATAGACAATACAGAGAGAGAGAGAGAGAGAGAGAGAGAGAGAGAGAGAGAGAGAGAGAGAGAGAGAGACAGAGAGAGACAGAGACAGAGAGAGAGACAGACAAGAGAGAGAGAGACAGACAGAGAGAGAGAGAGAGAGAGGGAGGGAGGGAAAGAGAGGTTTTCCCATTTTAAGCTGGTAAGAGGAGAGGTGCAACAGCTCACCAGGTCACACCAGCTGTCAATCGTGCAGTATCTGCATCCATTTTGCTTTAAAAAACCCCAAAACATTTAGTTAAAAAAACGAATCATACATCTACACACTTCTTACATTAGAGCAACAACAACAAGATAAAAGCTTATATTGCGCTCAACAGCAATAAAGTTTGAAACTTTTTAATATCGAAAATAATGGAATAAGCACTCGTGTTTTTTTTTTTTATCCAGTCCCCGTGGTATGCGGTTTTGTAAAATTCTGCCATCTGTTCCCACGGGCACACAATGGCCTAATCTTACAAAAAGCGGAACAGGATTTAAACGTGTGCGCAAGATGTTCTGCGTGCGTTTCGCACACGGGCCTCGGTTTAATAGTCTCATCCGAAGGACTTTGGGGAGAGTGGAGTCGGCACTGATGTTAACTCCAGGGGAAAATATCCCCTTGAACGGGAATCGAACCCGGGTCGTCGGATTGCGAGCGCAATGTTCTAACCACTAGGCTGTGAAAGGTTAAGTCTGTACATTTGGCAGCTGGCTGGTAGTCATCAATTTGTTCAGACCGTTAAAGCGGATTGTTTGTTGTTGTTGTTGTTGTTGTCGTTGTTTCAACAATACCTTTGAAAACAGATATTAGTCTAAATCATCCCTTCAAAAGTCACTGCACTTGGAGACATTCTGGAATGGAAAGGTAAGATCAAAATGTAGACAAATATTAGCATAAAATGCAAGGGAAGGAAAAGTAGGCAGTAGGACAGAACGAGAGTGCACAAGGGAATTAATAATAACAACCCCCCTCCCCCTCCCATGATAATAATTAAAAACAGCAATAACAAAAAATGATGATGATAATAAAAACAACTACCCCCCCTCCAAATGATAATAATAATAATAATCAGGCTGGTAAGTTAGCTGTTCACTAATAAGCACACTCAATTCGCACAGCACACGGGTGGCTGTGAAAGGCACAGTGTGAACTGATAAATTAATTTTCCCCGGGTAATTAATCGGCAACACTCTGGTATTAATAATTCACACTTTTCCTTCAGGTTTTGCACATGACTCTTATATTCATGCCGCACGTACTAACATCCACAGAAATAAAAACCACTAATTGTAAAAGACTAGCCTCTGACTCAAAACCCGTGTGCTTTTGCACTCATTTGGTAGGTTTGAATTAAAATAATTTCAGCAAAACACTTTGTTGTCCGCTAGCTTCTTTACCGCAATATTGATGCGCGGGGTCAACACTGTAGAAACACAAGCAATCCTCATTTCATGATCATTTCCAACTTTCTCGTGACTACCTGGTATTTCTCTATGTCCTCAATCCCCCCAAAAAAAACCCAAAGTACACAGTGTATTTTTTTCATACTTAAACAAGAAAAATCAGTGAAAATCACCCCAAATTTTTTTTGGGCCGACTCGCACTCTATAGAAGATAGTACACGAGCCCGCAAAGCTAATACCGGAGTGTAACCTTCTTTCTGCTCATGCAGCTGCCTGCTCCAACACAAGGCCTATGACTGCCATCTCATTCCCGGGGTGTTTTTTCTATCCTCGACAACACTGCTCAGCTGTTCTCATAACACTGTCCAGTTTTATAGAATTGGTCAATCATCACCATCACAACCAGCCTTCCGAATTTTGTTTTTTCTTTTGGTCGGAGCACTCGCTTTCCCCCAGCCAAGTTAAGCAGCGTCGAGTGTGGTTACCAGTTGGATGGGTGACCGTTTGCGCGCCTTGGCTTCAGTACAGTTCCCCCAGTTCACCCAGCTGTAAATGGGTACCTGCCCTCTTTAGGGTCAGGGAAGGTAAAGCAGCGAGGGAGAGGAGATGGGCGCCGCCCTCAATATGCTGGCCCTAGAGAAGTGAGGTCTCTGACGCCTCGCTCCCCTACGACCTTATAGGTTATGGGACTCCTTTACCTTTTTTACCTTTTCTTCTTCATTCCTCGGCTTAGAGCTGTTAAGAATCCCCTATGGTGAGATTTTTGCCTATGTGACCATATTTGCCCCACCATGAAGGCAGCCATATTACGACTTCGGCGATGACGTCTAAAACACGACGCCAGTGTGTGCATGCGTTTGTTTGTGTGTTGCTTTCTTTTTCAGTTTGCCATCCATTCCTGGTCTACTCTTTCCAAAAAACAACGGGTTTTAATGTGTGCGCAAAATATTCCGCATACGTTCGTTCACACACGGGACCACAGATCATAGTTTCTCATCCCAAGGACTTTCGGGTGGAGTGAGGGGATGGGGGGGGGGGGGGGGGGGGGGGGGGGGGGGGGGGGGGGGGGGGGGGGGGGGGGGGTTGGTGGGGATGGGGGGTGGGGGGGGGGTGGAGTCTGTACTGATGTTAACTTCAGGGGGAAAATCCCTTTGACCGCGTTGAAACTCCCCTTTGTTTCATCTTCATTCTGTCCTTGCCCTCAACAGCCAACCTCTATGTGTATGTATGATGTATGTGTGTGTGGTGTGTGGGTGTGTGTGGTGTGTGTGTGTGTGTTGTGAGTGGTGTGTGTGTGTGGTGTGTGTTTGGTGTGTGTGTGTGTGTGTGTTTGTGGTGTGGTGTAGGCAAGCGCTTGGGTGCCTGTGTGTATACATTTGAATTTGTAACAACTATTAATTGTAACTTGTTGCATGTGTAAGAGTAGGATGAATGCAAGCGCTTTGATTTGTTTTTGCAAGATATAGCGCTATATAAATTCCAACAGAACATCTCGCCCACACGTTAAAACCCCGTTCCACCTTTCGAATGAATACACCATTCGTACGGGTAAGAACGGATGAAAAAAACATACTTTAAAAAATACTGATGTCGTGTTTCGACGACGTCCCCGAAGTCGGAATGCGGCAACCTCAATGGTGGGCGCGCGCGGAGGAGGGGGGGGGGGGGGGGGGGTGAGTGGGGGGGGGGTGAGTGGGTGGG
>CM054148.1:17147208-17152208 GCA_028751875.1 Rapana venosa | reverse complement strand
CGAACCGAACATGTGGTACACACTGTCACACTGTAAAGACACCTTCCCCCCCCCCCCCCCCCACACACACACACACATACACACACACCCCCACACCGTGTACACAAGTCCCGCTTTTTGTTTGAAGTTTTTGCAACAATTTTCACCCGCTCCTGCCTCATTTGCTGACATGTCCTACGGTTAATAGTCAGGGTTATTTTCTGTTTTACTAGCTTGGTTTTCAAATGCAGTATGAGAAAGCTGCTCGTCCATAGCTTGCCACCCCCCCCCCCCCACCCACCCCCATATAGATCTATCTGCATACCCACTACTCTCACAAGTTAGACGTGTGCGCAAGATGTTCTGCGTGTAGACGGGAGACGGGATAGCCTAGTGGTTAGAACATTGCGCTCGCAATCGGACGACCCGGGTTCGATTCCCGTTCAAGGGGGATATTTTCCCCTGGAGTTAACATCAGTGCAGACTCCACTCTTCCTAAAAGTCCTTCGGATGAGACTATAAACCGAGACCCTGTGTATGCGAACGCACGCAGAACATCTTGCGCACACGTTAAATCCTGTTCCGCTTTTCGAAAGAGTGCAGATGACAGCATTTACAAAACCGCATACACACGCGGACTGGATCTAAAAATAAATCACAAGAGTTCTTATTCCGTTATCTTCGATATCAAAGAATAAAAGAAAGAAAAAAGTTCACGACAGAAGGCATCCTGCTGGCTGATGTAGATTCTGAGCTATACAGGTTTCAATGATTTATTTGTTGTGCGTCCCGCGGCTAGAGCTACAAGGCTCACCAACGACGAGATTTTTGCACATGGGACCTTTTTCACTCTCCAGTATGGTAGCCGCATTCCGACTTCGGGGATATTTTAATGATTTCTTACGGACATGACAGAAAAGGGTACATGTACAATAAACAACACAAAAAAAGAGACGAGACTTGAAAGCAGGACTTTGATGGCTTCTGTGGCATTTCCACTGCTGCAAGAGTCAGGCCATTGTGTCCCGATAGGAACGGATGACAAACTTGACAAAAACTGCATACACACGGGGACTGGATGTAAAAAAAAGTGCACGAGTTCTTATTCCATTATCCTCAAAATAAAAGAATAAATAAAAAAATAACTAAATGAATAAAGTCACATCTCACCAAACAGGGATAATTATATCAATAAACTCCAGGATGGTGTCCTAAAGTGGTTTTTGTCGCTAACTGGATTTACGCGTTCAACTGTGCGAACCTCGTCCAAAAGTAAATAAAAACTATTTTAAAACTACCTAGCAGATTGATTTATATCAACGCATATGGAAACACAACCCTAAATAATGGCAATAAAAAATATATGAATTAGACACAGAATAACAAAAATAAGATACAAACTTTCATTGATATCGTCTTAATTGCCGTTGCTTTTTGGGTCGTGTTTTCATCTGTGTTGATGTACAGCGATGCAATATAATGTGCTAAGCAGTTTTTAAAAATGAGTTTCTGTCCATTTTGGACCCGGTTGGCGGAGCTGAACGGTTTTATCCATTTAGGGACAGGAAGCACACTTAAGGACACCCCAGTGGCGGTAACAGATGGACTAAATTGCTGGTCATAGATCATATCATATCATATATATGTACAACTGAATCATAGCATTCAAAAGCAGCTGGCCAAACTGCCCAGACCTTCATCACATTAGTGCGATACCTAAATCATCTTAAGCCATTAAAAGAAAAGTCTGCAATATCATTATTGGCTCTGCATGATTTATTAAAGATCTTTCACGAGGTGTGTGTGTGTGTGTGTGTGTGTGTGTGTGTGTGTGTGTGTGTGTGTGCGTGTGTGTGTGTGAAAGTCAAAGTTTTATTTTCAGATGGCACATGTGTGTGTGTGTACGCGCGCGTGCGTGCATGCACGCGCGCGCGCGCGTGTGTGTGTGCGTGTGTGCGCGCGCGCGCGTGCACGCAAAAAACATTCAACCGTGCAAACCCCCGGTCCAAAAAAAAGTAATTTGAAATTATTTCTATACTTGCTTAGCTCACCGTTTCCTATCAACACACACGAAAACCCAACCCAAAATAATGGCAATAAAAGAGAGCATATATATCACATAAATAAATACTCAGTCAAGACTGGCAAACGTATTAACGAGTATTCCCCAACAACTTTCCTGGGGGGAAATCTGTCGTTTTACTGGATCCCAACACTCAGGAAGACACCAGGAAATGTCAGAGTTGGGAACCGTTGTGTCTTGCAATGTGCTGTCTGTTGTGTACTGGCTGGCAGCCCAGCTGAGGAAGGACAGGAGAAGCTGGTGGTTTAATAATAATAATAACAACAACAAAAACAACAACAATAATAATAATAATAACAATAATAATAATATAATAATAATAATATAATAATAATAACAATAATAATGATAATAATAAATAACAACAACAACAACAACAACAACAACAACAACAACAATAATAATAATAATAATAATAATGTATGGAATTTATATAGCGCTGAATCTTGTAAAGCAACAAATCAAAGCGCTCAGATTTTTTTGGGATTAAAAAAAAAAAATATATATATATATATATATATATTATTTATATATATATATATCGAGGATAATGGAATAAGCACTCATGTGCTGCTCTTTTTATTTATTTATTTATTTTTTACATCCAGACCCCGTGTGTATGCGATTTTGTTAAATTTTGTCATCTTCTGTTCCCACCGGCACACAATGGCCTACTCTTTCGAAAAGCGGAACAGGATTTAACGTGTGCGCAAGATTTTCTTCATGCGTTCGCACACGGGGCCTCGGTTTATAGTCTCATCCGAAGGACTTTGACATTCAGTTCGATTTTTTTTGTCAAACTGGGAAGAAAGGGCGAGACTGGGAATCGAACCCAGAACCTCACGGTTTATTTGTTGGCAGGCGAACGTCTTAACCATCCTGCCACCTTCCTTTTTTCTCCCTGCACAAAGTTTCCAGACGCAGCAAGAACTTCTCATCTCTGTTGAGCTTGTCCACTTAAGGACAACGACCATTTTAGGACACAAGCTTTCCCGTGGGGATGCCGGAAGGGGTGGGGGGGGGGGTGGGGTGGGGGGTGGGGGGGGAGGGCTGTGAGTATAAATAGCATCCCCACCGTCTGGAAAATCTGTGCTAGGAATTCCCTCTTTTCTATCCCTCTCTTTGTTTCTGCCTTGTTCCTTTTCTTCTTGTTACCTCCTTCTCGTCTATTTTCTGCCTTCTCGGTCCATTTTCCTGCCTCTTCCCCCCCCCCCCCCCCCCCCCCCAAGAAAGACTTAAAAGGTTTTCTCTCTCATGCCGAAGTCGGATGTGCTGGGCCTGATTTGTCAGGCGCTTTAACGGCAGCTCAATCCGTTTTTTTCGCTCATACGACAGGCAAACATATTGAAAATGATGTTGACTAATGCGCATATATACATTATTTACAAATATATGCTCACGCCTACTATTTACAAGACACTAGTGTGTCCTTCACCAATAGCCAGTTACATGGCTGTCACAATGCAGGTCTATAACAATAGTTGCTGTCTGAGCGTTCGACGACGACGACGACGACGACGAAGAAGAAGAAGAAGAAGAAGAAGAAGAAGAAAAAAAGAAGAAGAAAAAAGAAGAAGAAGAAGAAGAAGAAGAAGAAGAAGAAGAAGAAGAAGAAGAGGAAGAAGAAGAAGAAGAAGAAGAAGAAGAAGAAAAGAAGAAGAAGAAGAAGAAGAAGAAGAAGAAGAAGAAGAAGAAGACGAAGAAAAAGAAGAAGAAGAAGAAAAAGAAGAAGAAGAAGAAGAGGAGGAAGAAGAAGAAAAAGAAGAAGAAGAAGAAGAAGAAAAAGAAGAAGAAGAAGAAAAAGAAGAATAAGAAGAAGAAGAAGAAGAAGAAGAAGAAGGAAGAAGAAGAAGAAAAGAAGAAGAAGAAGAAGAGGAGAGGAGGACGAGGAAAGAAGAAGAAGAAGAAGAAAGGACACAAGCTCTAAGGTGGTTAGCCAGTGGTGTGTGTGGTGTGTGGTGTGTGGTGTGAGGTGAAGGTGTTGATTAGTTGACCACAGTCAGTCACTGCCTGCGTGCGTACAAAGAACACTGCTGCTGCTGCTGCTGCTGCTGCTGCTGCTGCTGTTGCTGCGCTCATTCCTCGTGTTGTGAGAGAGAGTGAAGGGGAGGGTAAGGAGAAAGGTTTTGTGAGAATTCGTATAATTATCATCTATGTGTGTGTGTGTGTGTAGGGGGGGGGGGGGGGGAGGGGGGTGGGTGGGGGGGGGGGGTGTAGGAGGAAGTGAGCGTGGGGGAACGGGGGTTGGTGAAAATATGTGTTTTGTTTTTGTTTTGTTTTGTTAATGTCTATTCACTACATGGTGATTTAGACACACCCGCATTCATACCAAAGTACCTATTATTAACACTCCGCATCCTCTCTCTCTCTCTCTCTCTCTCTCTCTCTCTCTCTCTCTCTCTCTCTCTCTTCTCTCCTCTCTCTCTCTCTCTCTCTCTCTCTCTCTCTCTCTCCCTCTCCTCTCTCTCTCTCTCTCTCTCTCTCTCTCTCTCTCCTCTCTCTCCCCTACACGCACCCACATCCACACACACATAAGTATTTAAATATATACATACATATAAATATACATACATATATACATATATATATATATATATATGTATATACATATATATAAACATATACATATACACATCATATACATATATATATATATATATATATATATATATATATATATATATATATATATATATATAT
This sequence comes from Rapana venosa, assembly GCA_028751875.1. Lineage (NCBI taxonomy): Eukaryota > Metazoa > Mollusca > Gastropoda > Neogastropoda > Muricidae > Rapana > Rapana venosa. The sequence goes on along the minus strand of CM054148.1, from coordinate 17,147,446 downwards.
ATATATATATATATATATATATATATATATGTAATTACAGTAAAGGTTTTACAGGTGAAGAATATATGACTTCAGCAACTGACACTATGAATTGCTGAGAGTCATATAAAACTTCTTGACTAGTGGCATATTTCTTATGAATATCTAAACCTCTCCTTTTATACATGTCAAGAAGAATTGGGCAATCAAACAACAAATGGTGGACTGAAAGTGGAATAGAACAACAACATGTTACATT
>CM054148.1:17127208-17137208 GCA_028751875.1 Rapana venosa | reverse complement strand
TGATGTAAAGTGAGTCAAGAAAGCCAGTACTGCACAGCCATTTTTAGCAATGGTAGCAGACAATAAAACCATGAGTGTAGTGTCGTTAAATAATTTTAGGGATGCTAACAGGATAAAGACACGGTCAAAATGAAACTGGAAACTAATGTAGGCCTAATGTTATTGGTTGAGTTGATCCAATGTTGAATAACAACCTCCTAACGACACACCACGCGTGATGGTGTGCTAGTGAGCCACACTTGACAAATCTGAAGTAGAGGGTTCTTTGTTGACGCATGGCTAATGACCCTGAACATCTGGTAGAACTTATAGACCGAGTCTGTGCCAGACTGTGAGAATGTTCCTCTAAGCTGTTGTAAGACGAGTTCCTTTGGTTTGACCATCACGGGTTGTATAAAGAACGGGTTGTAATGTCAGGCACAGGGCTGTGTGTTCATCAGGAGAGTGGATTAGCTCTTGACACAGCTGCCGGCCTCCGCCCAGGAGAAACATTTAGAGCACAATGAGGTGAGCAGCCTCAGAAACAACAAGCTAAACTGACGTCAGTACAGAGAAACAGGCAGCCCTGTTGTTGGTTTTGGGCTTAGGTCCATGCCGAGATTTCCATCCCCGATTTAGCCATTCTGTGTAACTTGAGGGTACAGACAATAATTATGGAATGGTGCTAACCACGGCGCAATCAACTCTGCACGCAGTGCTCTCTCTGTGTGTGCATATTTACCCTTACAGAGTGGATGTATTCAGTTGGTAGCCACATTATTGTCTGAAAACTTAGTGTCTAGTGGAAGGAGTGTTTGAAAGCAGGCCCTCTGTGCTGAAATACAGTTACACTTGCAGTGTAGACATTGTATTCCGACATGTTTCATTGTTTGACCCTATCAGCTCAGCTAGCTCTGAAAGAACTTACATGCTGCTGGTGTTAGTCACTGGGCAGAGAGGGAACGGGTTGTCCTCTCTGAAAACTGGTGATGTGAAAGTGTAGGACAGTAAGTGGGTTTTGAAAATCTCTTGTAATCTGAAAACAGCAATGCCAGGTGTTTACACAGAACCAGTGGAAATTAGAAATTTCACAGAAAATGAACACCTGTGCCCCAGTCAACCACCTGAATCAGTACATGCGGGTGACAACACTTCTCAGAGGCAGTGACCAGCAGCAGTGATTTGTAAGTGACACAAAACCGCATGGCCCCATTGGTAGGCAGACTTGAGCACGCTGGATGAAAGAAGCACTTATATTATACACTGTCTGGTATTGACGCTGTGAAATACATACGCCCTGCGCTCCTCTAGAGCTGAAAGCTGCAGAAAAAGCTGGGGCTTTGCTGAAGACAATTTCCAAGGCTGCTGGTTGGAGCGATGAACATACATTAAAAAAATATCTACAAAAGAGAAAGTAGCCAAGTTTTAGTCAGAAAGTGTCAGATGGTTTTGTAAAGAAATGATCTGCATGTTGAAATGAATGTGGAAGCATGGGGAAAACAACTCTATTATGCATGCATTGCAAAACTGAATAAACCTCATTGCACACATTATAAATGAAGCGGTGGCTGTTGATATGTTGTTGGGATGATGGGCCACTCTCCTTACTCTGCTCTAAACACTCAACGCAACTTGCCCTGCTGGAGCGACAGGCGAGTGACGATTAGAAAATGAATCCACACCTACGCAAGGAAATTGCAGTTTAATGGAATTTATTACGAGCCCATCGAGAGAAGGAGGAAGTGACATTCCCTGCCTCATGTTGCCGGTGGTAACATGACATTCCCTGCCTCATGTTGCTGTGGTAACAGACAGAGACCCTCCTCCCTGTCAGTGCAGGTCTAGTGCTCAACACAGGCTGAAGACTGTCTGCACTGCTGCACACCTATAGGTAAAGGTAAGGTAAAGGAGTCCTATAACCTATTAAGTCGTAGGGGAGCGAGGCGTCAGAGACCTCACTTCTCTAGGGCCAGCATATTGAGGGCGGCGCCCATCTCCTATCCCTCGCTGCTTTACCTTCCCTGACCCTAAAGAGGGCAGGTACCCATTTACAGCTGGGTGAACTGGGGGAGCTGTACTGAAGCCAAGGCGCGCAAACGGTCACCCATCCAACTGTTAACCACGCTCGACGCTGCTTAACTTGGCTGGGGGAAAGCGAGTGCTCCGACCACTGAGCTATCCCGTCCCCTCCACCTATACTCCATGTAAATTCCTCTTTCTCAAACGGCTCCTAATGATTTCAAATAAACTGCAACTTACTTGCGTAAGTTTACTTTAATTTTCTAGTTGATAAACTGCATGCATTATAAAGTCATGAAAAAACACGCTCTAAATTATTTTTTGCCCACGAACGAAAATGAGACATTTTTATTATCTAAAAATTTAATGCACGGACTACTAAAATAATAATCTAAACATGTAGCGTGATGTTGTTCTTAAACACTTTCAGTCCACCATTTATTGTTTGATGGCCCAAATCTGGGCTGGTATGTATAAAAGGAGAGGACTGGGTATATAAAGGTTCTTTGATTTGTCTTCGCAAGATACAGCGCTATATAAATTCCATTTATGATTATGATTATAATTGTTGTTGTTATCATTATTATTATTATCATCATCATCATCATCATCATCATTATTATTATTATTATATTATTATTATTATTATTTATTATTATTATTATTATTATTATTATTATTATTATTATTGTTGTTGTTGTTGTTGTTAAACCAGAGTTTAAAAAAAGTATTTTCTGATTCCCAGCAATTCATAAAATGAGTGGCTGAAGTCATGTATTTTCTGTACTGCGATGGGTTGGAGGGAAGAGAGAGAGAGAGAGAGAGAGAGAGGAGAGAGAGAGAGAGAGAGAGAGAGAGAGAGAGAGAGAGAGAGAGAGAGAGACAGAACAGACAGACAGACAGACAGACAGACATTATACGTAGCGTGACTGCGTGTGTGTCTATATCGCCAAGTAGTGACCACACACACGCGCGCGCACGCGCGCAGGCACACATGCAACAACTCACTCACGCACTCACGCACACACAAACACACACCAATGAACGCGCACTCACTCACGCACGCACGTACGCATATGTTGCATTCATGTGTGTAAAATGTAGAAAAACAAAGAGGACTATGGTTATATCCAAAATGTTTCTCTTCTTACAAATGAAGCAGACCAGAGAGAGAGAGAGGGGAGGGGGGAGGGAGAAGGAAAAGAGAGAGAAGGGGGGGAAGGGAAGGAGAGAGAAAGGGAGAGGGGGAGGGAGGGAGAAGGGGAGAGAAGGAGGGAGAGGGAGAGAAGGGAATGGCGAGAGAGGGAGGAGAAAGAGAGAGGGGGGGGGGGGATACAGAGAGAGAAAGAGAGAGAGAGAAGAGAGAGAGAGAGAGAGAGGAGAGAGGAGAGAAGAGAGAGAAATGAGAGGAGAGAGGAAGGACAAAGATGACGATGACGACGATGATGGTGTGTGGGTGTGTTTATTTATCTATTTATTTATTCATGTTACTTATTGAGAGGTTGTTGTAAGTGGTTACCTGCACTTGTTTCCTCCACTAATATTTTCTGCATTATCATTTTACTTATTCATGTTATTCTTTTATTTCGAGCATAATGGAATAGGCAAGCGCGCGCGTGTGTGTATACGTACATGCGTGCATACACACACGCACGCACACATGCACAGGCGCACAAACCTATAAAGCAAATGAAAAGAAACGAAAACACAAACGAACGGACAAACAAGTAAACAAACGGACAAGCAAATCAACAAGCAAATCAACAAAAAACAAGCAAACAAACAAAACGGACAAGCAAATCACCAAACAAACACAAAACGGACAAACAAATCACCAAACAAACAAACGGACAAGCAAATCAACGAACAAACAAACAACGGACAAGCAAATCAACAAGCAAACAAACAAACGGACAAGCAAATCAACAAGCAAACAAACAAACGACAAGCAAATCAACAAACAAATCAACAAACGACAAGCAAATCAACAAGCAAACAAACAAACGGACAAGCAAATCACCAAACAAACACAAACGGACAAGCAAATCAACAAACAAACAAACGGACAAGCAAAATCAACGAACAAACAAACAAACGGACAAGCAAATCAACAAGCAAACAAACAAACAGACAAGCAAATCAACAAGCAAACAAACAAACGGACGAGCAAATCAACAAACAAATCAACAAACGGACAAGCAAATCAACAAACAAATCAACAAACGGACAAGCAAATCAACAAGCAAACAAACAAATGGACGAGCATATCAACAAACAAATCAACAAACAAACAAACGGACAAGCAAACCAACCAACAAACAACCAAACGGACAAGCAAACCAACCAACAAACAAAGCGGCGACTTACCTCAGCAGGGTGGAGAAAAACACAAGGCCATCACCTCGGCTATCCTCACTCCACCACACCCACACCCAAGTCATTGTTTTCACCTTCACCCCCACTAAAATACACTTCACCACTACCACCACCAACAACAAAAAAAACCCACCCCCCAAAAAAAAAGAAAACCCCACGTCAAACTTCAACCTTTAAAAAAAAAAACCCACACCAAAATCACTTCAAAATACTCCAAACACGGAAGGAATCACAAATTCTGTATTAAAAAAAAAAAGTAAAAAAAATTCCCGGCGCGCTCGCACGCACAGCACTTCACAGCACTTCACTTCACTTCACTTCACTTTCAACGGTCACATGATGATCAGTTCACTTCTCTCCGTGTGGCTCTGGAAACAAACAAATCACCAATGATCACTTGAACACTTCAGTGAAGGAAACGATAACTCAAAACAACCAACCAACCAAAAAAAAAAAAAGAAAAAAAAGAAAGAAAGAAAAGGCAGGAAAAGGACAAGGAAACGAGGTAAGGCCTCCTCCTCCTCTACTTCCTCCTCCTCCTCCTCCTCTATCCTCCTCTTCCTCCTTCTCCTCTTCCTCCTCCCCCACCTCCTCCTTCTCCTCTACCTCCTTCCTCCTTCTCCTCCTCCTTCTCCTTTTCCTCCTCTCTACCTCTTCCTCTTTCCTCCCATTCCTCCCTCCTCCTCTCCACCTCCTCCACTACCTCTTCTTCCTTCTCCTCCTCCTGCACTTCCTTCTCCTCCACTTCCTCCTCCTCCTCCTCTTCCTCCTTCTTCTCCTCCTCCTTCTCCACCTCCTCCTCCTCCTCTTCTCCTCTCACCTCTTCCTCCACTTCCTCCACCTCCTCCTCCTTCTTCTCTCCTCTACCTCTTCCTCCTTCTTCTCCTCCTCCTTCTCCTCTACCTCTTCCTCCTCCTCCTACTCCACCTTCCTCCACCTCCTCCTCTACCTCCTTCTTCCTCCTCTACAACCTTCTTCTCCTCCTTCCTCCTCCCTCCTCCTCTACCTCCTCCTCCTCTACCTCCTTCCTCCACCTCCTCTACCTCTTCCTCTCCTCCTCTACTCTACCTCCTCCTCTACCACTTCCTCCACCTCCTCCTCCTCTACCTCTTCCTCCTCCTCCTCTACCTCCACCTTTGGCAGTGTCAGGGCTGCATATCATCAACACGCGCACTGTCGCATCTCCTGTCACTCTGTCTGCCCGCTCTCCTTGACGCTTCCTCGACACAGAGAGAAGAGAAGAGAAGAGCAGAGCAGAGAGAGAGAGACACACAGAGAGATGTATCTATCTATCTGCTGCGGTGTCGCTCGCCGCGTGGCGCATCACCATGGTGACGATCACGAGACTCGGGAAGGTAGTGATGGGGTGGGGGGGGGGGGGGGGGGGGGGGGGGGGGATGGGGGGAGAAGAGGAGGAGGAGGAGGAGGAGGAGGACAGTCTCTGGGAGAGCTGCTGCCACGTTAGTGTGATGATGCCTCAACACCTGCTGGTTTTTCCCCTGCTTTCTTTCTTTTCTTTCTTTCTTCTTTCCTGTCTTTCTTTCTTTCTTCTTCCTTCTTCCCGTCTTCTTCCTTCCGTCTGTGGTTTTATCTTCTCTTCCCTCACTCTTTTCTTGTTCTGTTTTTTTGTGTGTGTGGAAAATGTCGAGGATAATGGAATAAGCACTCATGTTGGTTTTTGTTGTTGTTGTTGTTTACATCTAGTCCCCCGTGTGTATGCACTTTTTTTGTATTGATTTTGTTTGTATGCAGGTTGTTTTTTTTGGTATTGATGTTTATTCTATTGGTTCATATTCTGTCTGTCTGTCTTCGTCTGTCTGTCTGTCTGTCTGTCTGTCTGTCTGTCTCTCTCTCTCTCTCTCTCTCTCTCTCTCTCTCTCTCTCTCTCTCTCTCTGTTACCCTTGAAAATAAAGATTCATTCATAAAATCATTCTCTCTCTCTCTCTCATCTCCTCTCATCACTCTCTCTCCTCTCTCTCTCTCTCTCTCTCCTCTCTCTCTCCTCTCTCTCTCTCTGTGTGTGTGTGTGTGTGTGTGTGTGTGTAGTCTTCAACACTGTTTGCTTACCATTTTTTTGCGATGAATTCTTGGTTTTCCGCTCCTGTTAATATTCATATGGATGTATTGCTGTTAAGTTTGTTCTGTTGATTTTGTTTGTAATCCTCCACACCCCAAAAGGGGTGAAAGGAATTAATGTCTTGATATTTGCGTATGTTGTATGTATATTGAATAAACCATTTTAAAACCAAATCTTGAATCGTGTGTGTGTGTGTGTGTGTGTGTGTGTGTGTGTGAGTGATTCAGATTCAGAATCAGATTCAGATGATTTTTTTGCCATTGAAGTCATGTAGACTTATTTGACACAACAAAAGCATCAGTTATAATTATCTATTTTTGGTTAAAAGTGATGTACTCTAAAAACATGTTGCATTCTACTTCTCTTTTTCTTTTTTCAAAACACTCATACACATATCTGATGATATCTGCTTGATATATATCAACTGTGATTATGTCACTTAATTTATGTACACAGTTTTGGTGTTCTTTGTCTTTGGTTTTGATTTTTGATAACAAATTATTTCTGAGTTTATCATATAAAATACATTCATCGAGTAAATGAAATTCATCTTCTATTTTGTTACAGTGTCTACATTTTCTGTCCTCTCTGGATATATTTTGGTGCCTCCCTTTCGCTATCATTAAATTGTGACAGCTTGTGCGAAATTTACAATACGTCTTCTTGTGTGTGTGTGTGTGTGTGTGTGTGTGTGTGTGTGTGTGTGTGGTGTGTGTGTGTGTGTGTGTGTGTGTGTGTGTGGTGAGAGAGAGAGAGAGAGAGAGAGAGAGAGAGAGAGAGAGAGAGAGAGAGAGAGAGAGAGAGAGAGAGAGAGTGATGTGTGCGTATGTGTGTGTGTGTGAGTGTTTATTTATTTATCTTATTTTATTCTTTTATATCGAGGATAATGGAATAAGCACTCGTGTGCTTTTTTACCTCCAGTACCCGTGTGTATGCGGATTTGTGAATTCTGCCATCTGTTCCCACCGGCCCACAATGGCCTACTCTTACGAAAAGCGGAACAGGATTTAACTTTTTTCTTCCTTCTTTCTTCCTTTTTTCTTAGTTTTTTTCTCTTTATTTCTTTGTTGTTGTTGTTGTTTAAATTTTTTTTATGTACGTCTGTCTGTCTTTCTCTATTTCCTCCCTTCTTTCTGTTTTTATATCCTTTTTATTTCTTTCCTTCTTTCTATTTTTTCTCTCTATTTCTTTCTTTCTTTCTTTCTCAATTTTTTTCTTTTCTTCCTTCTTTCCTTCTCTATTTCCATATTTCTTTACTTCTTTTTTCTATTTCTTTCTTTCTTTCCCTATTTCCTTTTTCTTTCCTTCTCTCTTTCTCTATTTTCTTCCTTTCATTCTTCCTTCCTTCCTTCATTCCTTCTTTCTTTCTTTCTTTCTTTCTTCCTTTCTTCCTTCCTTTATTTTTTCTTTCTCTATTTCCTTCCTTCTTTCCTTCTTTCCCTATTTCCTTTTTTTTCTTTTCTTCTCTCTTCCTCTATTTTTTCTTTCTTTCTCTGTTTTCTCCTCTCTTTCTCTATTTCCTTGCTTCCTTCTTTCCTTCCTTCCTTCCTTCCTTCCTTCATCACTTTCTTTCTTTCTCTGTTTCCTTCCTTCCTTCCTTCCTCCCTCCTTCTTTCTCTCTCTTTCTTTCCTTTTTATTTCTTTTGATCAGTCCAACTGCGTTACATGTTTTCCCGCATCCCCCCCTCCTCCCCCCCCCCCCAAAAAAAGAAAAGAAAGCGAAACGTAGAAATATCAGGACTTTTCCTAACTTTGAGGCAGTAACGGCGGCCAATGTCTGACGAGATGCAGAAGAGAGGAGAGGTAGGGTTAGGCAGGTCACGATAGCTCCATCACGTACGCAGATTCCTTGCTGCTGTCGCGGTCGTGACACTGAAACATACAGGAAACGACAAGACTTGATAACGACGTCGCCGAAACATGAAACAGTTGAAACCAGCTGCATGGAGCAGGAATGAGAAATCAGGGTTAAATAACGATGCCCTCACTTCAGCCAGTGAAGGACATTGCAGAAATAGTTGAGAAAAGGTATTCAAAACAAAACAGCAGCCAAATGCCCCCTCCCCCACCCCACCCCACAAAAAAAAAAAAAGAAAAACCCAAACCAAACAAACAAAACAAAAAAACCAAGCAAAACAACAAAAACAACAACAACAAAAAACAACACAGAGAGAGAGAGAGAGAGAGAGAGAGAGAGAGAGAGAGAGAGAGAGAGAGAGAGAGAGAGAGAGAGAGAGAGAACTGAACACTGAAAAGTTTTATTGTACTTATTGATGATAATAATAATGTATGGAATGTATATAGCGCTGAATCTTGTAAAGCAACACATCAAAGCGCTCGGCCTTGGGCCCCTATACAAAACTTGTTTGGGGGAAGGGGGGAGGTAGACAGCATAGCAGAAAACGTTTTTATCCATTCCACATTTTCAATTCTGCAAGCATACAGAATCATACTCAATATCTTCTAGTTATCATCATTCCCATCATCATCATCTTCAGCATCTAAATAATCATCACATCAGCATCTTCACTACCTTAGCAGCAGCTGCAGCAAGTATATCAACATAACCGTCATTACTTTCATCATCATCATCATCATCATCATCATAATTAGAGAGAGAGAGAGAGAGAGAGAGAGAGAGAGAGAGAGAGAGAGAGAGAGAGAGAGAGATAGAGAGAGAGAGAGAGAGCAGAAGGCAAAAAAAAAAAGGGGGGGGGTAAGGGAGAAAAAAATCGATTTTTTTTCCCATGAAGAGAGACGGGTGCAGCACTCATAAAAAAGAAGACAAAAAAGAGGGCGAAAAAAGATAGTGCTACTGAGGTACAAGAAAAACACTTCCAACAAAAACAGACACAGAAACAAATCAAAGACAAAACCAAACCCAAACCAAAGCAAATAACATCACCAAAAGACAAAGAGAACACCCTCCCAATACCGCTGGAAAATACAGTATTTTGATGAGTTAATCATTGAGGAACAATATTGCTGAGCATAAACAAACGACCATGTTGGAAGAAATTTCGCTGCAATATACAAAACAACAACAAAAACCTGGTTAGATAAGAAAAAAAGCCCCCCCCCCCCTCCCCCCCCCCCCCCCCAATATCGATGGAACATACAGAATTGATAACTTAATTATTAAGCAGCATAATATTGCTGAAAATACAAAACCATGTTGGAAGAAATTTCGCTGTAACATACAACCAAAAATTCAGGTTAGATAAGAAAAAAAATATGTCACAGAAATATACACTGCAACATATAAAAAAAAAGCACTATAAAAAGACCATCTGTGCAAGACTGGCTGAAATTCCAAGAAGGCGTAAACGCACGAATCACTGCAGCATCATTACAAGAATAAGAAGGAAGGTGGCAGGACGGTTTAGACGTTCACAAGTAGACTGCGAGGTTCTGGGTTCGATTCCCAGCCTTGCCCCTGTCTTCCCAGTTTGACAGGAAAAATCAAACTGAATGTCAAAGTCTTTTGGAGGAGACACTAAACCTGTTAGACACGATTTCTTACAGACTGGTTTAAGTCAAAAGAACCC
>CM054148.1:17119708-17122208 GCA_028751875.1 Rapana venosa | reverse complement strand
CCTGTCAGTTAACGCCCTCCTGCCGGCGCCACTGTACTGGGGAAGGGGGGGGGGGGGGGGGCTGGGGGTGGTGGGGGGGGGGGGGGGGCTGTGTGTGTGTGGGGGGTGGGGGGTGTGTGTGGTGTGGGGGGGGGGGGGGGGGGAACTGTGTGTGTGTATGTAAGTGTGTGTGTGTGTGTGTGTAAGTGTGTGCGCCTGTGTGTGTGTGTGCATGTGTGTGTATGTGTGTGTGTGTGTGGAAAGCGGAACAGGATTTAACGTGTGCGCAAGATGTTCTGCATGCGTTCACACACGGGGCCTCGGTTTATAGTCTCATCAAGTGTGTGTGTGTGTGTTTCTATGTGTATGCGTGTGTGCATGTACATGTACGTATGCGCGCTCACGCGCGCGTGTGTATGTATGTATGTATGTATGTATGTATGTATGTATGTATGCGTGTGAGTGCGTGCGCCCGCGTGTATACCTACGCGTCTTGCCCCCACTGTGTGTGTGTGCACAGCGCGTGCGGATGCACTCACTAGCTTGCGTCTTTCTGCACGTGCGTGTGTACGCGCGGTTGCGTGCGTTTTGGTACGTGAGTGGGCAGAGATGACTGCAGGCCCAACAACGACTGGCGTGACCTGGCAGCTCTGGCATCCAAGTCAGGAAATGATGCAGGCTCCTCCCCCTCTTCCATCCCGCCCCCCCCCCCCCCCCCCCCCCCCCCCCCCTCCTCGCTCCCCCCCCACACGCCCCACACCCCCTCACTCTTCACGCTTCCTCTCCACTCACCAACCAACACACCTCAGGCAGTGCTCATTGCAGTTCCTCTGGCCATCCTTCACAGTCACCCGACACATACCTGTCGCACAGGCAAGTGGTCGGTCAGTGTTCTCATCCTCATGCACTTCTATCACAGTATCTTTACACACACTTGACGAGGCTTGACGCAAAGTGAATGCTGTCAGTGGCTGTTCCTCATGAATTCGTCTACTTTCACTTAGCCGTCAGTGATCGACTTGGGCACTCTTATCACAGTTCTTGATTCAAACCATGCGCTGGGGCTTTGAGAACATCTCAAAACGCTAACGTCTGTATGACCATGCGGCTGGTTGACTGCATGGTATTCCACTTAACATTATTTATGATCGACTGCTCTCTGCGTTTAGGAGGTCTGTACTTTGCACATCTCTATTGCTGCACCTGGTGGGTCTGGTTGCCTTTGGAGATAATCTCACGTGACTGTCCGTTATGCCCCTTGCGTTATGGAGTGGGATGTATTTGATATCATCTCCATTAATCTATTTTTGTGTTTGCAAAATGCTAGGCTGCTCTTGTGTTTTGGTAGGTAGTGTTTGTAAACGAGGTTTGATATCGTTTGACTGGTCGGGGATGTGTTGTTTGTTCGGTGTAGTTATGTGTGTGTGGTTGTGTTATGGTGTTTTTTTTTTTTTATAGTTTCTGATTTTCGTTTTTTGTGTGTGCTATAAATGATAATGGACGATATTTCTAGTGTTTGTCACGTATGCCTTAAGCTTTTTGCTAATGGCGAGTTTTGATATCGGTTACTGTGTCGTTGTTGTTTGTTGTGTTGTTGGTGTTGATGTTGGTGGTGGTGGTTGGTAGTGGTGGTGTTCTTGTTTGTGAAAGGAGTCAGAAGGGTGTGTGTGTGTGTGTGTGTGTGTGTGTGTGTGTGTGTGTGTGTGTGTGTGTGTGTGTGTATGTTTGTGTGTGTGTGTGTGTGTGTGTGTGTGTGAGTGTGAGTGTGTGTGTGTTCTTCTTTAATTTAACGTCTTTTTAAATTATGTGTGTGTGTGTGTGTGTGTGTGTGTGTGGTGTGTGTGTTTTCATTTCATTTTTTTCATTTCATTTTTTTCATTTCATTTCCTTTTATTCTTGCATATCGAGGATAATGGAATAAGCACTAATGAGCTTTTTTACATCCAGTCCCCGTGTGTATGCAGTTTTGTAAATTCTGTCATCTGTTCCCACCGGTACACAATGGACTACTCTTACGAAAAGCGGAGCAGGGTTTAACGTGTGCGAAAGGTGTTCTGCGTGCGTTCGCACACGGGGCCTCGGTTTATAGTCTCATCCGAAGGACTTTTGGGGAGAGTGGAGTCTGCACTGATGTTAACTCCAGGGGGAAAATATTATCCCCTTGAACGGAAATCGAACCCGGGTCGTCAGATTGCGAGCGCATTGTTCTAACCACTGGGCTATCCCATCCTAACCCCCCCCCCCCCTTGTGTGTGTGTGTGTGTGTGTGTTGTTGTTGTTGACTTCAATTTTACGTCTGTTCACTTTTAGTGATATTAGACGCCCCCCCCCCCCCATCCCCTCCAAAAAAACAAACCAAACAAACAAACAAAAAAACAAAAACACCAAAAAAAACCCGGGAGATGTGGATGTGGTGTTAAAAAATAATAATAATAATAATCTCGAAAAACTTGGCAATGCGACAGGAATTTAAAAAAACAACAAAAAACCCCAACAAGTCATTAACGTTAATGTAACTATA
>CM054148.1:17084708-17109708 GCA_028751875.1 Rapana venosa | reverse complement strand
CATGGACACGTCACACGAACATCTGGACTGGCCAAGACTGTCCTACAGGGAACAGTACAAGGAGGGAGACGAAGAGGCAGACAGAGAAAACGATGGGAAGACAACACAGAGAGTGGAGGACTGGCCTTGAGTGGAACGATTTGCTACGGAAAGCAGAGGAGTGGAGGAAGCTGGTTACAAAATGTTCATTAGTGCCCCCACGGTCCAAGGGACTACGGGATAGGTGAGGTGAGATGAGAAGAGGTCAAACTACATGCAGACATGCCAGTGCCTTGCCTTACTCCGTTTTGTGTATACCCACATGCACAACATCATAATGTGAAAGATGCCGTCACTCATGTCAGCGTTCGTCGAGCTGGGAAACACGAAAATACCCAGCATGCACGTGAAGCGCCACCTGGGGACTAAGTTATGCCATAAATCAAGTGTGTCTTGACGCTGGATTTGAAAGTATCAAATGTAGGCTTTTGGCGAAGTGAGAGAGGGCGGTCATTCCAAATGGACGGGCCAGAAAAAAGAGAAAGAGCCAGAAGCAACAGTGGATTGCTTGACCCTGGGTGTCGGAAGCAAAAGGTGTCAGAGGTTCTGAGTGTGGAGGCCAGGATGAGTCCTAGAACGGCCACACACATGACACTGTGACCGCAGACTGCAGAGAGATAAATGAAGAGATATACACAGATAGACCGACAGATAGATAGATAGACAGACAGACAGATATAGATAGATAAATAGATAGATAAAAAGATAGATAGATATAATTAGATAGATAACTCTGCAGCTCGACTAACCCGCACAAAGAAAAAATCTGAGCACATTACCCCTCTCTTGCGATCTCTCCACTGGCTGCCTGTGCCACAAAGAATAAACTGTTAGATCAGTACTCTCTGTTACAAATGTCTCCACAAAACAGCACCCTCCTACCTCTGTAAATGTCTTCATCTGTACACTCCTTCTCGTTCCCTTCGCTCTGCTGCAGATTCCTTGTGCTTACGAATACCTAGATTTAGCCAGTCCACCGTCGGCCGTCGCTCTTTCTCTGTTTCTGGTCCATCGATTTGGAATGGCCTCCCTATCTCTCCTCGCCAAAGGCCTTCTTGTGACACTTTTAAAACCGGCCTCAAGACATATTTGTTTCAAACCTAAGATTTTCCTCTCCTGTTTCATTTCACAGCTGTCCCTGCTTTTCAACAGCCAAAAACTCCATCACCCTGCCAAAATGTATAACCCGCGTGTGTGTGTGTGTGTGTGTGTGTGTGTGTGTGTGTGTGTGTGTGTGTGTGTGTGTGGTGTGTGTGTGTGTGTGTGTGTGAGTGTGTGTGTGTGTACATTTGGACTTGTTAGAACTATTACTTGCTATTGATTGCACGACTGTGTAAGAATGAGTTGAGTGCAAGCGCTTTGCTTTGTCTGTGCAAGATACAGTGCTATATAAATTCCATTTATTATTATTATTAATAGATAGATAATAGATAAATAGATAGATAGACAATAAAAACATCTATCTATCTGTCCCGTAGTCTGATGACCGTGGGGGCACCCTCAAAGACTCAACAACCAGTTCCCTCCATTCCCCTCTCTGTTCTGCCTTTCTCAGGGTTTTGTTGAGTTCTAGGCCTGTCCATTCGCTGATGTTATCCTCCCAGCTCTTCCTTGGTCTGCCTCTTCTTCTTCCTCCTTGGACAGTGCCTTGTAAAACTGTCTTTGCAAGTCCTTTGGATCTTGTGACATGCCCATACCATTTAAGTTTACGTTTTTTCACGATCGTTAGAAGGTTCTCATAGGGTCCAATGGTTTGCTGGATTCTGTTATGCACGCTTTCGTTGCTTATGTGGTCTTTGTAGGAGATGCCAAGGAGTCTCCGAAAGCATCTCACCTCCACCGCCTGTACTCTTCTCTCCAAATCTGCAGTCAGGGTCCATGATTCACAGGCATACAGAAATATGGATATGACAAGGGAGCGCATTAGTCTGATCTTGGAGATAAGTGAGATATTTTTATCTCTCCAGATGGTGTTTAGTTTTGACAAAGCTGTTATTGTCTGTGCAGTCCTGCATACTACTTCTGGCTTGGATCCCTGGTCTGATACAATGGCTCCCAGGTACTTGAAGCTTTGAACTGTTTCCAGCTTCTGGTCATTAACCCTGATATCAGTGCTAATGCCGTTGGTGTTATTAGTCATCAGTTTGGTCTTCTCTGCACTGATTTCCATGCCGTATGTTTTGGAGGCCTTATTCAAGTGTTCTGTTAGGCTGGCAAGCTCTTTTTCTGATCCTGCTATTCCATCAATGTCATCTGCGAAGCGGAGGTTTGTGATCGTTCTGCCACCAATGCTGACTGATCCTTCATGATGTTCCAGTGCATCAGCCATGATTCTCTCAAGGAAGATGTTGAAAAGAGTGGGTGAGAGTAGACAGCCCTGCCTTACTCCAACTGTTGTTCGAAACCATTCTCCAATGTTGTTGTTGTAGTACACTGCACTGGTGACCTCGCTGTACAGCTGTTTGATGACTTGATCAGGTTTGCATTGATGCTGTAAAAATTCATGGTTGCCCACAAAGCTGCATGCCACACCCTGTCAAATGCCTTCTTAAAATCGATAAATACGTGGTAAAGGTCTTGTTGATGTTGAAGGTACCGCTCACATAGTATTCTGAGGTTGAATATCTGTTCTGTTGTGCTGCACCCTGCTCTGAAACCTGCTTGTTCCTCAGCAATGATGGTCTCTGCTTGTGGCTTCAGTCTATTCAATATTATCTGCAGCATGACCTTGCTTGGGTGGCATATGAGGCTGATTGTGCGGTAATTATGGCATTGTTGTAGATTTCCTTTCTTGGGGAGGGTGATGATGAGTGACTGTGTCCATGGTGTTGGCCATTTTCCTGTCTGCCAGATCTTGTTGCAGATTCTTAGTAGGGCGCTGATCATGGCTTCCCCTCCAGCTTGAACCAACTCAGCTGGAATGTTGTCAGCCCCTCTGACTTTCCCTTTAAATACATAAATACATAAATAAATACGATGTGGAAGGAACTACACCAGTCAGCGGAAAAGTCACAATGGCGCTGCAACAGCATTGCTACGAATCCTCTTCACGACAGTGTAGGAGGTTGCGACTTCGTTTTTTTCCAAATACTGAATTAATATAAACTAATATCGTTCACACGTGCCCTTGCTTTCTGATCGTTCCAAAGATACCTTGACATTTTCACAGAGCATTTTGATGGCTTTAAAAAAATAAATATTGTCTGGTTTGGTTGGAGTGGGTAGTGGTAGTGGTGGTGGTGGTCCTTTTTCTCAATTTGATTTTCCAGCCTCTCAGAATATATGAACTGACTGAAGACATTGTTAATACACGGGCAGGGGGTAGCCTAGTGGTTAGAGCACCGTGCTCGTGATGTGACGGCCCGGGATCGAGCCACCACGGAGACACCTCCTAGGAATTTTACCCTAGAGTTAACATCAGTGCCGACTCCACTCCCCCTTCAAAAGTCCTTCGGATGAGACTATAAACCAAGACCCTGAGAACAAACGCAGAACGCTTTAAAAACCCGTTCCGCCTTTCGGAAGAGTGGGCCATTCCGTGCTGGTAGGAATGGATGACAAAGAAGAAAAAAACCCTAAACCGCATGCACACACAGGTGTTGTGTACAGAATGCGGCTACCTTAAAAAAAAAGGTAAAGGAGTCCCATAACCTATAAGGTCGTAGGGGAGCGAGGCGTCAGAGACCTCACTTCTCTAGGGCCAGCATATTGAGGGCGGCGCCCATCTCCTCTCCCTCGCTGCTTTACCTTCCCTGACCCTAAAGAGGGCAGGTACCCATTTACAGCTGGGTGAACTGGGGGAATTGTACTGAAGCCAAGGCGCGCAAACGGTCACCCATCCAAGTGGTAACCACGCTCGACGCTGCTTAACTTGGCTGGGGGAAAGCGAGTGCTCTGACCACTGAGCTGTCCCGTCCCCTTAATGGGGGGTAAAAACAGTCGCATACGCCAAATATCACCATTGGTGAACCTTGGAGCTCTAGCCGAGGAACGAAAGTTTTGTTGTTGTTGTTGGTTGTTGTTGTTGTTATGTGTTTGTTTGTGTGCGTGTGTGTTTGTTTGAATGTGTGTGTGTTTGTGTGTGTTTGTGTTGTGTGTGTGTGTTTGTGTGTGTTTATGTGTGTGTTTGTTTGTGTTTGTTTGAGTGTGTGTGTTTGTGTGTGTGTGTGTGTGTGTGTGTGTGTTGCGTGTGTTTGCTTGTGTGTGTGTGTGTATTTGTGTGTGTTTGTGTGTGTGTGTGTGTGTGTGTGTGTGTGTGTTCTTTCTTTAATTTAATTTAACGTCTGTTCACTTAAGGTGATATTAGACCAAAGATAAAGTGTTACAATATATAGAGAAGGTGTGTGTGGGTGTGTGCATACGTACGTGCGTGTGTGTGTTGTGTGTGTGTGCACACGTGCGTGCGTGTGTGTGTGTGTGTGTTATTAGTGTCTGCGCAAGAGATAAAAGATCAGTGTGTGTTTATGTTTGTGTGCGTGTTTGTGTTTGCGTGTGTTTTACAAACTTCTTTACAATTGACGACTCTTCTTCCCATAGCGACAGGCAGACTTCAAGCAGGTCCAGTGTCATTATTCCCCCGCACTGGTCATCTTTACCAAGTGGTCACTTCCCCCGCTCTCTGGAGACTGGGCCTCTTCCCCTGCTGATCGATCGATAGTGACCACAGCTCTACGTAAGCCGTGCCGCAGTTCTGTCCAGTCCAGCCAATGCAACTAGGCGCTCGGTCTATGCTAAACTGCTGTGCAGGGGTAACTCACCTCTGACACCATCCCTTTTACCCCCACAAATAAATTGTAACTGATCGCAGTACTGAGGTAACTGGAAAACCATGACAGATTACAGTACTGAGGTCACTGGAAAAACATGACAGATTACAGTACTGAGGTAGGGTGAAAACATGACAGATTACAGTACTGAGGTCACCGGAAAACATGACAGATTACAGAACTGAGGTAGGTAGAAAACATGACAGATTACGGTACTGAGGTCACTGGAAAACATGACAGATTACAGTACTGAGGTAGGTAGAAAACATGACAGATTACAGTACTGAGGTCACTGGAAAACATGACAGATTACAGTACTGAGGTCACTGGAAAACATGACAGATTACAGTACTGAGGTCACTGGAAAACATGACAGATTACAGTACTGAGGTCACTGGAAAACATGACAGATTACAGTACTGAGGTCACTGGAAAACATGACAGATTACAGTACTGAGGTAGGTAGAAAACATGACAGATTACAGTACTGAGGTCACTGGAAAACATGACAGATTACAGAACTGAGGTCACTGGAAAACCATGACAGATCACAGTACTGAGGTAGGTAGAAAACATGACAGATTACAGTACTGAGGTAGGTGGAAAACATGACAGATTACAGTACTGAGGTAGGTGGAAAACCATGACAGATTACAGTACTGAGGTAGTGAGAAAACATGACAGATTACAGTACTGAGGTAGGTGGAAAACATGACAGATTACAGTACTGAGGTAGGTAGAAAACATGACAGATTACAGTACTGAGGTAGGTAGAAAACATGACAGATTACAGTGTTGAGGTAGGTGGAAAACATGACAGATTACAGTACTGAGGTAGGTAGAAAACATGACAGATTACAGTACTGAGGTAGGTAGAAAACATGACAGATTACAGTGTTGAGGTAGTGAGAAAACATGTCAGGTTGCACTACTGAGGTCCCTGGAAAACTATGACAGAAAACAGTACTGAGGTAGGTGGAAAACCATGACAAATTACAGCACTGAGGTAGTTAGAAAACATGACAGATTACATTACTGAGGTAGTGAGAAAACATGACAGATAGCAGTACTAAGGTAATTAGAAAACATGACAGATTACAGTACTGAGGTTACAGGAAAACCATGACAGATTACAGTACTGAGGTTACAGGAAAACCATGACAGATTAAAGAACTGAGGTCACTGGAAAATCATGACAGATTACAGTGCTGAGGTCACAGGAAAACCATGACAGATTACAGTACTGAGGTAACCGGAAAAACATGACAGATGACAGTACTGAGGTCACCGGAAAAACATGACAGATGACAGTACTGAGGTCACTAGAAAACCAAGACAGATTACAGTACTGAGGTCACCGGAAAAACATGACAGATGACAGTACTGAGGTCACTAGAAAATCATGACAGATTACAGTACTGAGGTCACCGGAAAAACATGACAGATGATAGTACTGAGGTCACTGGAAAACCAAGACAGATTACAGTACTGAGGTCACTGGAAAAAACGACAGATGACAGTACTGAGGTCACTGGAATACATGTCAGGTTGCACTACTGAGGTCACTGAAAAGCCATGACAGATTACAGTACTGAGGTCACTGAAAAACACAACAGATTACAGTACTGAGGTCACTGGGGAAAGCATGACAGATTATAGAACTGAGATCACTGGAAAACATGACAGATTACAGTACTGAGGTCACTGAAAAACATGACAGAATACAGTACTGAGGTCAGTAGAAAACATGACAGATTACAGTACTGAGGTCACTGGAAAACATGACAGAATACAGTACTGAGGTCAGTAGAAAACATGACAGATTACAGAACTGAGATCACTGGAAAAACATGAAAGATTACAGTACTGAGGTCACTGAAAAACATGACAGATTACAGTACTGAGGTCACTGGGGGAAAACATGACAGATTACAGTACTGAGGTCACTAGAAAACATACAGTACTGAGGTGGGGAACGGGATAGCTCAGTGGTCAGAGAACTCGCTTTCCCCCAGCCAAGTTAAGCAGCGTCGAGCGTGGTTACCACTTGGATGAGTGACCGTTTACGTGCTTTGGCTTCAGTACAGTTCCACAGTTCACCCAGCTGTAAGTGGGTACCTGCCCTCTTTAGGGTCAGGGAAGGTAAAGCAGCGAGGGAGAGGAGATGGGCGCCGCCCTCATTATGCTGGCCCTAGAGAAGTGAGGTCTCTGACGCCTCGCTCCCCGGTATCCAATTCTGTAGTTACAGAGGAAGACATTAATTTTTGTCGTGGGCAGATTTGACCTGCTGGCGAATGACTTTTCCGAGATAATGAGGTTTTCATTGGAGGTCGGGTTTTGCAATGACACTAGCTCTTCTGTAACTCTATACTACATTTTGTTGGCTAGTTTCTTTTCCTCTCTCTCTCTCTCTCTCTCTCTCTCCTCTCTCTCTCTCTTTTCTCTCTCTCTCTCTCTCTCTCTTCTCTCTTTTGAGGGGGTGGGGTTGTTTCGTGTTTCTTGGGGCAGGGTATTTGTTTCCTTGTTTGGTTGATTGATTGGTTGGTTGGTGTTGGGGTGTGTGTGTGTGTGTGGGGGGGGGGGGGGTGATGGGTTTTGTTGTTTTGTTTTTGCTTTGGGTTTTACTTGGGATGAAGTAGGGGTTTGAATCCAGTGATCCTTTTATTAGGTCACCAGGAATATCTTAAGAAGAAAGCTAGTTTAACACAAAACCACCTTTCGTGGATCAGTGGTCTAGAGGTAACGCGCCTGTCTAGAAAGCGAAAAAGTCCGGGTTGGAACTGTGCGGTGGTTCGAACCCCGTTTGGGCCCGAAAATTTTCCCCCATCCATTAGACCATGAGAGGTGGTCTGGGTGCTAGTCCTTCGGATGAGACGATAAACCGAGGTCCCGTGTGTTACACAAAATTATTCAGCGCACGTAAAAGAACCCACGGCAACAGGAGAGTCGTCCCTGGCAAAATTCTTAGAAAAAAGCCACTCTGATAGGTAAACAAAATACAGTTGCAGACCAAAAAAAAAAAAGGTGGCGCTGCTCTTGTGGCGACGCGCTCTTCCCGGGGAGAGAAGGCCGAATTTCACGCAGAGAAATCTCATGACTTCAGTGTGGTGTAAATAAAGTAAAGTAAAATAAACCGCTGATAGCCCCACGAACTTCTTGCTGTCACTGGTAAAAAAGGTAAAGGAGTCCCATAACCTATAAGGTCGTAGGGGAGCGAGGCGTCAGAGACCTCACTTCTCTAGGGCCAGCATATCGAGGGCGGCGCCCATCTCCTCTCCCTCGCTGCTTTACCTTCCCTGACCCTAAAGAGGGCAGGTACCCATTTACAGCTGGGTGAACTGGGGGAACTGTACTTAAGCCAAGGCGCGCAAACGGTCACCCATCCAAGTGGTAACCACGCTAGACGCTGCTTAACTTGGCTGGGGGAAGGCAAGTGCTCCGACCTCTGAGCTATCCCGTCCCCCTAGTCAAAATGGTTTAGATAGTCGACGTGCGTGTGTAGGTGTTCTTTCCTTCTGCGGTATCAGCCCAGACCTGGACCACACAGCTGCTTGACATGTCAACACAGTGAAAACATCAAAGAAATAATTGTCATAGAAAAAATGTTACACACACACACACACACACACACACACACACACACACACACCACACACACACACACACACACACACGCGCGCGCGCGCATATATAAACGAAGGTGTTTTCATTTTAAAGAAAAAAAAACCTACCTTTCTCTCGATCTCTCCTGCTCACAGGTACACTCACACACATAATTATATGCCCATACAAAACACATACAAATGTGCACACAAACAAATACGTTTTCTTTCCTTAACCCCCCCCCCCCCCCCCTCTCTCTCTCTATTGTCTCTGTCTGTCCATCTGTCTGTCTGTGCCACCCCCCCCTCTCTCTCTCTCACACACACACGCACGCACACACGCACATACAAAACACAAACAAATACGGTTTCTTTCCTTACCCCCCCCCCCCCTCTCTCTCTCTCTCTCTCTCTACTGTCTCTGACTGTCTGTCTGTCTGTCCACCTCACACACACACACACACCACACACACACACACACGCACGCACGCACGTACGTACACACACACACACACACACACACACACACACACTCAAACACAAATCAAAAAGGCGGTTTAAGTACTTTGCTGCGAGGAACCAGTGCGACAGCAACCTGAATGACAGCAAGCAAAAGAGGACAGGTCAGAAGTGACTTTCTTTATCTGACCTCACTCACACACACACACAGATAGCGAGCCAGTGGTGCTACTTATGCAAGGACAAGGTCAAGACCAGTGGTCACTCTGAGGTCAGTCAACACGAGTGTGTTACAATCCGGCCGTGAACAGTGTTCTGTCAAAACTGGGCTTTTATTGTAAGAGAGAGAGAGGGAGAGAGAGAGAGAGAGAGAGAGAGAAGAGGAGAGGGAGAGAGAGAGAGAAAGAGGGGAGAGAGAGGGAGGGAGAGAGAGGGATATATATATATATATATATATGGCCCAGGCCAAAAGTTGTGTCCGCTTTTGAGGTCAGCTAAGTGCCCAGGGAGGTATTAAACTGTTGTTACGTTGTGCAGTGCTATATTGAGACTGCCCTCAGCCACGACCAGCTCTTGGCATAACAACCCGCACTCTTCCTTACACGAGAAAAAACAAATCCTCTGAAGTCGGAGTATGGCAAAGTACTTCAAAACAATCATACACGCAAACTTCCCATCCAGAGTAGTAGACATTTCAGTCTCACAGTGATAGAGGTAGCGCGCCTGTCTAGAATGCGAAAAATCCGGGTCGGAAGTGGGCGGTGGTTCGTATCCCGTTTGGGCCCGAAACTGTTCCCCCATCCATTACACCATGAGTGGTGGTCTGGGCGCTAGTCTTTCGGATGGGACGATAAACCGAGGCCCCGTGTGTTACTCAAAATTATTCAGCGCACGTGAAAGAACCCACGGCAACAAGAGAGTTGTCCCTGGCACAATTCTTAGAGAAAAGCCACTCTGATAGGGAAATAAATACTGTTGCAGACCCCCCCCCCCCCAAAAAAAAAAAGGTGGTGCTGCTCTTGTGGCGACGCGCTCTCCCCGGAGAGAGCAGCCCAAATTTCACGCAGAGCATCTCGTGACTTAAAGTGGTATAAATGAAATAAATGAAATGAAATGAAAATGGGTGAGTCAGAGTGCACGTTCTGGATGAGTCAGAGTGCACGTTCTGGGTGATCCCCAGGGTGTATAAGCTGGGAAACGCACAACAACAACAACTACAGAGAGAACTAGCACTGTCGCAGTGGTATACTGAAGTACCCACACGTATGCCTTCCCTATAACTTGTAGCGTGCACACTCACTCTTCTCTTTCTTCGCCGTCCCAACGCTCTGACAGCAACTACTGTTGTCTGTCACAGGAGAGAAAAAAACACCGCGTTGGGCTGCCGTTAAGCGCCTGACAAATCAGGCCCAGCGCTAGCGCATCCGACTTCGGCGTGGGAGAGAATTCTTATTTCGTAAGTCTTTCTGGGGAAAAAAAGGCAGGAGAGTGGACCAAGAAGGCAGAAAATAGACAAGAAGGTGGCGACAGGAAGAAAAGGAACAAAAGAGGGATAGAAAAGAGGAAAGTCGTAGCGCAGAATTTCCAGATGGTGGCGGTGCTATTTATACTGACAGGTCCCCCCCTCACTTACCGGCACAGGGGTGTACAATCATCAGTCAGGTCACAAAGTGGTGAAGGCAATAATTAGTATGTACAATGATTACAGAGCAAACATTTCAGGCGACTATCTTTTGTAAAGGGACGTAATTGACCGTGACGGGAACAGAGAAAATAATTGTTGTATGTTAAAGACACAGTAGCTCGATCACCATGTATAAATGTTATTTACTTTAGATGCATAATAATTATCTAACACAACAAGTTTTGGTTGGGTTTGGTGGGTTTTCCTCGGATTGTTTACAGAGAGACAATAACACGTTTGGTTTTTTTGACTATGACAAATTCTTTTATTTCGAGGATAATGAATAAGCATCCACGTTCTTTTTTTACATTCAGTCCCCGCCTTTAGGGATACATCATATTATGATAACATAAACCCAATACCCATACACTCACACAGTAAAAGTTTTTTAAAAACCCAACCCCACTCCCACTACAAAAACACACCAAAAAATCAAAAGAAAGAGAGAGAGAGAGGGGGGGGGGTATATAGATGGTAAATATCTGGATAATTATTGAAAAGACAGACAGACAGGGATAGATAGATAGATAGATAGACAGACAGACAGACAGACAGACCGACAGACAGATAGATAGATAGGTACATAGATGATAGAAAAATAGCTAGATAGGTAGATAAATAATCATTGATGGACAGACAGACAGACAGTTAGATAGGTATTAAGTAGGTAGGTAGGCAGGCAGATAGGTAGACAGACAGACAGATCGATAGATCGATGAGCAGCAGAAGTACCTGGTGACAAAGGGATGGAGATGATTACACACAGTATGATACATAGGAGCATTAACAAGTGTCCAGTGTCCTTGGTCGACACATCTGTACACGGTCGCTGTCTGATCGGCAGACCTGTTCAGCTTAGTTGTCTCATCCACTTAAAAAACCACAAAGCTGGATCGGTGGTCTAGAGGTAACGCGCCTGTCTAGAAAGCGACAAGTCCGGGTCGGAAGTGTGCGGTGGTTCAAATCCCGTTTGGGCCCGAAAATTCCCCCCCCCCCCCCCCCCGATCCATTACACCATGAGTGTTGGTCTGGGGGCTAGTCTTTCGGAGGAGTCGATAAACCGAGGTCCCGTGTGTTAAACATAATTATTCAGCGCACGTAAAAGAACCCTCGGCAACAGGAGAGTCGTCCCTGGCAAAATTCTGTAGAAAAAAGCCACTCTGATAGGGAAACAAATACACTTGCAGACAGGAAAAAGAGAAGAAAAAAAAAGGTGGCGCTGTTCTTGTGGCGTTGACGCGCTCTCCCCCGGGGGGAGAGCAGCCCGAATTTCACGCAGAGAAATATGCCGTGACTGAAAAAGTGGTATAAATAAATAGATAGATAAATAAATAAATAAATAGATAAATAAATAGATAAATAAACAAACAAATAAATAAAGTTGTTTTTTTCTCCTGACCTCCCTACGAACTATGTTCTCTTCCGAGTGTTACTTGTTCCTTGTGTGTCGAGGTAGGAAGAGCCGTAGCACTGTGCTTTCCATCGCTTTCCATTGCTTTCCATTGCTTTCCATCGCTTTCCGTCGCTTTCCGTCGCTTTCCATTGCTTTCCATCGCTTTCCATTGCTTTCCACAGTTTTCCATCGCTTTCCATAGCTTTCCATCGCTTTCCATTGCTTTCCATCGCTTTCCATTGCTTTCCATCGCTTTCCATTGCTTTCCATTGCTTTCCAACGCTTTCCATCGCTGTGTCGTTCGTTCTCTGTCCTGCATGCCCAGCAACAGCGCGATCCTCGCCCCCCTCCCCTCACCTCCCCTCCCCTCCCCTCCCCTCACCCCCCTCACTCCTATCATGTGAACGCACAGTACAGTCACAGGACCCCGTGACTTCTGCCTGCCTCCTGAAAGTCTATCTCTTGCCGCCGACTCTTGGGCGGTTTTCGTGTTCTCTCTTTCTCTCTCTGTCTCTCTGTGTGTATCTGTCTGTCTCTCTCTGTGTCTGTCTGTCTGTCTGTCTCTCTCTCTGTGTCTGTCTCTGTCTCTCTGTCTCTGTCTGTCTCTGTCTGTCTGTCTGTCTTTCTGTCTGTCTCTGTGTCTGTCTGTCGCTCTCTCTGTCTGTCTGTCTCTCTCTCAGTGTCTGTCTGTCGCTCTCTCTGTGTCTTGTTTTTCTCTGTCTGTCTGTCTGTCGCTCTCTGTGTGTCTGTTTCTCTCTCTCTGTCTGTCTCTGTCTCTCTCTGTCTCCCCCTTTCTCTCTGTCTCTGTCTCTAACTCTGTCTGTCTCTCTGTCTCCCTCTGTCTCTCTGTCTGTCTCTGTTTCTCTGTCTCCCCCTCTCTCTATCTGTCTCTGTCTGTCTCTGTCTCTCTCTGTGTCTCTCTGTCTCTCCCTTTCTCTATCTCTGTCTCCCCCCTTTCTCTCTGTCTGTCTCTAACTCTGTCTGTCTCTCTGTCTCCCTCCATCTCTCTGTCTGTCTCTGTCTGTCTCTCTGTCTCCCCCCTCTCTCTCTGTCTCTGTGTGTGTGTGTGTGTCTCTCTTTCTCTATCTCTGTGTGTCTCTCTCTGTCTCTTTCTTTCTATCTGTCTCTTTCTCTCCCTGTCTCTATGTCTGTCTGTCTCTCTGTATCTTTGTCTATCTCTGTCCCTCTCCTCCTCCTCCTCCTCCCTCCCCCCCCCCCCCCCGCCCCCCGGCTCATCATCATAATTATTATCGCAAAGTACAGATGACGATCATAACAACTTTCAATCCGTAACAGCTGTCCGCCTTTATTTTCATTATTATTAGAAAAGTGTGGTGTGTTGTGTGTGTGTGTGTGTGTGTGTGTGTTGTGTGTGTGTGTGTGTGTAGGTGTGTTGTGTGTGTGAGTGTGTGTGCGTGTGTGTTTGAGTGTGTGGTGTGTGTGTGTTTGAGTGTGTGTGAGTGTGTGTGAGTGTGTGTGTGTGTGTGTGTGTGTGTGAGGTGTGTGTGAGTGTGTTGGTTGTGTGTTTGATGTGTGTGAGTGTGTGTGAGTGTGTGTGTGTGTGTGTGTGTGTGTGGTGAGTGTGGTGTGTGTTATGTGTGTGTGTGTGTGTGTGTGGTGTGTGTGTGTGTTTGAGTTGTGTGTGTGTTGTGTGAGTGGTGAGTGCGTGTGTGTGTTGTTGTGTTGTGTGTTGTGGTTTATGGTGTTGTGTGTTGTGTGTGTGTGTTGTTGTCGTGATGTGTGTGTGTGTGGGTGAGTGTGTCTGTGTGTTAGTGTGTGTGTGTGTGCGTCTCACTTGCTTGACCTGTTCGACGTCATTTCTGTCTGTCAGTGGTGTGGTCTGTGTGTTGGTCTGTGTCGTCAGTGCTTGTGGTGTAGCTTGAGTTGTCGGTGTGATGTGTATGTGTGCTTGGTTGTGTGTTTAGTTGTGTGTCGTGTTGTGTTGTTTATGTGTTGTTTGTGTCATTGTGTGTTTGTTGTTGTTGTCCGTGATTGTGTGTGTGTGTGTGTGTGTGTGTGTGTTGTGTTTTGTGTGTGTGCTTTGTTTTGTTTTTATTGTTTGTGTTTGTGTATGTGTTGTGTGTTTGTATTTGTGTATCTTTGTCCGCTTCCTCCTCCCTGCTGGTCGTCATCTTTATGTCAGTAGTTGTCGTATGTATACACTTGTCGTACAGCTGTGTTATGTGTTATATTTGTGTGTGTGTGTGTGTGTGTGTTGTGTGTGTGTGTGTTGTGTGTGTGTGTGGTTGTGTGTTGTGTTGTGTGTTGTTGTGTGTGTTGTGTGTGATGTGTGAGTGTGTGAGTGTGTGTGTTGTGTGTGGTGTGTGTGTGTGTTGTGTGTGTGTGTGTGTGTGTGTGTGTGTGTGTGTGTTGATTGTGTTGTGGTGTGTGTGTATGTTGTGTTTGTGTGTATGTGTGTGTGTGGTTGTGTGTTGTGTTGTTGTGTGTGTGTGTGTTGTGTGTGTGTGTGTGTGTGTGTGTGGTGTGTGTTGTGTTGTGTGTGTGTGTGGTGTGTGTTGTGTGTGTGTGTGTGTGTAGTGTGTTGTGTGTGTGTTTTGTGTGTGTAGTGTGTGTGTGTTGTGTGTGTGTGTGTTGTGTTGTGTATGTGTGTGTGTTGTGTTTTGTGTGTGTGTGGATGGTTTTATGTGTGTGTGTGTGTGTGTGTGTGGTGTGTGTGTGTGATGTGTGTGTGTGAGTTGTGTGTGTGTTATTGTGTGTGTTGTGTGTGCGTGGTGTATGTGTCGTGGGTGGGGTGTGTTGATTGTGTGTGATGTGTGTTGTGTGGTTGTGTGTTGTGTTTGTGTGTGTGTGTGTGTGTGTGTTGGTGTTGTGTGTGTTGTGTTGTGATGTGAGTGTGTGGTGTGTGAGTGTTTGTGTGTGTGTGTGTGTGTGTGTTGTTTTGTGTGGTATGTGTGTGTTATGTTGTGTATATGTGTGTGCGTTGAGTGTGTAGTATGTGTGCGTGTGTGTATAATTGAGTGAGTGAGTGTATGTGTGAGTGTGTGTGTTGTGTTGTGTGTGTTGTGTTGTGTTGTGTGGTGTGGTGTGATGTGTGTGTGGTGTGGGTTTGTGGGTTTGTGTGTGTGGTGATGTGGCGTGGTGTGGTGAGTGTGCATGTGTGTGTAAAATTGAGTGTGTGAGTGTATGTGTGTGTGTTGTGTTGTGTGTGTGTTGTTTTGTGTGTGTGTGTGTGTTTGTGTGTATGTGGTGTGGTATGGTGTGATGTGGTGTGGTGTGTGTGTGTGTGTTGTGTTGTGTGTATGTGTGTTGTGTGTATGTGTGTATAAATAAGTGTGGGAGTATATGTGTGAGTGTGGGAGTATATGTGTGAGTGTGTGTGTTGTGTTGTGTGTGTGCTGTGTGTGCGTGTGAGTGTGTGTGTGTGTGTTGTGGTGTGTTGTGTGTGTTGTGTTGTGCGTGTAATTGTGCGTGTGTGTATGTGTTTTATTCTTTTATATTGAGGAAAATGGAATAAGCACTCATGTGCTTTTTTACATCCAGTTCCCGTGTGTATGCGGTTTTGTAAATTCTGTCATCTGTTCCCACCGGCACGCAATGGCCTACTCTAACGAGTATGTGTGCGTGTGTGTGTGTGTGCGCGTGCGTGTGTGTGTGCGAGTGTGTAGTTGTGGTAGTGGTACTCTTGACACGAGTTGCGTGTCTTGCCGCTAATCGCATTGCCTTGACAGTGACCTGTGTAACACTGAGCAGTACTGAACTGGCAGCGCCACAATATGACGGCTGTTGTGTTTGCTATGGTCATCGTTACTGAAGTCACACCAGGCTGAATGTCACAGGAGTACAGGCACAACATTCCCATTACAGAAGTACAGTCACAACATTCTTATTACAGAAGTACAGTCACAACACTCTTATCACAGAAATACAGTCACAACATTCTTATTACAGAAATACAGTCACAACACTCTTATTACAGAAGTATAGTCACAACATTCTTATCACAGAAATAGAGTCACAACATTCGTATTACAGAAATAGAGTCACAACACTCTTATTACAGAAGTACAGCCACAACACTCTTATTACAGAAGTACAGTCACAACATTCTCATCACAGAAATAGAGTCACAACATTCGTATTACAGAAATAGAGTCACAACACTCTTATTACAGAAGTACAGTCGCAACATTCTTATTACAGAAGTACAGTCGCAACACTCTTATTACAGAAGTACAGTCACAACATTCTTATTACAGAAGTACAGTCACAACACTCTTATTACAGAAGTACAGTCACAACACTCTTATTACAGAAATACAGTCACAACATTCTTATCACAGAAATAGAGTCACAACATTCGTATTACAGAAATAGAGTCACAACACTCTTATTACAGAAGTACAGTCGCATCATTCTTATTACAGAAGTACAGTCGCAACACTCTTATTACAGAAGTACAGTCACAACATTCTTATTACAGAAGTACAGTCACAACACTCTTATTACAGAAGTACAGTCACAACATTCTTATTACGTAAGCACAGTCACAACATTTTTATTACATCAGCACAGTCACAACACTCTTATTACATTAGCAAAGTCACAACATTCTTATTACATCAGCACAGTCACAACACTCTTATTACATTATCACGGTCACAATAGTCTGGATAGTAGGCAGCCAGCGGAAAAATCGCAAGAGAGAAGTGTAATGTGCTCATATTTTTTTTCTTTCTGAGGACTAGTCGAGCTGCAGAGATTCGTATATGTTGAAGGGAGGGGATAGATGATGCTGGCAGACCAGCCAGAGGGGAATGTGCAATAGTCCAGACGTTAAAGAATGAGAGAGGTGACAAGTTTGAATGTTGCGTCAGTGGACAGGAAAATTACAGGAATACAGTCAAGACATTATGAATATTACAGTAGGGAAGTCACAACATTATGAATATCACAGTAATACAGTCAAAACATTATGAATATTATAGCAGTACATTCACAACATTATGAATATTACAATATGACAGTCACAACATTGTGAATATTAGAGCAATACAGTCACAACAGTCTGAATATTACAGAAGTAAAGTCACAACATTATAATATTACAGTAGTACAGTGACAATAATATGAATATTACAGTAATACAGTTATTACACGATGAATATTACAGTAATACAGTCACAACATTACAATATTACAGTAGTACAGTCAAAACATTATAAATATTTCAGTACACAACATTGTGAACGAAGAAACTGACAAATATTTATTCATATCTTCTTATCCATAATAGCATTTCCTTTTGTGTGGTTTCAAAGTCAAATAAACTTTGCCTTCCCTGAAATGCCACCTTCTGATAGCAACAACAACAATGATAATAATGGAAAAGTAATAACGACGACGATGATGATAGTAATTATACTAAAGAAGATAATAATAATAATAGTAACAGTGATAATGATAATGACAATAATAGTAATAGCAACAAGACTAATGTTACAACAATAACAACAATGATAAAAATAATGTTAATAATGATGACGATGATAGTTAAAAAATAGTAAATAATAATAATGATACTGATAATGATGATGAAGAAGAAGAAGAAAAACAACAACAAGAACATCAACAAAACATAATAATAATAGTAATGATGATGATGATGATAATAATAATAATAATGATGATGATAATAATAATAATAATAATAATAACAACAACAACAAGAACACCAACACCTAATATAATAATAATGATGATAATGATGATGACGACGATGATAATAATAATAATAATAATAATAATAATAATAATGGATGTTTCAACCCTCTCCCTTCCTTTTGTGGAAGTAGCACAGAGCTTTTCAAAAAAATAGATACATAGATAGATATAGATATATTTAAGAACGGGATAGCTCAGTGGTTGGAGCACTCACTTTCCCCCAGCCAAGTTAAGCAGCGTCGAGCGTGGTTGCCGGTTGGATGGGTGACCGTTTGCGCGCCTTGGCTTCAGTACAGTTCCCCCAGTTCACCCAGCTGTAAATGGGTACCTGCCCTCTTTAGGGTCAGGGAAGGTAAAGCAGCGAGGGAGAGGAGATGGGCGCCGCCCTCAATATGCTGGCCCCTAGAGAAGTGAGGTCTCTGACGCCTCGCTCCCCTACGACCTTATAGGTTATGGGACTCCTTTACCTTTTTTCCCTTTATATATTATATAATATATATAACACATATAGATATAAAACATATATATATAATTGAGAATATAAATAAAAACATAAATAAACAGACACAAGTATAAGGCAAATAAACATACAAAACAATCAACTTCACAATACATGGTTTGAAATTATGAGGGAACCAAGTAAAATGCCAAAACAAGGCACAAGCATGTAGGCCTATCTCATATTCACACCACCACCACCCACCCCCCCATCCCTTCCCCCCCCCCCCCCCCAAACACACTTGATCAGCTGTATTGGTATGTACAATAACAAAAATAAAAACTGAACAGGAGCGGAGGCTGAGTGACATTTCAAAGTGCAGGTGGTCCCTCAAATATCCAGTAGGGGGTGGGGGGGAATCGATACTGTTTGTTTACCGATCGTCTGTCTGTCTGTCTGCCTGTTTGCCTGTCTGTCTGTCTATCTGCCTGTCCGTGTGTCTGTCTGTCTGTCTGTCTGTCTGCCTGTTTGCCTGTCTGTCTGTCTATCTGCCTGTCCGTGTGTCTGTCTGTCTGCCTGTTTGCCTGTCTGTCTATCTATCTGCCTGTCCGTGTGTCTGCCTGCCTGCCTGTTTGCCTGTTTGCCTGTCTGTCTATCTGCCTGTCCGTGTGTCTGTCTGTCTGCCTGTTTGCCTGTCTGTCTGTCTATCTGCCTGTCCGTGTGTCTGTCTGTCTGTCTGCCTGTTTGCCTGCCTGTCTGTCTGTCTATCTGCCTGTCCGTGTGTCTGTCTGTCTGCCTGTTTGCCTGTCTGTCTGTCTGTCTGCCTGTCCGTGTGTCTGTCTGTCTGCCTGTTTGCCTGTCTGTCTGCCTGTCTGTCTGCCTGTCCGTCTGTCTGCCTGTTTGCCTGTCTGTCTGTCTGTCTGTCTGCCTGTCCGTGTGTCTGTCTGTCAGGTCACTCTGGCAAGTGACTGGAGAGAGGTTCACAGTGCCACTGAAAAACCAGTAACATCAGTTTGCATTTCCCCGCTGCTGTCTTTTCTTCTCGCTTCATTTTGATGGGAAAATCTCAGACTATCATGAGACTTGTTCCTTGGCAAGATTCACCGCTATATATGAATTGCATGCATGCATGCATCATCATCATCATCATCATCATCATCATCATCATCATCATCATCATCATCATCATCATCATGATAGTGATGTTAATGATGATCATCACCATGACGACCATGATGATGATGATGATGATAGTGATGATAATGATGACGACGACGATGATGGTGATGATTATCATTATTATTATTATTATTACACACAAAAAAACCCAAAACGTCACCGACTTGTACTCTTACAAAACAGTTAAGAACTCGGAGCGAAAATGGCGAAGAGAAGTCAGTATTAGCCAATAATCACAGCCATCAGTGCACAATTATCGAGAAAAACCATCCCTTGCTGTGAAGTCGTTCACTGACATCCTGGCCTCCCCCATTACACTGCTGGGCAGTAGAGAAACCCTGCTCGGCAGTAGAGAAATACTGCTGGGCAGTAGAGCAACACTGCTGGGCAGGCAGTAGAGCAACACTGCTGGGCAGGCAGTAGAGCAACACTGCTGGGCAGTAGAGCAACACTGCTGGGCAGTAGAGCAACACTGCTGGGCAGGCAGTAGAGCAACACTGCTGGGCAGTAGAGCAACACTGCTGGGCAGGCAGTAGAGCAACACTGCTGGGCAGTAGAGCAACACTGCTGGGCAGTAGAGCAACACTG
The DNA here is from genome assembly GCA_028751875.1 of Rapana venosa. Taxonomy (NCBI): domain Eukaryota; kingdom Metazoa; phylum Mollusca; class Gastropoda; order Neogastropoda; family Muricidae; genus Rapana; species Rapana venosa. The sequence continues at coordinate 17,089,877 of CM054148.1, read as the reverse complement.
CTGGGCAGTAGAGCGACACTGCTGGGCAGTAGAGCGACACTGCTGGGCAGTAGAGCAACACTGCTGGGCGGGCAGTAGAGCAACACTGCTGGGCAGTAGAGCAACACTGCTGGGCAGTAGAGCGACATTGCTGGGCAGTAGAGCGACACTGCTGGGCAGTAGAGCGACACCGCTGGGCAGTAGAGCGACACTGCTGGGCGGGCAGTAGAGCAACACTGCTGGGCGGGCAGTAGAGCAACACTGCTGGGCAGTGGAGCAACACTGCTGGGCGGGCAGTAGAGCGACACTGCTGGGCAGTAGAGCGACACTGCTAGGCAGTAGAGCGACACTGCTGGGCAGTAGAGCGACACTGCTGGGCGGGCAGTAGAGCAACACTGCTGGGCAGTGGAGCAACACTGCTGGGCAGTGGAGCAACACTGCTGGGCAGTGGAGCAACACTGCTGGGCAGTAGAGCGACACTGCTGGGCAGTAGAGCGACACTGCTAGCCTACAGCACCAGAAGCGGGCAGGGTATCGATATTATAGTCCCCATGTGTGTGTGCTCTTGGTAAACCCGTTCAGAGGAACTGAGGAAGGAGTCGAATACTACAGTTGTTATGATCACAAAAAACTATGTATGTGTTAGATATAAGTTAATGGGGAAGAGGGGGGGGGGGGGGGCGAGGGGGAGACAGAGACAGATAGGCAGACAGAAAGAGACAGGGACAGAGACAAGAGACAGAGACAGAGAGAGAGAGAGAGAGAGAGAGAAGAGAGAGAGAGAGAGAGAGAGGAGAGGGAGGGGGGGGGGGGGGAGGGGGAGGAAAAGAAAACATGCAAATGCGAAGAGAAAAAGAACTAAAACGTTGAGAAAACACTGAAAAAAGAAAAAGGAGGAGGAGAAGAAGGAGGAGGAAACGAAGAAGAAGAAGAACTTATTAAGAAGAAGAAGAAGAAGAAGAAGAAGAAGAAATTACAAGAACCAGTTGAGAATAATCACAAGATTATGACTTAGCAACAAGTGACTGAGGGAAATAGCAGACGAAAAGCAACGCGCGCGTGCGCGCGCGCGCGGACACACAACACAACACACAACGACAACACACACACACACACACACAAAACACACACACAACACAACACACACACATGTTTTTGAATACTTTTATAAGTCAATTCTGAAGGCTTATTTGAGGAGAGGAGGACAGAATGAAAAAAAACAGTGTGTATAATCACCAATTAAGATCAACTGACTGAAATTTTGACAACACCCCTCACACACACACACACACACACAACACACACACACACACACACACACACACACACATCACACACACAACACACACACACAACACACACACACACAACACACACACACAACAACACACTTAACACAATAGAATTCGACTATTTTTTGACACAGCAACCAGCACAAACCAACACAGACGAACACAAACCAACCAACAACACCAATGCACACCACACCACCACACACACCAACCACACACAACACAACACACAACCAACCAACACAACCACCACACAACAACCACACACAACACAACCAACAACAGCCAAACCAACACAACCAACCAACCAACCAAACCAACCAACCAACCAACCACCAACCAACCAACACAACCAACCAACCAACCAACCAACACAACACCAACCAACCACAACCAACCAAACCAACCAACCCAACCAACAACCAACCAACCAACCAACCAACACCAACCAACCAACCAACCAACCACACCAACCAACCAACCAACCAACCAAACCAACCAACAACAACCAACCAACCACCACCAACCAACCAACCAACCAGCCAACCAACCAACCAAACCAACCACCAACCAACCAACCAACCACCACACCACACACCCCCCCCCCCCCCCCCCCCCCCCCCCCCCCCCCCCCCCCCCCCCACCCCCCACAAAACACACACTCTCAGACAAGTCCTGTACTTACCACAGTGCCAGTGCTGGGGGGAAAATCCCCACAGATCCCAGAAAAATCCCTGGGTCAGTCTGAAGCCAGGTAGCAAGGTACTCCCGAGGAACTCTCAAGGCAGCACACTATGCCTACTTGAAGGCAAGTCATCCCCAGAATAACGCTCTAGAACTCACTAACTACAACACATCAGTCACGACAATTATTACCCTTTTGTTGTTGTTGAACATATCCACTTCCCAAACTGCTCACTTTGAGGACTTTTCCCCCGTTCTCCTGTTGAATGAAGCTGCGATAGAAAGAAGAAAAAAAGTTGCCACTCTTCGTCAGAAGAAGCAGTGGCATTGAACCCGAACTTAATTTTTTATTTTTATGCAACTGCCCTTTTACAATTTCGTACATGCGCACTTAGAAGAGCGAGAGAGAGAGAGAGAGAGAGAGAGAGGGGGGGGGGGGCGAAAGAGTGAGAGAGAGAGAGAGAAAAAGGAAGGGGGAAGGAGAGAGACCCCAGTCACTCCTGGCTATGTAACCGAAGCGACACTCAACCAGCACCGTGTGACGCTCACTGGGTGCATTTAACCTCACTCGCTTCGCTTTGCCAGCGCCTGACTGACAGACTATAGCCTGCCTGACTGCCTGCCTGCCACTTTACGTAGGCCTAACGTAGCACAGCCCAGCAGCACAACACAACACTGCTCATTTTCCGGTGAACCTTACGAAACGTGTCTGACCTTGACATCACGAGCTTAGCGAACTTGACCTGCGCGTTACCCCTTTTTGTGTGTGTGTGTGTGTTGACCATTTATTGGGTGACTGGATGTCACTGTGGCTTACTGTTCACCCCCTCTCGTCTGCACTTGGCAGGGGTCCAATGAACAGAACAGTGGGTTGGTTTGATTACATGAGTTTGGAGAGACTGACCAATCCTTGTGGTAGGATTGCTGAACCAGTCGGCTATAGAGTAGTGACTGACCAAAGCTTACACTGTCTTTCTAGGCTTTTAGTAATGAAGAACATTAACAGTACCTTGTGCTTATGTTGGCCCAGTATTGGTTGGGCCTGGGATATGACACTCATGGATCTCTATTTATTTTATTTTATTTTATTTTATTTTATTCTTTTATATTGAGGATAATGGAATAAGCACTGATGTGCTTTTTTTTACATCCAGTCCCCGTGTGTATGCGGTTTTGTAAATTCTGTCATCTGTTCCCACAGGCACACAATGGCCTACTCTTACGAAAAGCGGAATAGGATTTAACGTGTGCGCAAGATGTTGTGAGTGTGAATGTGTGTGTGTGTGTGTGAGTGTGTGATTTCCAGCAAGAGGCTCTTTCAGGTTGTGCCCAGTGTTCTTTGTTTTCAGGAAGTATTCAAAAACAAAATGCCGGTTGAGGGGTGCCCAGTAATGTTGGGGTACATGCTGAACTCTGCTGTAAAAGAAATGGTGCTGTCTTCCTTCAAAGTGAAGAATGATAAAGGTGACCAATCCGTTGCACGCAGTTTGACCTGTAGCCATACCCTTGTCACTAAGCTTCAAAATGCAACTTTTCGAAAAGAAGTGTTGGTTACAAATGACTAGAGACAGAAGGGGGGCAGAAGGGCACAGAACGATCCAGGAGGACAAGGCAAGCACTGCCATTCAGTCTTCCCCCGAGTTACTTTCACCCACCCTTCCAGTCTGATGTACTCTGCTAACCAGGCTGCTATTGTTGTTGTTGTTGCTTCGATTTTACGTCTGTTCACTCAAAGTGATAATAAACTAGTGATGCTGATGTGGACATATGCCTGTGTGTGACAGCCATTATGCTCTAGTGTATGGAAATTATTAGTACAGTCAGACATTGACAAATCACTTAACATGACAGACACACAGTGACACTGTCATACCACATGCTGTAAGTGAGCAGTCCTGCAGTGAATTATAGAATACAATAAACAAGTGTGATAGTGGTGATGGGGATGAGGTGAAATATTATTTAGGTAAAAGTGCTGATGCGGTGAAGGATACTATCTCTGGTGATGTGAATGTGATGAAAGGTGATATATGTAATGATATGAATGAGATGAAAGACAATGATTTCGAAGTAGGTGCAGAGTGTGCAAAACGTGATGAGACTGATATGTGTATTAATAATAATAATAATACATGAAATTTATATAGCGCCATATCTCGAAAAAAAAACCCAAATCATAGCGCTTTCGTTCATCCCACTCATTCACATGCAGCCAGTTACAATCAATAGTTTTTACAAATTCAAATGTATACATTCACACGCACACACACACACACACACATAAAGGTTATACACTTCGGCAGGGTGGTGGGGGTTTGTCTGTTGAGGGCAGGGACACAAATGAGATGGAACAAGAGAGGAGAATCTTAGGTTTGAAATAAATGAGTCTTGAGGCCGGATTTAAAAGCTTCATGCTTTTGGCGGGGTAGGGGGGGGGGGGGGGGGGGGGAGGGAGGTCATTCCAGATCGATGGACCAGAAACAGAGAAAGAGCGACGGCCAACGGTGGACTGATTGAATCTAGGTGTTCTTAAGCACAAGGTATCTGCAGCAGAGCGGAGGGAACGAGAAGGAGTGTACAGATGAAGACATTCACAGAGGTAGGAAGGTGCTGTTTTGTGGAGGCATCTGTAACAGAGGGTACTGATCTTATAGTTTACTCTCTGTGGCACAGGCAGCCAGTGGAAAGATAGCAAGAGAGGAGTAATGTGCTCAGATTTTTTCTTTCTGAGGACTAGTCGAGCTGCAGAGTTTTGTATATGTTGAAGGGAGTGGATAGATGAAGCTGGGAGACCGGCCAGAAGAGAATTGCAATAGTCCAGTATTGAACAGTATTGAACAGTATAGTATTGAACATGTGAATAATCCTAGTGAAAATAAAAAAGCGAGAAATTACCCTGAGAGACATTGCTGATATCATCCAAAAAATTGTATGATTTTAAGACGTCAGGTCAAAGTCAACAACACTTTACTCATCCCATGAAGGGCAGCTACAAATTCCAGATGCAAGATCTGAAACAGTCTGATTCGGAAAAGTACAAGTAAAGAGGAAATCCTGACAGACATGGCTCGTCACTGACTTGCTTTGTGCACAACCTTGCCACAACATACACTGAATGTCTTGTTGTAATATGTGTATGCACGTGTGGTTGAATGGAGAATAATTTGTATCACAGTTAACATCAATTTATACTATGTAATTATTACTATGCCCT
>CM054148.1:17067208-17079708 GCA_028751875.1 Rapana venosa | reverse complement strand
GAAAGATAGATAGAGAGAGAGAGAGGGAGAGAGAGAGAGAGAGAGAGGAGAGAGAGAGAGAGAGAGAGAGAGAGAGAGAGAGAGAGAGAGAAGAGAGAGAGCTTACACGAGGCGCTGAAGGGGAAGTCCCAACATCAGCAGCATCAGCAACAACAGCAGCAACAACAGCAGCAACAGCAGCAACAACAGCAGCAACAGCAGCAACAACAGCAGCAACAGCAGCAACAGCAGCAGCAACAGCAGCAACAACAGCAGCAACAGCAGCAGCAACAGCAGCAACAGCAATAACAACAAAAGCTGCAGCACCAGCAACAACAGCAGCAACAACAACAGAAACAGCAACAACAGTTGCAGCACCAGCAACAACAGCAGAAACAGCAACAACAGCAGAAACAGCAACAGCAACAACAACAGCTGCAGCAACAGCAACAACAGCAGCAACAACAATAGCAACAGCAACAACAACAGCAACATTAACAGCAACAGCAACAACAGCAGCAATAGCAACAATAGCAGCAGCAGCAACAGCAGCAACAACAACAGTAACAACAACAGCGGGAGCAACAACAGCAGCAGAAGCTGTAACAACAATAACTACAATCGCAGCAGTCCTTGGAGTTTATAGTAATACCTACATGCAGTATTGAGTATTATGTACTTGAGCAACAACAGTCATTCATACACCCATACATCCAAACACCCATCCACCCCATTCATTCATCCATCCCCCCACCCTAACCATCCATCCACCCACCCACCCACCCATCGGGTGGATCGGTGGTCTAAAGGTAACGCACCTGCCTATAAGCAAAAAGTCCGGGTCGAAAGTGTGCGGTGGTTTGATCCCCGTTTGGGCCAAAAAACTTTCCCCCCATCCGTTAGACCTTGAGTGGTGGTCTGGATGAGACGATAAACAGAGGTACCGTGTGTTACACATAATATAGCGCACGTAAATGAACCCACGGCAACAAGACAGTTGTCCCTGACAAAATTCCGTAGAAAAAAGCCGCTCTGATAGGGAAACAAATACAATTACAGACAGGAAAAGAAAAAAAAAAGTAATGGGGGGCGCTGCTCTTGTGGCGACGCGCTCTCTCCAGGGAGAACAGCCCGAATTTCACGCAGAGAAATCTGCCGTGACTCAAAAGTGGTATAAAATAAAAAGTAAAATCCGCCCACCTACCCTTCCATTCATCCACCATCTATCCATCCATCCTACACACCCATCCATCCTCCACACCCACCCACCCATCCATTCACCCACTTTCCCGCCCATATTCTAACCACCGTCCACCACCACACCCACTCACCCACCCATCCATCCTACCACCCATCCTTCCTGCAACCCACCTACCCACTCACCCACCCATCCTTCCACGTCCACCCATCCGTCCACCCATCATCCACTGATCCACCCATCCATCCATCTATCCACCCACTCATCCATCCACCCGCCCACCTACCCACCAACCCATCCATCCATCCACCACCTACCATCCATCCACCTGCCCACCCACCCAATCCATCCATCCACCCGCCCACCCATCCATCCTTCCACCCACCACCCCTCACCACCCACCAACCCCACCATCCATCCCCCCCCACCACAGCCACCCTCCCCCCACCCACTCACCCACCAATTTGCCCCACAGCACCAGCACAGCACGCACGCACAGCACAGCAAGCCACGCCGCCACAGCGCACCAGCACCAGCCCGCCAGCCAGCCAACGTGCTCTGACACCGCAATGGCTACCTACCTGCCATTAGCGCCGCCATTGTCCCCGCCCCCCCCCCCCCCCCCCCCACCTGCCGATGGCTCCCCTTATGGCCGCCATATCCCCCCCCCCCCCCACCCCCCAACTGATCCCCCTATCCGCCTTTTGTCTTCCTGAGTAGGAAGCGGGTAGCTGAGGAGATGGCAACGGGGAGAGTCTGGTTTTCAACGTTCGCAGTTGAGGAGAGGGGAGGGGAGGAGAGGGGAGGGGAGGGGAAAGGAGAGCGGCAGGGGGTGGCGGCAGTTATGTCAGCCATTACGTCTTGACCATCTCCTGGCAGAAAAAAAAGCAATGACGGTCTGTAAATTAATTGTTTCTGGTCCTCTTTCTTCTCCTAGCTTTGCTCCAATCTGACTGCGCGTGCTGTTGTTCGGGGGGGAATGGCTGGTTCGTGGAGAAGGGTAGGATATGGGTAGTGTGATTATGGTGGTGGTTGTCATTACTGTGGTATCATGGGAAGCTCCTTACCGCCGACAGCGTTGATGGAGGCAGGGCAGGGTGGCTGGCATCGTTAGTTGTTGTTGTTGCTGTTTGAGGGGGGGGGGTTGTTGCTTTTTTTATTTTGTATTTTTCTGTCTTGTATTGCGTTGTCGTTCTACTTGATAACTTTAGGGTTCGTTTGGATTTCGGAGTCAAGCCTTGCTTTGTACGTTTTCCTTCCAGCAGTAGCAGGCAGACTTTCTGACTACGGACTGTTGGAGGATTGTTCGATTCTTGGCGTCGTTGTTTTGGTGTAGTATGAGTGGGGATTTTTACGATCTCCTAGGTCAAATTCCAGTGCAGACCTGCCAAGTGCTTTAATTCCCTTCGTGTGTATATATATATATATATATATATATATATATATATATATATATATATATATATATTATATATATATATATATATGCAGAAGATCAAGTATGCACTTTAAAGGATCCCGTCATTCATGTCAGAGTTCGGTGGGTTACGGAAACAAAAACATACCCAGCTTCCATCTTGTACAATGAAATAAGCTGCTCTGGTCAGAGTGTGTCAGCCGAGGCCAGCGGGCAGACCTCCTGCAGAGTGACAAGCACAGGAGAAGACCTGGCACTACACACCCCACCTGGTAAGGGAGGGAAGGCAGAGAAGAAGAAGAGAAGAGATGAGGTGACTCGCTGATGAACAGTAAGCAATCTTCACCAACAAGAACACTACAGGTCTTTGCTCATTTAGTAAAAGGTAAAGGTAAAGGTGTCCCATAACCTATGTGGTCGTAGGGGAGCAAGGCGTCAGAGACCTCAGCTTCTCTAGGGGCCAGCATATTGAGGGCGGCGCCCATCTCCTCTCCCTCGCTGCTTTACCTTCCCTGACCCCAAAGAGGGCAGGTACCCATTTACAGCTGGGTGAACTGGGGGAACTGTACTGAAGCCAAGGCGCGCAAACGGTCACCCATCCAAGAGGTCACCACGCTCGATGCTGCTTAACTTAGCTGGGGGAAAGCGAGTGCTCTGACCACTGAGCTATCCCGTCCCCTGTATGCATCAAGAGCTCATGAGCTCAGTCTTCAATGGAATAAACAGCTAGCACAGACACCATCAACTCTCATTCACGTCAAGACTGATTTAAAAAATAAAATTAGAGGCGATCTGATGAAACACCAAAGAAAGTAAGCCTGAAGTTCACACATTCTAGAGCTCCGAGGTTCACCAATGCATGGGGATATTTTGCGTAAGCAACCGTTTGTGCCTACCATGAAGGTAGCCGCATTCCGATTTCGGGATGATGTCTAAGCACGAAACTAGTGTGCTTGCAGTTTTTAAAAAAAAAAGTCATCCCTTCCCACAGACACACTATGGCCTGCTCTTATGAAAGGCAGAACGGGTTTTAACGTGTGCGCAAGATGTTCTGCGTGCGTTCGCACACAGTACAACGCCTAGGTTTATAGTCTCATCCGAAAGACTTTCGGGGGAGTGTAGTTGGCACTGATGTTAGCTCCAAGGAGAAAATCCCCTTGAACGGGTGTCTCGGTGGTGGCTCAAACCTGGGATCGACCCCAGGTCGTCAGTCACATCGCGAGCGGAACGCTGTACCCACCATTAAGGAACACAATACCCTCATCATTCCATTCCTTAATTAAGGAAAACAAAAAACAAAAACAAATCCAGGCTGTGCTGAGGTCGCCAGCCATTCCGCTTAATCTACCATCCCCGTGTTACAAAGAAACGCATAAAAGTTTATTGAAGGCTTTAATGTACAAAAAAAGGTACAAATAAAAATACTACAATTATGGGCAAAAGCACTAGAGAATGGACATCCTGTTCCAACCCTAATGTTAACAACATCACTACCTGGTCGCCAGAACAACATAACACAGGAAAAATGTCTTAACATTTGAAAGATTTGCTTGAAATAAAGGCAGGCAAAGGGACTGGGAAGGCAAAATACAAGCAAGAGAAATAATAGAGGAGTAACAAACAAAAAAAGATAGAAACGAAGTCAGGACAGAAGTCCACAGTTATCCAGTTATGTAAAGCGTGACTGCGCAGACGACATGTTTAAATTAATCAGTTTCCCTTCTAATCCATTTCAAACCCCGCCAAAATAGGCGCATTTGGGCAGTAATGATCTTGGAGAGAGATGCAAAGCCCCCAAGTTTGATCGACACAAAATTGTTAAATGCGTAGATGTGACATAATTCTGTAATGACGTACGCTGTTACGTTAAGATAATTCTTTTACTGATTACTTTAATTTTCCGAGGTTGCGGACGTGTGGGTTAAAACAAGGCTATCGACGTGAAGTGGACAGGAGGGACAGAGGAGAACTCCTGTGGTCTCTGGAGGAAACTTACTCCTTTCCTTCACCAGCTGGGCTGCCAACACACACTTCCGGTCAAGATGGCGACTAACAAACGTTAATATTTCTAGCTACGTGAACACAGAGATCTTGTGATTGGGGTGATCGTGGCTGAAATGTTACGAAAAAAAGGGATGTGACACGAAATTCTACGCTGTAACTAAAGGGAGAAAGGTTGGAGTCTTCACTGCTTGGAACGAGGCAAGTGAATCTGTTTTAGGTTACCAGGGAGCAGCCCACAAAAAGCTATGACAGTTTAGAAAAAGCCATTGAAGCAATGAAACAATCTGGAATTAGGTGTCCACCAGTGTATGGCTACAGTAAAAACGAAAGTGACAAAAACAAAGATAATGAAGATGATGATGAATACAAAATTGACGAAAAAAGCGACAACACTCAAGAAACTGACAGAAACGACTTTCCGACAGCGAACGGACAGACTTGCATATGCAGCAGAGCAGTTGAAGGACGTACCTTGAAGTGCAGTGAGTGCAATAGAAAAATACATTGGACCTGTACCTCACTCCCCAAGTACCAAAAAAAAAATAATCTTCAAATCTTCACAGACTGGAAAGTGCCAGACAAAAATGTCCTAAACTGACATTTCCTATCGTCTTTGTCAGCCTGCCAATCGCGGAAAACAAACCAGTTGGTTTTCCAGAAAAGTTAGGAAACTCTACTCGCTCTACGTACGCAATCTCGATTGAGATTTTATTCATCTAACATCTTTTTTTATTGCCGTTATTTTGGGGTTGTTGTGTTTTCATGAGTGTCGATAGAAAACGATGAGTTCAGGAATTTTTTTTAAAAGTCCAGTTACGTTTGGACCAGGTTCGCGCAGTTGAAGGCCTTAATCGAGTTAGGGACAAAAACACCGTTAACGACACCACAGCCAAGGCATTATTTATTTATTTATTATTTTAAAAAAAAGATTTGTCATGTAATGGTGGGGGGGGGGGGGGGGGAGGGGAGGGGGGGGGGGGGGGGGGGGGGGGGGGGGGGGTAGCGTGGTTGGTTAGAGCGGTGCGCATTGCGCTCGTGATTTGCTGACTCGGGTTCGAATGTATTTTTCCCTGGAGTTTAACATCAGTGCCGACTCCATTCCCCCCAAAAGTCCTTCGGATGAGACTATAAACCGAGGTCCCAAATACGAACGCACTCAGACCATCTTGCGCACACGTTAAAACCTGTTCCGCTTTTCGGAGGAGTAGGCGATTGTGTTCCGGTGGGAACAGATGACAAAATTGACAAAACTGCATACACACGGGGACTTCCATTATCCTCGAAATAAAAGATTGATTTAAAAAATCTGACACTGGGGTTAGGGTGTTGATATATATCCTAGCCAGGTAGAGTGATTCCATTGGCTGACGTAGCCAAATGGTTAGAGCCAAAGGCGTTGTGGTTTTACAGTGATTTGAGCGGGCGGTTCCAGTCCTTTCTGAAATGTCCCTTTGAGGGCATTTTCAGGTCTGCATTCCAGTTCACCTTTCAGATGGTAAAACAGTGTATATTGTGGATCGGTGGTCTAGAGGTAACACACCTGCCTAGAAAGCTAGAAGCCCGAGTTTGATCCCCATTTGTGCCCGGTACTTTTCCCCTAATCCACTACACCTTGAGTAGAGGTGTTGGGTGCTAGTCTTTCGGATGAGACGATAAACCGAGGTCCCGTGTGCAAGCATTACTGGGCTGAAGCATGAACATTAGAATATTAAAGACGGAAACAGATAGAAAGACAAAAACAGAGAGAAAGGCAGAAACAGAGATAAAGACGGAAACAGAGAGAAAGACGGAAACAGAGAGAAAGACGGAAACAGAGATAAAGACGGAAACAGAGATAAAGACAGAAGCAGAGATAAAGACGGAAGCAGAGATAAAGATTCTTTTCTTCTCCTATTTCCTTTATTTCTCAATTTGTGCTTTTTTCATCCAGTCCCCGCGTGTATGCAGTTTTGTCAATTTTTCCATCCGTTCCCACCGGCACACAATGGCCTACTCTTCCAAAAAGCGGAACGGGTTTTAAAGTGTGCGGATGATGTTCAGCGATAGAAACAGAGAGAAAGATAAAAACAGAGAGAAAGATAAAAACAGAGAGAAAGATAGAAACCTTCAAAAAGTGGATCTATAGAAAAATGGCAAAAAACGAGTTGGAAAGGCAAACTACCAAACAAGCAAGTTCTCCTTTTACAAGAAGTAAAAAAAACAACAACCCAAAAAACCAAAACGATTGAAAACAGCCTCAAACCCTTAAACTCTCATCTCTTGGCCATGTAGTGAGACATAACTACCCCAAACAGTGCTGACACACAGGGAGAGAGGAAGGACGGACAGAGAGGTAGATAGAGGAAACTGACCAAGACGTCCATGGACATGGACAGAGGAGGTCAGAGACTGGACAGGCAGCAGTGGGCTGGCTGAGTGCATGCGATGACTGGCCCAAGACTGGAGAGCCATGGCACATCCACCCTGGTCCTAGGACGGCATCTAACCCATCCACCCATCTATCCATCCACCCATCCACCCATCTATCCATCCACCCATCTATCCATCCACCCATCTACCCATCCACCCATCTATCCATCCACCCATCTACCCATCCACCCATCTATCCATCCATCCATCTACCCATCCACCCATCTATCCATCCACCCATCTACCATCCACCCATCTACCCATCCACCCATCTATCCATCCACCCATCAACCATCTATCCATCACCCATCCACCCATCTATCCATCCACCCATCTACCCATCCACCCATCTATCCATCCACCCATCTACCCATCCACCCATCTATCCATCCATCCATCACCATCCACCCATCTATCCATCCACCCATCCAACCATCTACCCATCCACCCATCTATCCATCCACCCATCCACCCATCCAACCATCTATCCATCCACCATCTACCATCTATCCATCCACCCATCTATCCATCCGCCCATCTATCCATCCACCCATCTACCCATCCACCCATCTATCCATCCACCCATCTACCCATCCACCCATCTATCCATCCACCCATCCACCCATCTACCTATCCACCCATCTATCCATCCACCCATCCACCCATCTATCCATCCACCCATCTACCCATCCACCCATCTATCCATCCACATCCACCATCTATCCACGGAAATACACTATTCTGGGAAATTGGCAAAGACATCAGACAGAGGTGACAGGCTACCTTCACATCAAGCATTCGACCTCGGCATGTTCTGTAACTGTGCCACTCTTTATGTGTGCTGCTGTGCCTAAAAAATGTGGATTAACACTCTGTAACTGTGCCACTCTATGTCTGCTGTTGTGCCTTAAAAATGCGGATGAACATTTTGTAACTGTGCCACTCTTTAATGTCTGGTGTTGTGCCTTTAATGCAGATTATCCCTGACCTCATTAGTTTTCATAATCAGCCATTAGTGTCCCTTATTGGAGGATAGTGTAGTCATTAATCTCGCTCATTAACTGGATTAGTGCGGAAAGACAGTGGACTTATGAAGCCAAAAGGAGACTATAGCTCTGGCTCTGCAACCTTGAACAACTGCGCCCAGACTGGCATAATAATAATAATAATAATAATAATAATAATAATAATAATAATAATATATGGAATTTATATAGCGCTGAATCTTGTAAAAAACAAACAAATCGAAGCGCATGTCGGCCACGTGCTGTTTGTGTCTGGCCTTGACCTTGACCTGGTTTCAGCCTTGTGGGGGGAGCATGAGGCGATCAAGACCATCTGGTACTGAGACTGTATCTCCGTGCCGACTCCACTCTCCCCCCAAAAGTCCTTCGGATGAGACTAGTAACCGAGGTCCCGTGTGCGAACGCACGCAGAGCATCTTACGCACACGTTAAAACCCGTTCTGCTTTTCGGAAGAGTAGGCCATTGTGAGGCGGTGGGAACGGATGACAAAATTTACAAAACTGTATACACACGATGACTGGGTGTAATAAAGCACATAAGTGCTCATTCCATTATCCTCGAAATGAAAGAATAAATAAATAGAATGCGACACGAAAACTCCCCATTCTTAAGCAAAACAAGGCAAGGCAAAGGCAAAGGCAAGGCAAACAAGGCAAAGCACAGCAAAGTAAATTAAAGCAAGGCAAGGCAAGGCAAAGATAGGCAAGGCACAGCAAGGTAAGGCAAGGCAAGGTACAGCAAGGCAAGGCAAGGCAAAGATAGGCAAGGCAAGGTAAGGCAAGGCAAGGTACAGCACGGCAAGGCAAGGCAAAGATAGGCAAGGCACAGCAAGGCAAGGCACAGCAAGGCAAGGCAAGGATAGGCAAGGCACAGCAAGGCAAGGCAAGGCAAAGCAAATAAGGCAAGGTAAGGCAAGGCAAGGCAAGGTAAAGATAGGAAAGGCAAGGCAAGGAAAGGTAAATCAAGGCAAGGCAAGGAAAGGTAAATCAAGGCAAGGCAATGTCATGTAAGGCAAGGCAAGGCAAATTTTACTTCAAACCCCCTGAAAGGCACATCGAAGTGTGAGGTAATGATTGCCTGTTGTGATTGCCTCACTCTGCCTCACTCAAAACATAATAATAATAATAATAATAATAATAATAATAATAATGTATGGAACTTATATAGCGCTGAATCTTGTAAAGCAACAAATCAAAGCGCTCAAAACATCAAACACGGCCCGACCTTGAGAAAGAAACACACATCACTGAAGTTGTCATTGAAGCAACATCGCTTTCATGCATCAACAGGTAACTCATATGAATATATTTTTAAACAGTAAAAACGCGCACCAGAAAACTAAGTGAGAATAAACCAGCGCAAAAAAATATTGGAAGAAAGTAAAAGGAGGAGAGAGAGAGAGAGGAGGGAGGGGGGGGGGGGGGAGCGAGAGAGAGAGAGAGAGATAGAGAGAGAGAGTTGTGTGTGTGTCTGTGTCTGTCTGTGTCTGTCTCTGTGTCTGTGTGCATGGTCGTAGGTGTGTTTTTGAATACGTGCGTTCGCTCGTTCTTGTATTTAACGTATGTTCACTTTAAGTGATATTAGACGGGGAGAAAAAGACCTATAGCAAAAAAAAAATACATTAGAAGACGGAAAGAGAGTCGTGTAACAAAGCAGTGTTCAAACAAATCGATGTAACGCCTAAAAATGCAGATAGGGAAAACAATATCAAAGAACTTTAAAGAAACGCGAAAACTGGGCTATGTAAAGAGACTTCGAAATAACAAAAAGAATGTTTTCATCCGACAGAATTACACGTACACTTTCTTCAGAAGCAATTTTGTCTAAAAAGTTTGTGGGTAAGAAACTGTGAAGCTTCTGACAAAACAATAAACAGTGTTCCAGAGAAAATTGTTCTCCACAAATGCACTTTACATTTGTAAAAAAAAACTTTGTTCTGAGAGCATTAAGTCGTATTCTGCAAGAAATGGTGGTAGTCAGTCTCGCATAGAATATTGAAGAGTACGATGTTTTTTGTCTTTAAATATGATTTAAAGATGCTATACTTTTCTGTGATACAAGGATCACATTTGTACGATCATGAAGTCGCTTTAAAGAAGTTTGTTTTCTCTAACAAAAGGAAGGATTCCTTGGTTGAAGGACTTACAAAAAATTCAGAAGACTGTTCTAAACTTTGTGCGCCTTTTTTTCGCTGCTTTATCAACTTTTTCGTTACCATAGAGACCAACATGAGAGGGCACCCAACACAAACTGACATCTGTACCTTTAATTCTCAGGCAGTGTATCAAATAATTTATATCAATAATAAAATCGGGTCATGTTTCCACATTAAAAGAGAGGATCATCAGAAGCAACAACATCAGCTTCTGCACCAAATATCACCTCTACAAATCCCTCGTGATATCTATCCTCCCATATGGCTGTGAATCATGGACTCTGTCAGCAGAACTAGAGAGGAGAATCCAAGCATTCGAGAACAAGTGCCACAGAAGACTCCTCAAAATATCATACAAAGAACACAAGACCAACAACTATGTGATAGAAGAAATCAAAAAGCGTGTGGGTCCCCAAGAACCTCTGCTCTCCACCATAAAGAGGAGAAAACTGATGTGGTTTGGTCACACCACAAGACACAACACCTTAGCAAAACCATCTTGCAGGGAACGGTTGAAGGCAAGAGAAGAAGAGGCCGCCAAAAGAAATCATGGGTTGACAACATCAAAGACTGGACCGCCCAACCCCTGCAACACCTTCTACTAGCCACACAGGATCGTGAAGAATGGAAAAAGATCTCTGTTGCGTCTTCTCTCATGTCCCCCCTACGTCCTTTGGGACATGGGACTGAGTGAGTGAGAGTGAGTGAAGGCTTGTAAAACATATTTTGAATCAACAAAAAAGGCCACTTTAAACAAACATTGAGGCAGATTAATCAAGTATTCTAAACCGAAAAAGATAGCAACAAACTCCGCTGTCAAGACTGACAAATTGTATACGTGCGTGTGTGTGTGTGTGTTTGTGCGCACGCAAGTGCTTATGTTCATGCATACACGTGATGCTTTCCTGCTCGTACACGCGCGCGCGTGCGTGCGTGTGTGTGTGTGTGTTGTGTGTGTGTGTGTGCGTGTGTGTGTATGGTGTGTGTGTGTGTGTGTGTGTGTGTGCGTGTGTGTGTGTTTGTGTGTATGCGCGCGCGCACCAGTTGGTGTTGACCAGCATTTATTGCATGCATACAAAGAACAGCTTCAGTTCAGGCGGCGACTCGGCTGATAGCTAGCTGCTCAGCTGCACTGACCGTTCTCTCTAGCAGGGCTGAGGGAGAGAGAGGCTGAACCCTGAACACACGCCGCACGCCGTGAACAGCCAGGGAAAGAGCGGCGGCGATGACATTCAGACCTGGCCAGTGACCACTTTCTAGTGCTTCGGGGAATGGCTCGATGAAAAAAACTATCTATCTCTATCTATCTATCTATCTGTCCCGTAGTCTGACGACCGTGGGGGCACCCTCAAAGACTCAGCAACCAGTTCCCTCCATTCCTCTCTCTGTTCTGCCTTTCTCAGGGTTTTGTTGAGTTCTAGGCCTGTCCATTCACTGATGTTATCCTCCCAGCTCTTCCTTGGTCTGCCTCTTCTTCTTCCTCCTTGGACAGTGCCTTGCAAAACTGTCTTTGTAATTCCTTGGGATCTTGTGACATGCCCATACCACTTAAGTTTACGCTTTTTCACGATCGTTAGAAGGTTCTCATAGGGTCCAATGGTTTGCTGGATTCTGTTATGCACGCTTTCGTTGCTTATGTGGTCTTTGTAGGAGATCCCAAGGAGTCTCCGAAAGCATCTCATCTCCACTGCCTGTACTCTTCTCTCCAAATCTGCAGTCAGGGTCCATGATTCACAGGCATACAGAAAGATGGATATGACAAGGGAGCGCATTAGTCTGATCTTGGAGATAAGTGAGATATTCTTGTCTCTCCAGATGGTGTTTAGTTTTGACAAAGCTGTTATTGTCTGTGCAGTCCTGCATACTACTTCTGGCTTGGATCCCTGGTCTGATACAATGGCTCCCAGGTACTTGAAGCTTTGAACTGTTTCCAGCTTCTGGTCATTAACCCTGATATCAGTGCAAAATGCCGTTGGTGTTATTAGTCATCAGTTTGGTCTTCTCTGCACTGATTTCCATGCCGTATGTTTTTTTAGGCCTTATCCAAGTGTTCTGTTAGGCTGGCAAGCTCTTTTTCTGATCCTGCTATTCCATCAATGTCATCTGCGAAGCGGAGGTTTGTGATCGTTCTGCCACCAATGCTGACTGATCCTTCATAATGTTCCAGTGCATCAGCCATGATTCTCTCAAGGAAGATGTTGAAAAGAGTGGGTGAGAGTAGACAGCCCTGCCTTACTCCAACTG
This sequence comes from Rapana venosa, assembly GCA_028751875.1. Taxonomy (NCBI): domain Eukaryota; kingdom Metazoa; phylum Mollusca; class Gastropoda; order Neogastropoda; family Muricidae; genus Rapana; species Rapana venosa. Next base: position 17,067,276 of record CM054148.1, on the reverse strand, counting down.
TTGTTCGAAACCATTCTCCAATGTTGTTGTTGTAGTACACTGCACTGGTGGCCTCGCTGTACAGCTGT
>CM054148.1:17047208-17054708 GCA_028751875.1 Rapana venosa | reverse complement strand
GACTGACGGACGGACACAGAGAGAGAGAGAGAGAGAGAGAGAGAGAGAGAGAGAGAGAGAGAGAGAGAGAGAGAGAGAGAGAGAGAGAGAGAGGAGGTGGTAGTTTAAAAGAACGTTAAAAGAAAAAAAACAAACAAACAAAGCAATTGTAGAAGAAGCGAAGTTGAACTAATTTACATGGGGTTCACTGACTGAAAATGTTACACAAGAAAGAAAAACCAAAAAACACTCCAGTTGGTAGGGTGATGCTGTGTCCTCTGTGTTCAAGGCAGACGGTAACACAGCATTTTACAGAGTAACTCTCCTCAACAGGTGAAAGTTTCAGCAGCGATACTTTTAGATACACCCATTTCACTTTTGACCAGAAAATGTGTTTTAAACTGCTAGCCAATGCTGATTCTGTGGATGACCTTTGTTGTGGACATCGTCATCATCGTGCATCATGCATTGTCACCATTCCCGTTATTACCTCTGTGACCACGCCATGCCGTCATTATTTTTATCACCAGCTTCATCACCATCTTCCCCTCCTTCTTCATCACCATCTTCATCACCAATTTCCCACCATCTCCATCACATCTTCACCATCTTCATCACCATCTTCACCACCATCTTCATCACCATCACCTCCAACACCACCACACATCATCAACACCACCAACCCCCCAACCCCGATGCACATACCCTTACCACCACACACACCACCACCACCACACCACCACCACCACCACCACCACCACCACCACCACATCATCATCAGTTTGCAAAATGTATCATCATCATCATCATCATCATCATCATCATCATCATCATCATCATCATCATCATCATCATCATCATCATCAAGTTTGCAAAAAAAAAGTGGCGAAGAATCAGTGACAGAGACACAGAGGAGGAAAAGGGAGGAGGCAGAGGGAGGGGCACGAAAGAGAGAGGGTGGTGTCAGATCTTCCAGAGCACATCATTATTTTTACTTGATGGTGATGAGAAGATGAGTTGGTGCTTAATTCATTTATAGCTGAGGGAGTGGGGTGGGGATGGGGGGGGGGGGGGTAGCCTCGAAGCTTTTCTCCAATTCACTACACCGTGAGTCGCGTCTGGGTGCTAGTCTTTCTGTTGAGACGATAAACCAAGGTCCCGTGTGGTACACACATTTATTCAGCGCACGTAAAAAAACCCCACCCACCCACGGCAACAAGAGAGTTGTCCCTGGCAACATTCTGTAAAAAGAAAAAAAGTCACTCTGATAGGGAAATAAATACAGTTGCAGACAGAAACAGAAAAAATGGGTGGCGCTGCTCTTGTGGCGACGCGCTCTCCCCAGAGAAGAGCAGCCCGAATTTCACGCAGAGAAATCTGCGGTGACTTAAAGAGCGTGGTATACAAAGTAAGAAAAAATACATAAAAATAAAATAAACAAAATAAATAGTGGTCAGAACGTTGAGGTCGTGATCTGACGACCCGGGTTCAAACCCCCACCCAGCCACCCGTTCAAGGGGATTCCCCTCCCCCCCCCTCCACCCCAGCCCCCGGAGTTAACATCAGTGCCCACTTCACTCCTCCGAAAATCCTTCGGGTGAGTGAGACTAGCTAGAAACCGGGTTCAGTACGCGAACGCACGTAGAACATCTTTCGCACACGTTAAGACCCGTTCCGCTTTTCGGGAGAGTAGGGTATAGCGTGAGTGGATGACAATGTTTGTGAAAGCGTGTTTTATGCACACGGGTGTCGTGTTTAGATGTCATCTCTGAGGTCGGATTGCGGCTACCTTAGTGGTGGGCAAAAGCGGTTACATAGTTATTCGGGGAATCCTTGGAGTGTGTAGCTGTAGTTGTTACGCCGAAAATGGAGAAAATAAAGCCCAAACCCATATTCATCATTTCGAACACCCACCCCCACCCCACCGCGAAAAACAGAGAGAGAGAGACAGAGAGAGAGAGAGAGACAGACAGACAGACAGACAGAGGGGGAGAGAGATAAGACACAGAGACAGAGAGAGACAGAGAGAGAGAAGAGAGAGAGAGAGAGAGAGAGAGAGAGAAGAGAGAGAGAGATTCAGATTCAGATTCAGAATATTTTATTGCCATTTAAATCATGTAGACTTATTTGACACAACAAAAACTCAACTATAATTATGGAGAGAGAGGGAGAGAGAGAGAGAGAGAGAGAGAGAGAGAGAGAGAAGAGAGATGAGAGGAGAGAGAGAGAGAGGGGGGGGGGGCAGAAAGATAGATTAAATGTTGGAATGTGATACATGACACTCAAAATGAAGAAAGACAATACATTAAATCCAGAGAGGTGTTGGGTTAGGGGTGGGTGGGGGGTGGGGTGGGGAGATATTAAAAGAATTCTCTGAAAACAAAGAGGACATGGATGCTTTTCCTTTCATAGTCCTCTCCCAGCCCTCTCTCTGTCTCTGTCTGTCTGCATTATTATTATTATTTATTATTATTATTATTATTACTACTACTACTACTACTACTACTACTACTACTACTACTACTACTACTATTATATTATTATTGTTGTTGTTGTTGTTGTTATTATTAGTATTATTATTATTACTTTATTATTATTATTATTATTGTTGTTGTTATTATTATTATTATTATTATTATTATTATTATTGTCGTCGTCGTCGTCGTCGTCGTCGTTATTATTATTATTATTATTATTATTATTATTATTATTATTATTATTATTATTATTATTATTATTATTATTATTATTATTATTATTATTGTTGTTGTTGATATTATTATTGTTGTTGTTATTATTATGATTATTATGATTATTATCATTATTATTATTATTATTATTATTATTATTATTATTATTGTTGTTTCCTTTGACCCTCACAGTAAACACAAGTGTTGACTCCACACACATGCAGACAAATAGTATAAGCAAGCTAGAGACATAATTATTTTTAAAAAAATCACACGACAGTGAGATGTGTGCAGAAATATAAAGAATGTACGTTAGGGACATACAACTGGGGTTTAAAAATAAACAAAGAACTCACACACACACACACACACACACACACACACACACACACACACACACGAGGAACTGAAGAGAATGATGATTAATCTTTGTGAAATATTATCTTAATTCTGTCAGCTAGTATAGATTCAATTTACCGGTAGTTGAGAGAGAGAGAGAGAGAGAGAGAGAGAGAGAGAGAGAGAGAGAGAGAGAGAGGAGAGAGAGAGAGAGAGAGAGAGAGAGAGAGAGAGAGAGAGAGAGAGAGAGTTTATTTATTTATTTATTTATTTATTCTTTTATATCGAGGATAATGGAATAAGCACTTATGGGCTTTTTTACATCCAGCCCCCGTGTGTATGCGGTTTTGTAAAATCTGTCATCTGTTCCCACCACACACAATGGCCTACTTTTACGAAAAGCGGAACAGGATTTAACGTGTGTGCAAGATGTTCTGCGTGCGTTAGCACACAGGGCCTCGGTTTACAGTCTCATCCGAAGGACTTTTGGGGAGAGTGGAGTCTGCACTGATGTAAACTCCAGGGGAAAATATCCCCCTGGAACGGGAATCGAACCCGGGTCGTCAGATTGCGAGCGCAATGTTCTAACCACTAGGTTATCCCGTCCCGAGGAGTGAGAGAGAGAGAGAGAGAGAGAGAGAGAGAGAGAGAGAGAGAGAGAGAGAGAGAGAGAGGAGAGAGAGAGAGAGAGAGAGAGAGAGAGAGAGAGAGAGAGAGAGAGCGAGAGAGAGAGAGAGAGAGAGCGAGCAAAATTAATGTTGTTGCGAGAGTGCAGAATCAAAGGTCACCGGAAAATTAATTGTGCTTGTGATGGCTTTCACTGAAACCAGGTCAGGGCTTGGAGAAAGAAAATGGACTTAATGGGATATAATATATATAATATAATAATATATATATATATATATATATTATATATATATATATATATGTCTCTGTCCCTAATTTTCAACAGCATCTTTCACCTTCTAAGTGTTGTTCCGAGTGTGTGTTTTGTGTGTGTGTGTGTGTGGTGTGTGTGTGTGTGTGTGTGTGTGTGTGTGTGCATGCGTGCATGGTTTTTGAAATCTGTTGTTCATTATGTTTAAGGAGAGTTGCATGCCTGTAAATGATTGAGTGCAAGCTCTTCGATTTGTTTGTTTTATTACAAGATTCAGCGCTATATAAATTCCATATATTATTATTTTTTATTATTATATATAATTAAGAAAATAATCATAATATATATATATATATATATAATATATATATATATATATATATATATATATATATATATATATATATATATATTAGAGAGAGATAAATATGTGTGTGTGTGTGTGTGTGTGTGTCCCCGTCGTTCAATTCGACGATGACCTCCAAAACAGCAGAGGAGGCAGCTGCTGTTTCGGAAACTGGGCAGAAATTTGATTATAGTGGAGATGCCTTGCCCACAGTACATCCCCACTCTCTCGGCCAAGTGGGCATAAGGACAGTCAGCGTTGGAGATGTTCTCCAAAAGGCCAACAAGCCCCCCAGGGTTGCAGCACATAAGGACTGTGCGAGTCAAGCCTCCTAGTCAGAGAGTCATAGTCGATAGAGACTAAGCTGTAAAGTGGAATTCAATGAGTGGGAAAGCCACTGATCATACAATACAGCCTCTCACTTTGCTGTTGCTATGTATGTATGTATGTATGTATGTATGTATGTATGTATGTATGTATGTATGTATGTATGTATGTATGTATGTATGTATGTATGTGATGGAGTCTCCCGTCGGATCGACGGATGAGTCGGCAGGCAGGTTTATCTGTCTGTATGAGGGGACGGGATAGCTCAGTGGTCGGAGCACTCGCTTTCCCCCAGCCAAGTTAAGCAGCGTCGAGCGTGGTTACCAGTTGGATGGGTGACCGTTTGCGCGCCTTGGCTTCAGTACAGTTCCCCCAGTTCACCCAGCTGTAAATGGGTACCTGCCCTCTTTAGGGTCAGGGAAGGTAAAGCAGCGAGGGAGAGGAGATGGGCGCCGCCCTCATTATGCTGGCCCTAGAGAAGTGAGGTCTCTGACGCCTCGCTCCCCTACGACCTTATAGGTTATGGGACTCCTTTACCTTTACCTTTTTACTATGTATGTATGTATGCATGCATGTATGTATGTATATATGTATGTATGTATGTATGTATGTATGTAGATAGACATATAGATAGATAGATAGATATGATGTAGTTAATATCTATTTCAATGAAATATAATACATAATTTACCAAGGGGAGAGCTAAGGGGAGGAAAAGCTAAGAAAATAGTCCTTCGACATTCAAGACCTCCATTTTGAGAAACAATCCCGGGACACACAAACTTGAGCACTACATGCAACAATCTTCATAGGTGGGCATGTGAAATCATTCACACTACAACCTTCGCGTTACACTATGTAATCGTATAACGAATCATTATCATAATGTTTTTTATTTATTTATTCTTTTATATCGAGGATAATGGAATAAGCAGTCATGTACTTTTTTTTTAATCTAATCCCCGAGTGTATACAGTACTGACAGGCAATTGTTTTTATCTTGTTTTCATTTAATTTGTACGTGTATCAGTGTCAAATCCTGCATAGTTGTGTCTGAGGTGTCTGCACTGAATGTGACAATGTTTGGAAGAACTGTATCCACTCTCTTGGTTGTTTTCTGATAGCGTCATTCGATCGTCTGTGAGGTGCACCAGCCAGCAACAATCATGGGGGGTGTACACTCTGAATTTCTTCTAAGCTTTTGCCAATCAGCCAGTGTGTTAGCTGAGGGTCAAGACGTCAACTTTCCTTGTGAAATTCTTCCAACTGCCACCAATACCGATAGGACTTGGAAGAACATCAAGAAAAGAAAAAGAGGAAAGAAAGGAGACGTGAGACAAAGACTAAACAATTCAAATCATCGGAAAACCCCACTACCAACAGTCATGCTGACCAACGTCCAATCCCTTCGACCAAAGACAGACGAGCTACAGGCAAACGTTGTTAATTACATGCATGAGTTCAAGAAGGCTGGCCTGCTGGCTTTGACAGAACGTGGCTGACGGACAGTGTACCCAGCAGTGAGCTGTCTATAAATAGCTTTGGACAGCCTAATTGTCTGGACAGAGACAAACACGCCACTGGGAAAGAACAGGGTGGCGGGTGTGTTTCTACATCAACGAGAAATGGTGTAAGGATGTAACCATTCCAGCCTCTTTGTGTGTGGAGGACATAGAACTGCTGTCCATATCACTCCGATCGTACTATCTACCGCGGGAATTCCCACGACTATTATTTACCTTAGTCTATATTCATCCCAAAGCTAATGTGACCAGAGCATCCGAACATATTTTGAATCACCTGCATGTGTTAGATTCCATATCCCCTGATGCTCCTAAATTCATCCTGGGTGATTTTAATAACTGTTCACTAGGTAAAACGCTGAAAAATTATTAACAGTACGTGACCTGCCCCACAAGCAGAAATAAGACCTTCGACTTATCACCACCGTTGCCTCCCATGGGTTCATCTGACCATAACTGTATTCTTCTAGCACCCATGTACCAGTCAGTGTTTCAGCGCCTTCAGCCCATGGTCAGGACCACAAAGAAATGGACTGCAGATAGCATAGCTAGTCTGCAAGGCTGCTTTGATTGCACTGACTGGGATATGTTTTATAACGTGTGTTCTGATTTGAATGAGTTAACTGATGTTGTTTCTTCCTGTCTTTCATGTTGTGTCAGTAGTGTTTTTCCAGCAAAGGTGATAACTATTTACCCCAATAATAAACCTTGGGTTACAAAGGATCTGAAACGTGTATTAAACAAAAATAAAGTAGTATTTTACACAGGCACAGAAGAGCAAAGGAAACAAGTGAATAAAGAAGTTAAAGCTGTTGCTGCACAAGCTAGACGTTACTATAAACATAAGATAGAAGACAAGTTGCAGGGAACAATTTTCGTGCTGCCTGGCAGCGAATAAAAAATATGTCGGCAGTAAACATGGCAGCTGCTCCACATAGGTCGAAGATTAGTCTCCAGGGGGTCTGTGACAGCAACTTACCAGACCATGTAACTGCATTTTGTTTACTCCCTTGGAAAAGCATGATTTTTCGGATGAAATAAATGGCCTGAAGCAATCTCTACCCTTTGAGAATAGCGTCATTGTTGATGAAAGTTATTTGTAAACACTTCAATGCAATAAATATCAACAAATCTCCCGACCAGATGGTATATGCGGCAGAACCCTTCAGTTCTGTGCTACTGAGCTTGCCAGCGTCTTTCAGCACCTGTTCCAAGCCTCGCTGGACACTAGCCAGATACCAGTTATTTGGAAGACTTCCAATGTAATACCTCTTCCAAAGAAACCACATCCTTCTCGGCCTAACAATTTCAGACCTGTAGTCCTCGCATCACTTGTGATGAAAACAATAGAAAAGATAATAAAATCTCTCATTCTTTCGGCTACAGAGAAAGACCTTGACCCACTACAGTTTGTCTACA
>CM054148.1:17017208-17037208 GCA_028751875.1 Rapana venosa | reverse complement strand
ACACACCACACACACAAAACACACACAAACCCGCCCACTCTCTCTCACACACACACACAAGACCCACCCACCCACCCAACTCACTCACACACAGACCCCCCCCCCCCCGATCCCCCCCCCCCCCCACACACACACAGACTCCCCCCCCCCCCCCCCACCCCCTAACCCCCACCCCAACCCCCCCCCCACCCCGAAAGAGCTCAGACGTCAGTCATACATAAACCAGCAAGAACCCAATCTGCCACATCCAAGGTCAAAGCCACGCCAGCCTTACTTACTGAATGACAACGCTAGCCGGCACGTCTTCCTCCGCCCACCTACACCTTCTTGACGTCACCACTGACGACAAAACCCTCTCCCGCCTCCTTTCGCCTTGGAGATACAACGTATATATATATTCCGTATATTCTTATATCTACGGAGACGACGACGACGTTGATGACGATGTTGATTAGTGGTCATGAAATCGGAGCTGTAGACAAAAAAGTGTCGTTGAGGGCGGTTTTCGCTTTCGTCTCCAAGTGGCCTTGGCATTTCCTGTTGGAGAAACGTAGAAGCCGAAAATTAATGAGTGTGGCGATGAATTTTTTATTCTAATACCTTGAGTCACGACAAACGGGCTCAGAATACATTGGTGCTTGATGATGATGATGATGATGATGATGATGATAGTAATATTAATAATAATTTGAGGAGGAGGAGGAGAAGAAGAAGAAGAAGATTGATTGATTGATTAAATCTTTAATGGGTAAAGAATTACGCACAATAACGGCCTTTTCACAATTCTGCCCCAAAAAGAAAACAAACTGGAATTAATTAAACACAAAAGAAAATAAAAACAACAGAAAACATAAATAACCGACAAAAAGTGTGGAAACTCTACCTTGAACAAATCAACAAAATTCAGAAAAACTGGTAAATTGAAGAAGAAGAAGGAGAAGGAGAAGAAGAAGAAGAAGAAGGAGAAGAAGAAGAAGAAGAAGAAGAAGAAGAAGAAAAATTATTTATGATTGAAGGTTTTGCGATCTTTCGCGTCAACTAGTACGCGCACCTGCTAGTGCCTGATTGATCTTTTGAGCACGAGCCTTACAACAGACGGTGTGGATGAATGGTTAAGACTCTCCGACTGGCAGCTCGTGGGCCCATAAAGTCGTGGGTTCGAATCTTGGAAGCGGCGTCTAGTGAATAATAATAATAATAATAATAATAATAATAATAATAACAATAATATTAATGATAATAATAATAATAATAATAACAATAATAAATGGAATTTATATAGCGCTGTGTCGTGCAGAGACAAATCAAAGCGCTTGCACTCAACTCATTCTTACACAGTCATGCAACCAATAGCAAGTAATAGTTCTAACAAGTCCAAATGCACGCACGCACGCACGCACGCACGCACGCACGCACGCACACACACACACACACACACACAACACTCTCCTCTCTCTCTCTTTCCCTCTCTCCTCCTACTTATCTCCTCTTTTCTCTCTCTCTCTCTCTTTCTCTCTCTCCAAAAGTCCTTCAGAAGAGACTATAAACCGAGGCCCCGTGTGCGATCGCACGCAGAAAATCTTGCGCACACGTTAAATCCTGTTCCGCTTTTAGTAAGAGTAGGCCATTGTGTGCCGAAGGAACAGATGAAAGAATTTCCAAAAGCGCATACACACGGGGACTGGATGTAAAAAAGCACACGAGTGCTTATTCCATTATCCTCGATATAAAAGAATAAATAAAATAAACACACACACACATACACACAGAGGTTGTACACTTTGGCAAGGTGATGGAATTTTTGGCTGTTGAAAAGCAGGAACAGCTATGAAATGAAACAGGAAAGGAAAATCTTAGTTTTGAAAAAACTGTCTTGAGGCCGGATTTAAAAGTGTCACAAAAAGGCCTTTGGCGAATAGAGATAGGGAAGCCATTCCAAACCGATGGACCAGAAACAGATAAAGAGCGACGGCCGACGGTGGACTGGCTGAATCTAGGGCATTCGAAAGCACAAGGAATCTGCAGCCGAGCGAAGGGAACGAGAAGGAGTGTACAGGTGAAGACATTCACAGAGGTAGGAAGGTGCTGTTTTATGGAGACATTTGTAACAGAGGGTACAGATCTTGTACTTTATTCTCTGTGGCACAGGCAACCAGTGTAGAGGTGAAGACATTCACAGAGGTGGGAGGGTGGTGTTTTGTGAAGGGTGGGGATCTTAACCCTCTCTGGGTCAGCTTGAGGTGCCGATCTGCCGAGTGACCTGGGCAGCGTTGTGCTGACAGTCCGAGTTCGAGTCACCACCGAGAGAGAGACGTCTGTTTGAGGGAATTTCCCCCTTAGAGTTAATCAATATTAGTGCCGACTCCACTCCCTTCGAAAATCCTTCCGATGAGACTATAAACCGAGGTCCCGCGTTTGAAATACACGAAGAACATCTTTTGCACACACGTTGAAGCCTGTTCACCCTTTCGGAAGAGTAGACCATTTTGTGTGCAGGTGGGAAAGGATGACAACATTGTAGAAACCCACATGTACATGAGGACTGGATGTAATTTTTTTTTAAAATAAAAAAGCCCATGAGTGTTTATTCCATTATCGAAAAAAAAAGAAGGACGGTGACTAAATAACTAAATAGATGATAGATAATAATAATAATAGCAGGTAGATGATAGAAAGACAGATAGATAGACAGATAACAACGATAGTAGATAGATAGACGACAGATAGACAGACACTAATAGATAAAGACAGATAGACAAAATAGAAGATAATAGATAGACAATAACAACAGACGACAGACAGACAGACAGATAGATAGAAACAATAGACGACCGATAGATAACGTAGACAGACAACAACAGATAATAGATAGATAATAGATAATAGAAGATAACAACAATAGATAGAAGAAAAACAGAGAGACAGGTAATAACTACAGTAGACATACAAAAGAAGACCAAATAGACAGACAGACACAGATAAATAGATAGATAGATAGGCAGACAGAAAAACAGACAGATCAACAGACAGATAAATAAACAAACAAACAAGCAAGCAAGCAAACAAAACGTTCCTCAAGAAAAGTGAAAGGATATGCTACAACAGCCATAACCAATCCTTGCAAACTCGGACAAGCCCCGAGTTCACAATCTGCTGCAGTCAATTCCTCTCCTCCTCCTCCTCCTCCTGCCTCTCCTCCTCCTCCTCCTCCTGCCTTCTCCTCCTCCTCCTCCTCCTCCTTCTCACCCTCCTCCTCCACCTGCCTCCTCCTCCTCCTCCTCCTCCTCCTGCATCCTCCTCCTCCTGCCTCCTCCTCCTCCTCCTCTCCTCCTCCTGCCTCCTCCTCCTCCTCCTGCCTTCTCCTCCTCTCCTCCTGCCTTCTCCCTCCTCCTCCTCCTCCTCCTGCCTCCTCCTCCTCCTGCCTCTCTCCTCCTCCTCCTCCTGCCTCCTCCTCCTCCTGCCTCCTCCTCCTTCTCCCTCCTCCTCCTCCTCCTGCCTCCTCCTCCTCCTGCCTTCTCCTCCTCCTCCTCCTTCTCCTCCTCCTGCCTCCTCCTCCTCCTCCTCCTCCTGCCTCCTCCTCCTCCTCCTCCTCCTGCTTCCTCCTCCTCCTGCCTTCTCCTCCTCCTGCCTCCTCCTCCTCCTCTCTTCTCCTTCTCCTCCTTTCCTGCCTTCTCCTCCTCCTCCTCCTTCTCCTCCTCCTGCCTCCTCCTGCTTCCTCCTCCTCCTGCCTTCTCCTCCTCCTGCCTCCTCCTCCTGCCTCCTCCTCCTGCCTCCTCCTCCTCCTCCTCCTCCTTCTCCTCCTCCTCCTTCCTCCTCCTCCCTCCTCCTAGCCTCCCTCCTCCTGCCTCCTCCTCCTCCTCCTGCCTCCTCCTCCTGCCTCCTCCTCCTTCTCCTCCTCCTCCTGTCCTCCTCCTCCTCCTCCTCCTCCTCCTCCTCCTCCTCCTCCTTCTCCTCCTCCTCCTCCTGCCTCCTCCTCCTTTCTCCTCCTCCTCCTTCTCCTCCTCCTGCCTCCTCCTCCTCCTGCCATCTCCTCCTCCTCCTCCTCCTGCCTTCTCCTCCTCCTCCCTCCTGCCTTCTCCCCTCCTCCTGCCACTCTCCTCCTCTCCTCCTTCTCCTCCTCCTCCTCCTCCTGCCTTCTCCTCCTCCTGCCTTCTCCTCCCTCCTCCCCTCTCTCCTCCTCCTCCTCCTCCTCCTGCCTTCTCCTCCTCCTCCTCCTCCTCCTTCTCCTCCTTCTCCTCCTCCTTTCTCCTGCCTTTCTCCTTCCTCCTCCTCCTGCCTTCTCCTCCTCCTCCTCCTGCCTTCTCCTCCTCCTCCTCCTCCTGCCTTCTCCTCCTCCTCCTCCTGCCTTCTCCTCCTCCTCCTCCTTCTCCTGCCTTCTCCAGCCACACTCAGTTTTCAATCTGGTCTGGACGGCAGAGTCTGCAGTCTGTTGTAGAGACCGCTCCAGTCCCTACAGGCTTTCTTTTGTTTCATATTTCTCTGGAGCTCTACGGGGCTGGGCCACGTCTGGCGTGGCGTCTCCAGAGTGTTTGTTGGAGGTAGGGCAGGACTGCAGGATGTGAGAGAAGGGTGGTGGTGGTGGTGGTAGTGGCTGGGGGGTAGGGGTGGGGGCGGGGGGGTGGGTGGGTGGGTGTGGGGGGGGGGTGAGATTGCGCTGTTATTTCGTCTCGTTTTGGTGGTATTCTTGATATTCGTTTGTATTTTGAACAACAATAATACGTTCTGCATTTTTTCCCCTTCTTTTCTTCCTCTTTTTTGGTGGCAAGAATTTCAAACAGAAGACGTTTTTTCTTCCCTTCTTTGGCGGAAGACGTTTTTCCCCTTTTTTGCAACAATGTTTCCCTTTTTTGCAAGAATTTTGAGCGGAAGACGTTTTTTCCCCTTTTTGCAACAATGTTTCCCTTTTTTGCAAGAATTTTGAGCGGAAGATTTTGTCCCCTTTTTTGCGAAAATTTTGAGCGGGACATTCCCCCCCCTTTTTTTGCAAGAATTTTGAGGGGAAGCCTCCCCCCCCTCCCTATTTTTTGCAAGAATTGTGAGCGGAGGGTCTTCCTTCTTCCAAAACTTGCAAAGCCAAGCAAGCAACTGATGAAGCAGTTGAGGTTTTGGCTTTGTTTTTTTAAAATTTGTTTTGTTTTGTTTTGGGGGTTGTTTGTTGTTGTTGTTGTTTTGTTGTTGTTGTTGTTTTTCTTGGGTGGGGTGGGGGGTGTTGTTGTTGTTTTATTCCTCGTGTTACCAGTGACTGCCCTGAACGAGTGGCTGCAGCGCTAGTCTTCTTGAGGCGCTCACCAGCATCTCTCCAGATGTGCGCAACGGAATTGCTAGGGTTGTCATGGGAACGCCGCCATTTCAACTGTTCTTCCCTCCTGGCCTAAAGCAGGCATACAGTATTTCCTGTGTGTAAATGTGTTAGACACAAAGTGGTGTAAATGTATTGGACACAACTTGGTGTAAATGTGTTAGACACAAAGTGGGGTAATGTTTTAGACACATAGTGGTGTAATGTAGTGGACACATAGTGGTGTAATGTATTGGACACATAGTGGTGTAATGTATTAGACACATAGTGGTGTAATGTATTGGACACATAGTGGTGTAATGTATTGGACACATAGTGGTGTAATGTATTGGACACATAGTGGTGTAATGTAGTGGACACAAATTGGTGTAATGTATTAGACACATAGTGGTGTAATGTATTGGACACAAAGTGGTGTAATGTATTAGACACATAGTGGTGTAAATGTATTGGACACATAGTAGTGTAATGTATTGGACACAAATTGGTGTAATGTATTAGACACAAAGTGGTGTAATGTATTAGACACAAAGTGGTGTAAGTGTTGGACACAAAGTGGTGTAATGTATTAGACACAAAGTGGTGTAATGTATTGGACACATAGTGGTGTAAATGTAGTGGACACAAATTGGTGTAAATGTATTAGACACATAGTGGTGTAAATGTATTGGACACAAAGTGGGGTAATGTAGTGGACACATAGTGGTGTAAATGTATTGAACACATAGTGGTGTAAATGTGTTAGACACAAAGTGGTGTAATGTATTAGACACAAAGTGACGCAATGTATTAGACACAACTTGGTGTAATGTATTGGACACAAAGTGGTGTAATGTATTAGACACAAAGTGGTGTAATGTATTAGACACAAAGTGGAGTAATATATTAGACACAAAGTGGTATTAGACACAAAGTGATGTAATGCATTAGACACAAAGTGGTGTCATGTACTAGACACATAGTGGTGTAATGTATTAGACACAAAGTAGTGTCATGTACTAGACACAGAGTGGTGTCATGTATTAGACACAAAGTGGTGTCATGTATTAGACACAAAGTGGTGTCATGTATTAGACACAAAGTGGTGTCATGTATTAAGCACATAGTGGTGTAATGTATTAGACACAAAGTGACGTAATGTATTGGACACATAGTGGTGTAATGTATTGGACACAAAGAGGTGTAATGTATTAGACACACAGTGGTGTAATGTATTAGACACAAAGTGACGTAATGTATTGAACATATAGTGGTGTCATGTATTGGACACATAGTGGTGTAAATGTATTGGACACATAGTGGTGTAATGTATTAGACACAACGTGGTGTAATGTATTAGACACAAAGTGGTGTAATGTATTAGACACAAAGCGGTGTAATGTATTGGACACAAAGTGATGTAAATGCATTGGACACAAAGTGGTGTAATGTATTGGACACATAGTGGTGTAATGTATTGGACACAAATTGGTGTAATGTATTAGACACAAAGTGGTGTAATGTATTAGACTCAAAGTGGTGTAATGTAGCGGACACATAGTAGTGTGTTGGACACAAAGTGGTGTAATGTATTAGACACAAAGTGGTGTAATGTATTAGACACAAAGTGGTGTAATCTATTGGACAAAAAGTGGTGTGATCTATTGGACACAAAGTGGTGTAATGTATTAGACACAAAGTGGTGTAATGTATTAGACACAAATTGGTGTAATGTATTAGACACAAAGTGGTGTAATGTAGTGGACACAAAGTATATATATATATATATGTGTGTGTGTGTGTGTTGTGTGATGTGTTGTGTGTGTGGTGTACATGAGCTGTGTGTGTGTTGTGTGTGTGTGTTGTGTGTTGTGTGTGGTGTTGTAAATGCATGCACGTCCGCGCATAAGGAATCATCAGGGACAGGATAGCCTGGTGGTTAGAGCGTTGCGCTTTGTGCTCGCGATCTGACGGCCCGGGTTCGAACCCCGCTTCGAGCCACCACTGAGGGGACTACCCCTGGAGTTAACATCAGTGCCGACTCCACTCTTCCAGATGAGGCTATAAACAGAACATCTTGCACACACGTTATAACCTGTTCCACCCTTCGGGAGAAGAGGCCATCTGTGCCAGTGGGAAAGGGGTGATACAATTTACAAAATCGTTCGCTCACGGGGACTAGAGGTAAAAAGAAGAAGAAGAAGAAGAAGAAGAAGAAGAAAAATAAGTGGTTATTCCGTTATCGTCCAAATAAAAGAATTGAGAAACGAATAGAAATCTTGCAGCGCCTATACTCTTGTGTTTTACTGCGTGCGTGTGTATATGTGTGTGCGTGCATGTATGTGGGCGCGCACACGCACGCAAGCCCGTACCCCCCGCGCGCGCGCACACACACACACACACACACACACACACACACACACGAAAGGCAGACAGACACAAAGGAGGACTGAAAATTACACCCTGTGGCCTGCAGACCAGAAGAGAAGGCTACCTGGGGAATGGAAGAAAATTATTGGTTGCAAGGTTCGTCACTAACCACCCATCTTGTACATATACACTGCTGATGGCACTGTCTGTACTGCTGCCATCATGTACACTGCTGATGGCACTGTCTGTACTGCTGCCATCATGTACACTGTTGATGGCACTGTCTGTACTGCTGCTGCTGTCATCATGTACACTGCTGATGGCACTGTCTGTACTGCTGCTGCTGTCATCATGTACACTGCTGATGGCACTGTCTGTACTGCTGTCATCATGTACACTGCTGATGGCACTGCCTGTACTGCTGCCATCATGTACACTGCTGATGGCACTGTCTGTACTGCTGCTGCTGTCATCATGTACACTGCTGATGGCACTGTCTGTACTGCTGCTGCTGTCATCATGTACACTGTTGATGGCACTGTCTGTACTGCTGCTGCTGTCATCATGTACACTGCTGATGGCACTGTCTGTACTGCTGTCATCATGTACACTGCTGATGGCACTGTCTGTACTGCTGCTGCTGCCATCATGTACACTGCTGATGGCACTGTCTGTACTGCTGCTGCTGCCAACGTGTACACTGCTGATGGCACTGCCTGTACTGCTGCCATCATGTACACTGCTGATGGCACTGTCTGTACTGCTGCTGCTGCCATCGTGTACACTGCTGATGGCACTGCCTGTACTGCTGCCATCATGTAGCCTACATGTACACTGCTGATGGCACTGTCTGTACTGCTGCCATCATGTACACTGCTGATGGCACTGTCTGTACTGCTGCCATCATGTACACTGCTGACGGCACTGTCTGTACTGCTGTCATCATGTACACTGCTGATGGCACTGCCTGTACTGCTGCCATCATGTAGCCGACATGTACACTGCTGATGGCACTGTCTGTACTGCTGTCATCATGTACACTGCTGATGGCACTGTCTGTACTGCTGTCATCATGTACACTGCTGATGGCACTGTCTGTACTGCTGCCATCATGTACACTGCTGATGGCACTGTCTGTACTGCTGCCATCATGTACACTGCTGACGGCACTGTCTGTACTGCTGCCATCATGTACACTATGCTGATGGTACTGTCTGTACTGCTGCCATCATGTACACTAGCTGATGGCCACTGTCTGTACTCAGCTGCCATCATGTACACTGCTGACGGCACTGTCTGTAACTGCTGCCATCATTACACATGCTGATGGCACTGTCTGTACTGCTGCCATCATGTACACTGCTGACGGCACTGTCTGTACTGCTGCCATCATGTACACTGCTGACGGCACTGTCTGTACTGCTGCCATCATGTACACTGCTGATGGCACTGTCTGTACTGCTGCTGCTGTCATCATGTACACTGTTGATGGCACTGCCTGTACTGCTGCCATCATGTAGCCTACATGTACACTGCTGATGGCACTGTCTGTACTTCTGCCATCATGTACACTGCTGATGGCACTGTCTGTACTGCTGCCATCATGTAGCCGACATGTACACTGCTGATGGCACTGTCTGTACTGCTGCCATCATGTACACTGCTGATGGCACTGTCTGTACTGCTGCCATCATGTAGCCGACATGTACACTGCTGATGGCACTGTCTGTACTGCTGCCATCATGTACACTGCTGATGGCACTGTCTGTACTGCTGCCATCATGTAGCCGACATGTACACTGCTGATGGCACTGTCTGTACTGCTGCCATCATGTACACTGCTGATGGCACTGTCTGTACTGCTGCCATCATGTACACTGCTGATGGCACTGTCTGTACTGCTGCCATCATGTACACTGCTGATGGCACTGTCTGTACTGCTGCCATCATGTAGCCGACATGTACACTGCTGATGGCACTGTCTGTACTGCTGCCGTTATGTACACTGCTGATGGCACTGTCTGTACTGCTGCCATCATGTAGCCTACATGTACACTGCTGATGGCACTGTCTGTACTGCTTCTTCTCCTCACTGTCTCTGATTTATTGCCTTGTACTCTCTCTCTCTCTGTGTCTGTCTCTGTCTGTCTCTCTCTGTTTCTCTGTCTCTCTCTGTGTCTCACTCTCTCTCTGTCTCTCTCTCAGTCACAGACGCCACCCCCCACCCAGATATTTAAACACTGCACACGTCATTCATACACCGTACTCACGTGGAAGAACCAATATAATTATGTATAATATGTGTTCTGCTGGCTGAAGATGCCGGTGCAATGAACCTCTCTCTCATCCTCTCTTCTACTCTCTCTCTCTCTCTCTCTCTCTCTCTCCACACAAAACACACACATAACACACACACACACATTTTGAACATTTATTGGCCGATAATGTGGTTATGTTGGAGATAGTTGTTTAGTTAGAAGCCCTGTTGGCAAACTTTTGTAATTGTTCTTGCTGCAGTTTAAGCTGTTCAATGACTCCCCCCCCCCACCCCCCCACCCCTCATCCCCGTCCCTCTCATTAATTTCTTTGTATTTTTTTCTTTTATCTCGTGCACAGACACTAATAGGTAAACACACACACATACATACACACACATACACACACACACACGACCCCATGCACGCACACACACACACACACACACACACACATCACAAACACACACACACACACACACACACACACAACACAACAACACACACACACACACTCGTTCTCTATATATTGTAACACTATCCTTTGTCTAATATCACCTTGAGTGAACAGACGTTAAATTAAAGAAAGTACACACGCACGCACGCACGCACGCACGCACATGACATTACATTTTTCTAAAGGTGTTAAAATTTTGCAGTGGAACGCTAGGAGTATAGCCACCAATTTGTTGGGCTTTACTCAATTTTTAACAACTGATAATTATGCTATATTAGCACTCCAGTCTTTGAATGTGGATAAAGGGAAAATGCCTAAATTGGCAAATTATTATTACCCACCATTATGTGATTGTGATAGTAATTCTAAAGTGAAATCTGCCATATATATCAGTCAGGGTTTAGATTATGAAAAGCTAGTTATATCTCCTTATGCAAAGTACAGCATATTTATCATACAGGTGACAGTTAAAATTAACAAAGATGAAATATTAAATGTAGTTTCTGTATATTTACCTCAAGTCCAAAAAATGAACAACACTGACGTTAAAAAACACAGACTTCACAAAACGTAAATGGATCATTCTGGGAGATTTCAATTCTCATGCTCCCTTTTGGGATTGTGGGTGCTCTACCATCACCAGCAATCGTTTAGTAGAAAAACATTGTAGATTCAAAGTTTGCTTATTAAATGATGGTAGAGTAACTAGAATCCCTGATATTTCTACTCATAAACCCAGTGCCATTGATTTAGCTCTGATATCTCCAGGGTTAGCAATTAATTGCACCTGGAATGTTGAAGAAGATTGTCTCGGAAGTGATCATTTTCCTATTACATTGTCATTTGAGGACCTTGCGACATCAGATCTACCACATATAGAAGATAAAATCCCTCAATTTATATACAAACTGGCTAACTGGAGTACTTTTCAATCATTTCTGCAAGCTATTGATATTGAAGCGATTGCAGAGGATGATGTTGATAAATTCTATTCAAATTTTGTGGCAAAGCTCATGCTTGCAGCTGAGTTTTCCATACCCAAACGCAAAACCAGCAAGAATGGAAAGCGATCAGGCAATAGATGGTGGACTAAACATGTGAAGAAGCAGTAAACTATAAAAAGGAACAGTACAAAACATGGTTAAAAGATCAATCGGAAGAAAACTTTATTCGTATGAAATATGCTAAATGTCATTGTAAAAAAGTAATTGCCCAGGCCAAAAACAAGCATTGGACAGAATTCTGTACAAATGAAGTATCAGAATCCAAGGACTTACATAAAGTTTGGAAGAAAGTTACTGAAATGAAGAATGGATTTCAACTCCCATCATATCCAATCAAGTTTGAATATAATAGATTTCCAAGTACAGTTGAAAAAGCAGAAGCCTTTGTCACAATGTTTTCAAAAAATAGTTCATCCTTAAAGCTTCAGTCGGACTTCAAAAGTAATGATTCAGAAAAACTAAACAAATCAGAAAATCCATCATCATATAATGCTGATTATTTGAATGCTCCCTTTCAATATGACGAATTTATTGAAACGTTAGATTCGTTTTCACATAACAAGACAGCAGTTGGTCCCGATGGTATATCTTATCAAATGTTGACCCATATGCCTTTAAAATGGAAAAGGCTACTTTTTTCATTTTTCCAAAATTGTTGGATAAATGGCACTCTTCCTAATATCTGGAGGAAGTCGATAGTAGTTCCAATTCTTAAGAAAGGTAAGATGCGGTCATCAGTAGATAGTTATAGACCAATTGCCCTTACTTCCCAAGTGGGCAAAGTAATGGAAAAAATTATACATAAGCGTCTGTTTCATTATTGTGAAAAGAATGATGTTATCCCAACCAATCAGGCTGGCTTTCGAAAGGGAAGATGTACTTCTGATCACTTAGTTAAATTAACCCATCAAATTAAAAAACAATTTTCCAGAAGAAAAAGCGTATTAGCCACATTCTTTGACGTGAAGAAAGCTTACGATAGAGTCTGTCATGAACAATTGTTGCATAAATTGAAGCACATTGGTATCAATGGAATGTTATATAAATATCTTATAAATTTTTTATCTGATAGATCAATTTGTACTAAACTGGGTCCAGTCTACTCATCCTTTAAGTCTATTGATTTAGGTATTCCGCAGGGATCAGTGCTTGCCCCGATTTTGTTCTCTATTCTTGTACATGATCTTCCTAGTTGTTTGCCAACTGATACACAAGTTGTTCAGTATGCTGATGACATTGCTATATGGATAAATACTTCCGTTCGGAAAAACACCACAAAAAGAGTTATCAATCATGTTGAAAAAATATATCAAGACGAGCTTAATAAATTCTGTAGTTTTATGAATGAGAATAAGTTAGAATTATCTGCAGAAAAAACATATCTGGTGCTTTTTAATAATGGTGAAAACCCATCAAAATTACCAATCCTGAAATTAGAGGGAACAGTGCTTAAGTATAAACCAGATGTCAAATTCTTAGGTGTAATTTTAACTAGAAAGCTGAGTTGGAAGTTGCACATCAACTAGTTAATATCTGAGGCTAGAAAAAGACTTAACTTTTTAAAAATAATAAGTTCTCAGGCATGGAGCCAAAATACCAAGACACTGATACATTTGGCTCAATCTTTAGTACGCTCAAAATTAATCTATGGACAAGAAGTTTATTTTTCTGCTGCAGAATATCTTCTTAAAAAATACAAAGTTTAGACAATAAAGCCATAAAAATAGCACTTGGTGTTCCAGTCCATGCTAACATAACTAATACTTATAAAGAAGCACAGCTACTCTCTCTTTCTGATCAACGAAGATTAGCCATATCAAAGTATGTGATTCGAAGTCTCTCTGTTCCAAATTCAGTAAAAGGGGAAATTCTTATGAATCAAGACACTGATTATCCAAAACGAGCAAGCAATATTTCATTTCTTCTGCCAATTAAAAATTATACAGATTCATTAATGAAAGTCATTGGTATTGACCTAACAACAATTCCAATTTTTCCAATGGTTCCTCAAATGCCTCCTTGGGAACATATATCAGCTAACTTTGACACTGACTACACGGATGTAAAAAAGAATGAAGATCCAAATTTGCTCACTGTTGATGTAAAAAGTCACATTGAAAGCAATTATGCTAATTATTTAAAAGTATATACTGATGGATCTGTACTGGAATCAGGAAGAAATGGGGCAGCATTTGTGATTCCTGTTTTAAAAGTACAAAAATCATTTCATTTAGGAAAACATTTTTCTATTTTTACATGTGAATTGTTTGCGATCCTTATGGCCTTGAATTTATTGTCAAATACTGCGCTTGATATTCACCAGATTCTTTTTTGCGTTGACTCAAAAGCAGTATTGATGACACTAAAGCACTGGCAGGGGAACATAAGGAAAGATATTGTATTTGAGATAAAATTCTTGATACATTGTATTGCAAGCAGAGGCATACAAATAACTTTTTGCTGGGTCCCTTCTCACTGTGGAATCTATTGGAATGAGTTGGTTGATTCCTTAGCAAAACAAGGTGCCTCTGATTGCAACATTGAAACGTTTGATTCCAATCTCGCATTGTCCTCCCATGAAATTAATGCTAAATTGATGAATTGCATGCATTCCAAAATGAAGAAAACACACTTTGAAAAACATTTCTTGCTCACGGAAAGTAGACATTTTAATATATAAAATGAGGCTAAATGCATGGAACACCAAATACTCTAAAAATATGACATGTTGCTGTTCTCAGTCTCTTTCAATCCACCATTTATTGTTTGATTGCCCAATCCTAACTGACCTGTTTAAAAGGAAAGGAATAGATATTCATAAAAAATATGCCACTGTTCAAGAAGTTTTATATGACTCTCAGCAGTTCATAACATCAGTTGCTGAGATTATATATTCTTCCCCAGTAAGACCACTACTGTAGATAGTTGTGATAATATAAATATACGTACATTAAAGAGAGAGAGAGAGAGAGAGAGAGAGAGAGAGAGAGAGAGAGAGAGAGAGAGAGAGAGAGAGAGAGAGAGAGAGAGATGTTTGTTTGAATGCGGGTGTGTCCTTATCACCAAGTAGTGAATGGACATTAAACAAAAACAAAACAAAACAAAAAAGCACGCACGCACGCACACACACACACACACACGCACGCGCACGCACGCACGCACGCACGCACGCACAACACAGTGCTCTGGCAGAAGCGCCTCCCGTCTAAACAGCCACAAGTTGTATCTAGGTTCGATTCTCCTTTGTACCTGGAGTTTTCCTTTCTCCCCTAGGCCATGAGTGGGTGTCTGGGTGCTAGTCTTTCAGATGAGACGATAAGTCAAGGCCCGAATGTAACGTGTATTTGGCGCACGTTGAAGAACCTATGCATACGGTAAGTAAAAGAGTTGTCTTTGATAAATATCTGTAAAAAAAAACCAAACCCTGTTGTTACTAGGAAAAAAAAGCCAAAGAAATTTAAATGCACGCGCAGACATGTGGGCCTACATTAAAATGTTGTTGATGTAAAATGCTATGCTGAGATTGTCATGGAGGAATCCATGACAAATTCTTAACAAACAACATGCACCTATCATTTATTAAAGGAGAACAAACATCTTCTGAAGTCAGAGTGTAGCTGCCTGTATGGCGAGATACCTGTAAACAGACAACCATGTTAAGAAACCAACCATTTTTCCCGAACCCCCACCCAAAAAACCCCCAAACAAACAAACAAACAAAAAAAACAAAACCCACCCTAAGTCTCTGAATGATTACAGACCTGTCGCTCTGATGCCAATAGTTATGGAATGTTTTGAACGCGTCATTCTGAAACATCTTCTCCTGTGCACTTCTTCCTAGCTGGACCCTCTCCAACTTGCATAATTATACAGCAAACAGGAGCACAATGAGGCTACCATTGTCTTGTTGTACAATACATACCCTCATCTGGAAAAACCTGGCTCTTTTGTTCGCATACACTTTACTGATTTTTCCTCTGCCTTCAACACGCTCCAGCCCCATCTCCTAGCACTGAAATTACTTCACTTAATGTCTGTCCTCGGCTTGTCCTTTGGGCTATGAACTTTCTATGAATCGAACACAATGTGTCTGATTTTACAAGGCCATATCAGCAGAAAAGTCAACGTCCACTGGCTCTCCTCAAGGCACTGTTCTGTCTCCTATCGTGTTTACTCTATTATACTAATGACTGCACTGGTTCTGATATTACACCGTTGACAAAATATTCTGATGATTCTGCCCTTGAAGGTGTATCCAATTCTCATTCCGTGATTTCTAAAAGTGAAGAAGCATTTTTCTCCTGGTGTAAAAGAAACAATCTTGAGTTTCATGTTAAAAAGACTAAAGAAACATAACACTGATCAACTTTCGCAACAACCCAGAACCTGTTCCGGATCTCTACATTGATGGTATTAAAGTCGAACGCGTTCACGAATGTAAATACTTAGGTACTGCCATTGATGGCAATTTAAACTTTAGTACTATACAGATGGATGGAGGAGGCTTACCACGGCATCGTCTTTCGTGTCTCCCCCACGACCGCCAAGGTCACGGGACTGATAATGATGATGATGATGATGACTAATACAGATCTGCTAATTAAGAAATGCTATTCTCGTATCTTTTCCCTTCACAAGCCCAATTAAAGTTGGGCAAAATTTATAATGCTGGTATCGAGCGCTGAATGTTAAAAACAAAAAAAACAAGCATGGTTGTGGTAAACTTTGGGCTGTATGCAAATAAAACTGAACATTCTGTGTGAGTGTCGTGTGAGCAATAGAGTGAAAGAAAAAGTGAATGATGATGGTATGCACGTGCTGGCTCAAAAGCGCTACAGAGTTCCAAAATTTAAAACTCTCCGAACTGAACAAGGACTTAACAATAAACAACAACACAGACTGACTAGATCAGTGAGAAAGAGCCTCTGGAGGAAGAGAGACCTACCTATCCTCCCTCCCATCCTAGCTATCCCTCCCTCCCTTACCCCACCCCTTACCTATCCCCCTCTCCCTTCCTTTACCCACCCCCCTAGCTAACCTCTTTTTTGTATTTGTTTATTCTTTTATTCATTTTTTCTTTTATTTCGAGGATAATGGAATAAGCACTCATGTGCTTTTTTCCTCCAGTCCTCGTGTGTATGCAGTTTTGTAAAGTTTGTCCTCCCCTCCCCTCATTTTCCCCGACTCGGCGTAAAAGAAATATTCGAGACACACTGAACCTTTTTCAGACACTGAAAGTGAACCTGTTCGAGTTAAAGACACAATAAAGACGAACGATAATATTGGTTAACATGGCAAGCATACCAGTCTTAACAACGAGCAAAGTTTTTGTTTCTGTTTATTGATGTGTTTTGTGTGTGTGTGTGTGTGTGTGTGTGTGTATGTGTAGGTTTTTATCCCATATTAATGTGTCGTTTATGGGGGTCTCCTACAACGCAGTTACCATCTTTGTTTGGCCCTTATGGTTGGCTGGGGCGTTGATACCAGGGACGACAGAAGAGCTGGTTTTAACCTGGTTTTAATCGTAGATAATTGCGTTGGGGCTTTTCCCCATTCTTCTGCTAGAGCTCCCAGGTTCACCAATGGAGAGATTTTACGTACGCCGAGCTGAAGAGGATCTCCCAAAGCCGAGTTCGTTGGAGGGAAGGGTGTTGTTGCAGCCCTATGTTCCCCAAGGAACCAAGAGGCATAAGTCAAGTAAGATAGTAGGCACATTCCGACTTAGGGGATGGATTTAATCTATTTTAATATCCAAAAGGTTAGTTACAGGCCTGATACGACCCCTGTGGTTGGCGGGGCTAAAAACCTTAGGGTGTGATTGAAAGAAGAGGCTTTTCAGCAGCGAACCGATGTTATAATGACTGGACAAGAACATGCAATGGTGGAGGGCTGTGATGATTCACACAATACATGCGTTTTCATTATTGAACGGGGGGGGGGGGGGGGGGGGGGGGGGGGATTACTCCAACCCTTTATCTCTGTCGATATGCTTATCTGTGTCAGCATCTCTGTCTCTGTTTCTGTATCTGTCTGTCTGTCTGCCTCTCTCTCTCTCGCGTTAAAACCCATTCTGCCTTTCCAAAGAGTAGACCAGTTCCTGCCTGTTGGAACAGATGAAATTTTTTTTTAAACGCCTGCACACTGGTGTCATGTTCAGACAGCATCTCCGAAGTCATAATGCCGCTACCTTAATGGTGGTTAAACGTTTGCATACGCAAAATCTCATCATTGATTAACCTCGGAGCTCTTAGCAGAAGAACCGAAACCAAAACAAAAAACAAATACACAGCTGATGATGCTAACCACGTCAGTCTCTACCTATTTTTTTTTCTCTTATGAAGAAATATCGATTTCAGCACACTAACTGGAAATAATCATGGTCGTAAAATCGTGTAAGGTCATACACTGTGCTATCAGTTTTTCCCAGGTAAATCTATGTACTTATAGTTATCAGCTGTCAGCTGTCTCCATCGTCGCAGTCAGATATGCAGTAGGATCTCCAAGTGCGCAATGCCACCCGGGTTGGTTGTCTCTCTCTCTCTGTGTCTGCCGAGTTCTACCATTTCCTGTAGCAGCCTCCCCAGACCACTGACCTCAGTGATGCTGGCAGTATAGGGTGTCAGTGGACTGTCTCTTCTTCTGCCCTCAACCTTTTAAAAAAATCTTTTTGATTGGCAGACATATGCAGTTCAAAAACAAACAAATTAACTTTTCATCCAGACAACATTACATCATTTCCATTTTACAGGCGTACAAGACTACTAGCTACGCAAAGTACAAAAAGAATCAATCATCATTTTCGTTGTCAAGACAAGATTTATAGATTACATACATAATTTTACTAATATTTTGAAATGGTACTCATCTTTCTACTAAGTTTATATACTGGAACCATTTTTTCTGAAAATTAGCAAACTGCATTTGTTTGCTATGCTCCAGCTTTTCCATTTCATATTTATATTTTTAGTTCATTCAGAAAATTACCAACATTAGGTGTTGTTTTACCAATCCGACATTTATAAACATAGAACTTTGCTAACAGTATTATTAAGTCGAACACTTCATCAGTTGTTGTAATTGCATCAGTGCCAAAAAGCACTATTTCCACATTAAGGTCCAGTCTCTCGCAATGAGAACAGTTGTGTTTTATAGTCGCTTCAAGCTCTTTCCAGAAATTCTGTACATACTGACACTCCCATAAATAATGGGTTTTTGTGTCCTTTTGTGCCCTCAACCTTACTTTGCTGAGCTGTCGTCATCAGATTTTGTTTTCTGTGTGTTTTTGTTTGTAGGACCAACATATCTCGCAGTCAGCGCTTATCAATTTCCCCAAAGTATGTCTATTATAGATGTGATCTTGTGATGATGACTTTCCGACTACGTCTAAAGAAAATCCACAAGCGGAACAACATCAGGATCAAATTTGACCTCGAGAAGCTGAAGGACCCAGAGGTATTAGAATTTTTTCAAGCAAGGATAGGTGGAAAGTTTGCAGCACTCACTGTGATAGACTCAGACATAGATACACTGACGAATAGTTTCAATACAGCAGTGACTGAAACAGCAAGCGAGCTTCTTGGCAAACACCGACCAGTCAAAAAACCATGGGTCACACCTAACATCCTACAACTATGCGACAAGCGTTAGAGAGTGTAAGAAAAAGAAAAATGAAACAAAAGAAAGAGCAGAACAATATAGGGCAGTCAACAAAAGAATCAGGAAGTCCATGACGGAGGCAAAAGAGAAATGGATCGGTGAACAGTGCCAAGACATTGAAGAGAACATCAAGAAAAACAATAGCAAGAAAGCATATCAGCTGGTGAAAGACCTGACTAGCACAAAACAGGGAAAAGGTTTAACAATCCAAGACAAAAATGGGAAGTGTCTCACTGACGACCAGGATATTCTGAACAGATGGACAGAATACTGCTCCGACCTGTATAACTATAGAACCGCAGGAGATCCAGAAGTCCTTAATGTACCCGCAAGAAAGACACAGACAGTCAGTCACCCTATCCTCCGAGAAGAAGTGGAAACAGCAGTCAGATCGCTGAAAAAGGGGAAGTCAGCAGGGGCTGACAACATTCCAGCTGAGTTGGTTGAAGCTGGAGGGGAAGCCATGATCAGCGCCCTACTAAGAATCTGCAACAAGATCTGGCAGACAGGAAAATGGCCAACACCATGGACACAGTCACTCATCATCACCCTCCCCAAGAAAGGAAATCTACAACAATGCCATAATTACCGCACAATCAGCCTCATATGCCACCCAAGCAAGGTCATGCTGCAGATAATATTGAATAGACTGAAGCCACAAGCAGAGACCATCATTGCTGAGGAACAAGCAGGTTTCAGAGCAGGGCGCAGCACAACAGAACAGATATTCAACCTCAGAATACTATGTGAGCGGTACCTTCAACATCAACAAGACCTTTACCACGTATTTATCGATTTTAAGAAGGCATTTGACAGGGTGTGGCATGCAGCTTTGTGGGCAACCATGAATTTGTACAGCATCAATGCAAACCTGATCAGAGTCATCAAACAGCTGTACAGCGAGGCCACCAATGCAGTGTACTACAACAACAACATTGGAGAATGGTTTCGAACAACAGTTGGAGTAAGGCAGGGCTGTC
>CM054148.1:17007208-17009708 GCA_028751875.1 Rapana venosa | reverse complement strand
GGCGGAAGCGCAACCTCTCTTACCCCCCCCCCTCCCCGCCACCTCTCCTACAGACATAATGAGAGATTGATTGATTGAATGAATGATTGAATGTGTAATGGATCAAGAATTAAGCACAGAGATTGATTGATTGATTGATTGATTGAATGAATAATTGAATCTGTATTGGGTCAAGAATTAAGCAGAGAGAGAGAGAGAGAGAGAGAGAGAGGAGAGAGAGAGAGAGAGAGAGAGAGAGAGAGAGAGAGAGAGAGAGAGATTGATTGATTGAATGATTGAATCTGTAATGGGTCAAGAATTAAGCAGAGAGTGAGTGAGAGAGAGAGAGAGAGAGAGAGAGAGAGAGAGAGAGATTGATTGATTGACTAATTGATTGAATCTTTAATGGGTAAAGAATTAGGCACCCTCCCCCCTACACACACACACACACAGATTGAATGATTGATTGAATCTTTAATGGGTAAAGAATTAGGCACACAGACAGACAGACAGACAGACAGACAGATGTTCACACAAGGCCCAGAAAGTAGCGTGCCTGTATAGAAAGCAAGAAGTCACGAGTTCCATCCAATTCAATCCCCTACCCCCCCCCCCCCCCCACCCCCCCCCCCCCCCCACCTTTCCCCACCCCACCCCTTCCATTGTTTTCGTTCATGGCTAAAGCTCCGAAGTTTTACCGATGGTAACATTTTTTTGGCGTATAGGACCAGGGGTTTTTGGCCCGCCATCTAGGTAGCCGCTTTCCAACTTCGGAGATGATGTTCCACGTGCGTTCGCACGGAGGGAGTGGGGGGGGAGGGGGGAGGGGGGGGGGGGGAAGGGGGGCGCCTTCGGTTTGTAGTCTCCTCCGAAGGACTTCCTGGGGCAGTGCAGTCAGCAATGATATGCATTTCGTGGAAAAGACAAAAAAAACCAACAACAACAAACTCTTGAACGGGCATCTCGGTACTGACTCAAACCCAGACTCACTACCCGGCCGTCAAATCGCCACCCGCAGCACTCCCCACCACCAACCCACCCCCCTCACCACTCTCCCCACCTCCTTTTCATGTTTGAACCAAAACTTTTCCTCCCATCCACGACGAAACCTTGAGTAGTTGTCTAGTAGGTTCTACTCTTTCGGATGGAACGAGGAACCCAGATCCTGTGGGCATGCAACACGCATTTCGCTCATATTAAGGAAAGGGGAAGGAAGTCAAGTTTCTGAGCAGCACATGTAAAAGTTTGGTACACGCTCATAGCCAGCAAGGCAGAAACTACCATGACACTGACCAGCAATCCTGAAGAAACTACCATGACACTGACCAGCAATCCTGAAGAAACTATCATAACACACCGATCAGCAATCCTGAAGAAACTACCATGACACTGACCAGCAATCATGAAGAAACTACCATGACACTGACCAGCAATCCTGAAGAAACTACCATGACACTGACCAGCAATCCTGAAGAAACTACCAGGACACTGACCAGCAATCCTGAAGAAACTACCATGACACTGACCAGCAATCCTGAAGAAACTACCAGGACACTGACCAGCAATCATGAAGAAACTACCATGACACTGACCAGCAATCCTGAAGAAACTACCAGGACACTGACCAGCAATCCTGAAGAAACTACCATGACACTGACCAGCAATCCTGAAGAAACTACCATGACACTGACCAGCAATCCTGAAGAAACTGCCATGACATTGATCAGCAATCCTGAAGAAACTACCATGACACTGACCAGCAATCCTGAAGAAACTACCATGACACTGACCATCAATCCTGAAGAAACTACCATGACACTGACCATCAATCCTGAAGAAACTACCATGACACTGACCATCAATCCTGAAGAAACTACCATGACACTGATCAGCAATCATGAAGAAACTATCATAACACACCGATCAGCAATCCTGAAGAAACTACCATGACACTGACCAGCAATCCTGAAGAAACTGCCATGACATTGATCAGCAATCCTGAAGAAACTACTATGACACTGACCAGCAATCCTGAAGAAACTACCGTGACACTGACCAGCAATCCTGAAGAAACTACCATGACACTGATCAGCAATCCTGAAGAAACTATCATAACACACCGATCAGCAATCCTGAAGAAACTACCATGACACTGACCAGCAATCCTGAAGAAACTACCATGACACTGACCATCAATCCTGAAGAAACTATCATAACACACCGATCAGCAATCCTGAAGAAACTACCATGACACTGACCAGCAATCCTGAAGAAACTGCCATGACATTGATCAGCAATCCTGAAGAAACTACTATGACACTGACCAGCAATCCTGAAGAAACTACCGTGACACTGACCAGCAATCCTGAAGAAACTACCATGACACTGATCAGCAATCCTGAAGAAACTATCATAACACACCGATCAGCAATCCTGAAGAAACTACCATGACACTGACCAGCAATCCTGAAGAAACTACCATGACACTGACCATCAATCCTGAAGAAACTATCATAACACA
>CM054148.1:17002208-17004708 GCA_028751875.1 Rapana venosa | reverse complement strand
ATGCTTTTTTTACAACTAGCCCTCTGGGCAAAAAACAACAACAAAAACACGCCAAAAAACCCCCTAACAACAAAAAAATCTCCCAACCAAACAACACAGTTTTGTTCAAAGAAAAAGGGGGGAAAAATCAAATCATCCAAAATGTAAAATACATAATTATTGTAAACATATAACTTAAAAAAAAAACTGACTGGAGAGAGGCAGAGAGAGAGAGGGAGTGGTACGCAAGCCAAAACACACACACACACACACACACACACACACACACACACACACACACACACACACACACACACACACACACACACACACACACACACACACTCCTTATCACCAAGTAGAGAAATAGACATTAAACAAACACACACACACACACACTCCTTATCACCAAGTAGTGAATAGACATTAAACAAAAACAACACACACACACACACACACACACACACACACACACACACACACACACACACACAATCTTCTCAATGTCGCCGGGAATGACAACGATCACATAAAATGTAGGCTGCTTATCCAGAATCCCAACCTTTTTCTCTCTGTTTTGCATTCCCATGCTGCTTCTTGTGCTTGTTGTTGTTGTTGTTGTTGTTGTTGTTGTTGTCGTCGTTCCTCTTCTTCTCCTTGTTCTTTTGTTGTTGTTGTTCTTCTTCTTCTTCTTGTTGTTGTTGTTGTTGTTGATCGTGACCGCAATGCTCTAACCACCAGACTGTCCTCCAGTGTGTATGTATGGTGTGTGTGTGGTGTGTGTGTGTGTGTGTGTGTGTGTGTGTGTGTGTGTGTGTGTGTGTGTGTGTGCGTGCGTGTGTGCGTGCGCACGCGCGCGTGTGTGTGTTTATTTATTTTTTACTTTATTCTTTTATATCGAGGATAATGGAGTAAGCACATAATAATTATGTGCATTTTTACATCCAGTCCCCGTGTGCAAGATGTTCTGCGCGCGCGCGCGCTCTTGCACGAGCGTACACGGGATAGCCTGGTGGTTAGAATGAAGCGCATGGCGCTGACCAGGGTTCGATTCTCGTTCAAGAGGATTTTTCTTCTGGAGTTAACATCAGTGCCAACTCCACTATCCCCAAAAGTCCTTCAGATGAGACTATAAACCGAGGTCCCGTGTGCGAACGCACGCAGAACATCTTGCGCACACGTTACAACCCGTTCCGCTTTTCGGAAGAGGAGGCCATTGTGTGCCGGTGGGAACGGATGACGAAATACACAAAACTGCGTACACACGGGGACCGGATGTAAAAAAAGGACATGAATACTTATTCCATTATCCTCGAAATATAAAAGAATAAGGGCAAAAAACAAAAAGAACATGTTTTAAAAAGTAGTGTGGCTATGAAGCTGACTGAACATTGCGAAATTCCGCATATCATTTCCTCCACGTTCAGCTTATCAAGTCCGTCAGTTCTGAAGTCCACCTTGAGCCACAACAATAATAATCATTTCTTTCTTTCACATAACAAAATTCATTTCAAAGCCTTGCTTTTTTTCCTTTTTCAAAAAGAACAAAATATCCCCCCCCCCCCCCCCCATTCCCTCCCTTTCCACCCCGGCTGGTTTTTGTGAAATCAGGTGATATTTTAACACGTCTCGTACGATGACACTGACCAGCAATCCTGAAGAAACTACCATGACACTGACCAGCAATCCTGAAGAAACTACCATGAAACTGACCAGCAATCCTGAAGAAACTACCATGACACTGACCAGTAATCCTGAAGAAACTACCATGACACTGACCAGCAAGGCAGAAACTACCATGACACTGACCAGCAATTCTGAATAAACTACCATGACACTGACCAGCAATCCTGAAGAAACTACCATGACACTGACCAGCAATCCTGAAGAAACTACCAGGACACTGACCAGCAATCCTGAAGAAACTACCATGACAGCGACCGGCAATGCTGAAGCAACTATCATGACAGCGACCGGCAATCCTGAAGAAACTATCATGACACTGACTAAATATCCTGAAGAAACTACCATGACACTGACCAGCAATCATGAAGAAACTACCATGACACTGACCAGCAATCCTGAAGAAACTACCATGACACTGACCAGCAATCCTGAAGAAACTACCATGACACTGACCAGCAATCATGAAGAAACTACCATGACACTGACCAGCAATCATGAAGAAACTACCATGACACTGACCAGCAATCCTGAAGAAACTACCATGACACTGACCAGCAAGGCAGAAACTACCATGACACTGATCAGCAATGAAGAAACTACCATGACACTGACCAGCAATCCTGAAGAAACTACCATGACACTGACCAGCAAGGCAGAAACTTCCATGACACTGACCAGCAATGAAGAAACTACCATGACAATGACCAGCAATCCTGAAGAAACTACCATGACACTGACCAGCAAGGCAGAAACTACGACACTGACCAGCAATCCTGAAGAAACTACCATGACACTGACCAGCAATCCTGAAGAAACTACCATGACACTGACCAGC
>CM054148.1:16939708-16997208 GCA_028751875.1 Rapana venosa | reverse complement strand
GCACTAGAAGAGGCATCGTGGAGCAGGGCCACAAAAGCTTATGAACCGAAGGGGACGGGATAGCCTAGTGGTTAGAACATTGCGCTCGCAATCTGACGACTCGGGTTCGATTCCTGTTCAAGGGTATATTTTCCCCTGGAGTTAACATCAGTGCCGACTCCAATCTCCCGAAAAGTCCTTCGGATGAGACTATAAACCGAGGCCCCATGTGGGAACGCACGCAGAACATCTTGCGCACACGTTAAATCCTGTTCCGCTTTTTGTAAGAGTAGGCCATTGTGTGCCGGTGGGAACAGATGACAGAATTTACAAAAACTGCATACACACGGGGACTGGATGCAAAAAAGCGCATAAGTGCTTATTCAATTATCCTCGAGATAAAAAAAAGAAAGAATAAAATAAATAAAGGAGTAATGTTCAGATAGATCATTACTCGTTGCCCATGTCTTAAGAAATATTGATCACTCTCAAACCTATACACAATTATTTTTGTCAGCAAGAAGGGTTAGTGCTTTATTTTTTCGGATTAAGATGAATGCGTTTATCACCGAATAATCATAGCAAGAATATAACATGTTTGTGTAGTGAGCGTAATACTCGCATCCATATAATTTTTTAGCGTTAGAGACCAACACCCTCCTTTTCTGAGACAACCTTGGATAACAAAATTTAATTTAAATATGAAGTTGGCATTTGGTATTTATAACAAAATTGCAATTGAACAATCCTATATGAACCTTTGAAGTTGTGTCATTATTTGCTTTAGACTTTTTTGGCTTTCATTTTACACGTTTCTTGCTGTTATCATTCCTTAGCACTTTTCTCTACACTGTATCAGGTATTTAGCGGTAGATACGTAATCTAATGTACTCACCCATCAACTTAACTCCCTCTCCTCTTCTTCTTGTCGTCTAATATCACTTATAGTAAATAAATAAAAACAACACAAAAAAACCTTTAAAAAAAACCCCAACACTAACTACAATAACAGCACACACACACACACACACACACACACACACACACACACACACACACACACACACACAGAGGGGGGGAGAATGTGTGTGTGAGTGTAAAAGAATTCGGGAGACCTGCCAATGGCCCAGCGAATAAAAGCAACAAGAATTCATGCTGCACAGGGGGCAGCAACACTACAGACTGTTGAAATTACAGAACAATCGCCTTGATAAGCCACACCAGCAAAATTCCTCTGATCATCATCCTCAATAGAATGAAAGCTAAAGTAGAAAGAGAGATATCTGATTGTCAGGCAGTATATGGACGTGGAAGAGGAACACCAGACATGCCTTTTGTACTTCAAATTATTGGAAGAGAAAATTAAAAACACTGAAGATACAGCATTCATAACTTTCAGAGACAATAGCGAAATATTTGACAGAAAAGCTACCGTGAAGACAAACAAAGAAATGAAAAAAAATTGAATAAATCCGTGACTGATTTTATTTGAGAGTAAAATATACCCCAAGGAGCAGTCCTTACCTGGGCAATAAAAATACGTGTTTAAACAACAGATACAAAAGCAAACAAATAAATCAGCAGATAGGGAAAACAGTTACTTTGATATATTTCTTATTTATTTGAAGGGGAAATCCTTTTTTGGAACAAGAAAGCACGTCAATTAGTAAACATAATGATTTGAAAAGAGGATGCTTTTGCCGTGAGGAAAAGGAATAAATAATTCCTCTGTTGTTGTTGTTGTTGGTTTTTCAGACCCAGTTGCAAACGCGCTGGTCATCTGCTGACCCGGGTTCGACTCCTGTTCAACTTCCCTGGAGTGAACATCAGTGCTGACTCCACTCCCACCAAAAGTCCTGCGGATGAGACTATAACCCATGTCCCCTGTGTGAACGCACGCAGAACATCTTGGGCACACGTTAGCCTAAAACCTGTTCCGCTTTTCGAAAGAGTTCAAATCAAGTCAAATTGATCGTTATTGAGGGTAAAAGATTAAGTTTATACAAGTTCTTTTCATCCTGCCCTCACACACACACAACATCAAGAAAATTGACATATTATAAAAGCATTCAAAATACAACGTTCACATATGTTGAAGACAAAAATCAATGAAGATTTTAAAAAATATATTATAAATCCAGACTAACAAAACATGATAAAGCAAATCAAGCCAGTACACCATAACCTCAAGTTATACAGACTAATGAAGAACATTGAAAAAAAAAATTCCCCCAAACAACAACAAAAAACAAGACTCACAAAACAAGATAAAACGAAACCAAGAAAGTATAACATAAGCTCAAGTCATACAGACAAATGAAGAAAATACAAAATAACAAAGGTAGGAATAACAACAAAATAGCCAGATTTAAGATAACCTTGAGTATAAAAGTGGACTTACAATTTGTCCATCAGATGTTTCTTCAAGAGTTGCTTGAATGTTTGTTTCCAAGGAGCTGATTTTAAAGAGATAGGTAGATTATTCCACATTGTTCTTCCTGAATAAGCAAGGCTTGACTTAAAGAGATTATTATGGGGCCTGGGCAAAGACAATCTATGGGTAGGCTTGTTTTTATTAACGGAAATTTTTTTTCACAATTTTCTTTGGGGCTTTTCCGTTTAGGCCTAATGCTTGTTGAAAAGCAGACTGTCTTTGAGTGGAAGAATATCTAATAGGCCATTTTGTGCCGGTGGGAACGGATGACAAAATTTACAAAACTGCATACATATGGGGACTGAATGTAAAAACACATGAGCGCTTATTTAATTAATCTCGAAATAAAAGACCGACTAACTAGCACGCCAGTCAAAGAACTCACCTCTAACCACGTTTCGCATGATGCAAGGGAAACCACCTCATCAAAACTTTAAAAGTGTCTAGCATTATTTACCTTGATTCGTATTATGGCAGCAGCAGAAGTCACCGCACTTTGTATGAAAACAAGCTGACATTGTAAGTTTTTTTTCGCAATGATTACATTAACTTAGATTATCAGAATCTTGTGAAAATACTGGGCATCATTCTGCTGTTGGTATTGACAGATATCCAATCAATATGTCCATGTAGCTGTGTATTAAAAGTAAAACGTATTGCTGGGAATGGGACCGGGAGGAAGAAGGTCCGATACTCGCGATATTATTTTAATATATTTTATTAACCATAAGTGGCAGGCTGGATAGATTCTGCAGTTCCACTATGGCTGTTACCACTTCTGTTATATGTACGACAACAGCAGCGGCAGCAACAGGAAGCGGCAACATCAGTAGGAATAAAATTGCATCTAGCAAAGTAGCATTATCACATTTATCAGGTTATGAAACTTGTTCTGGGCCTTTTGTTTTGCTAGTGCGCAGCAACTGACAATTCTAATTCCTACTCAACTGGTACTAGTACTCGAAGCAATATTGCTACTGTAGACTACTGTCGTACTGTACCATTTTTACTTGGTGACAACAGAACAATGCTGTTGCTGCTGCTACATGATGATATTGATAAGTAGAATTTGCACTCCCTACTGCTCCTGCTCTTGATGCTTGCTTAGTTACTATGAGTATGACTGCTACTTCTGTTGCTGCTGCAGCTACTTTTACTATTTCAGTATTTGTCACTTTTATTAAATAGGATCAGTGCAAGAAGTAGAACTACTTAGATTAATTACTGGGACACACTGTAGTCTTATTCTATTTTATATACATACATTTGTTTTGTTGGTGTGTTTTTTTCCCTTTTGATTTTTTTGGGGAGTGCTTTTTGTTTTGTTTTTTGTTTTAACTGTGAGTGTATGGGTATTGGGTTTACTTTATTGTCATGTGATGTGATTTCTCTCTCTCTCTCTCTCTCTCTCTCTCTCTCTCTCTCTCTCTCTCTCTCTCTCTCTCTCTCTCTCTCTATATATATATATATATAATATAATATATATATATATGTATGTATTCTTTTGCTGATCATTGTGGTAATTAAGCTGAGGCTATAATTAAAAATTGAGTCTGAAGCAAACTGCCACACAAAGTTGATCGAAATGCAAAGTTTTGATCCTAGTCTTTTTAAATACAATGATGGAAATTGTTTATAATCCAAATGTTTTTAGGCAAACTCGAGCCTCTCATGACACAAGCATTTCCTGGTAGTGGTACACATTTCAGAGCTCATTCTCTCTCTCTCTCTCTCTCTCTCTCTCTCTCTCTCTCTCTCTCTCTCTCTCTCTCTCTCTCTCTTTATGGTTTATTCTCCTTTATATTGTGGAGTTTATTGTGGGGTTTATTAATTAATAATATATTTGGTTGTCATCCCCCATCTTGTTTTTATTCTGCTTTTGGCTTCTTTGCTGTTGTTTTTTTGTTTTGTGTGTTTTTGTTTTGTTTTGTTGGTGTGTTTTTTTCCCTTTTGATTTTTTGGGGGAGTGCTTTTTGTTTTGTTTTTTGTTTTAACTGTGTGAGTGTATGGGTATTGGGTTTACTTTATTGTCATGTGATGTATCCATAAGGACAGGGACTGAATGTAAAAAAGCACATGAGTGCTTATAATTCATTATCCTCGAAATAAAAGAATTTGTCATTGTCAGCACTCTCTCTCTCTCTCTCTCTCTCTCTCTCTCTCTCTCTCTCTCTCTCTCTCTCTCTCTCTCTCTCTCTCTCTCTCTCTCTCTCTCTGTCTGTCTGTCTGTCCCATGCTATACATGTATCTGTCTCACTCTCACTAGTCAGTAGTCTCAGTGTCTCACTGTCTGTCTGTCTGTCTGTCTCTTCTCTTTGTGTGTGGGTTTCTCCCCATTTAGCTTTTTCTTTGTTATGAATTTTCTTTTATTAATATTTTAATTGTCATGCTTATTCTTTCACCTTTGGAAAATATTGAATTCATTTAAACTCATTTGAATTCAGTCCAATTCTCTCCTTCTCAATTTGAGTCTCTCTCTCTCTCTCTCTCTCAAAAAAAAAAAAAAATTGATAATTCATAAACTTCAATCAAAATGTCATGCTCAAGGCATCAAGCAGAACAATAAGTTTTCTTTCTCCTCTGTTTTCATGGGGTGTCAATGGTGCCTTCATGGAAAGCTTTTCAACACATCCCTTTGTTTATCAGTAGTCAATGGTTATTTACGATTATTTCGGGTCTCTGCACCAACTCTGTTGAGGACAATTTTGTTGTTATAATGTGGTCATGTAGACAGAGAAATCTGCCATGACAAAGTGGTACATACAATACAGTACAAGAAAACAGCTGCTATTCTTTTTATTTATTTTATTTAATTCTTTTATATCGAGGATAATGGAATAAGCACTGAAGTGCTTTTTTACATCAAGTCCCCGTGTGTATGCGGTTTTGTAAATTCTGTCATCTGTTCCCACCGGCACATAATGACCTACTCTTACGAAAAGCGGAACAGGATTTAACGTGTGCGCAAGATGTTCTGCGTGCGTTCGCACACTGTTGTATCTGTTCTCTGTATACATGATCAAAGAACATGTATTATAATTTTTTTTTTTTTTTTTTTTTTTTTTTTTTTTTTTTTTTTGCTGCCTCATCCTCTGAGGACCCCCGTCCTACTGTTCCCACGCCGCTCATTCCAATCTCCCCGCCACAACCACACCCAGATTTGTTATGTCTCATCCTCAGGGTCGGAAGTCCACAGGGAGCCCATCACTATCAGGCCGCCGTGGGGCCACCAGCCAGAGGGGCCCTGCACTGCTGCTGGGTCACTTTGGTGGTGTTCAGTGGTGCCTGTTCTGAGCTAACATACGCAGGACACCACCTACTAAGCCCCCTACTAACGACAGTATTAGCTCAGTCGCGGAGCCAGACTGAGTGAGTTGCCCACCCCAGGTGGCAACCACAACAACGTCCCTCCAACGACCGCCCCCCCCCGCGAACCTCCAACCCCAAAGGCTTTGACACAAACTCACCACAGGCACAGAAGTGTATGGGCAAACCGAATCTGAGGCCACCATGAGACCAGAGAATTTGGGACCACCGAATCAGAGGCAATTTTTTTTTTAATGCATGATGATCAATGACAATGAGGATGACGTAATGATGCTGCTGTGGAAGTGCATATGCTTTGAGACTACTTGACAGGGTTGTACTCTACGCTTACTATCATAATATATCCCAGCGTCAACCGGGCCCGAGAGATACAGACACCTGCAGTGTTGGTCAGGTAATTTGAGCAACACTCTCAAACTCGCATCCGTTAAGTGGATGAAGCTCGATGTTTGGTCCCAGTCTTCCCACTGAGCCACAGCACACTCACTCTGGGTAGGAGCCGGCCGGAGTCCGAAAAATCCCTATGACTCTTAGGGGATTCGAACCCGCGACCTTCCAGTCCGTACCCAAGGCGCTAACCACTGCGCCATGGCGGCTGGGTATGTATTATAAAAAATAATAAAATGTATGGAATTTATATAGCGCTGAATCTTGTTAAGTAAACAATCAAAGCGCTTGCATTAAAATCATTCACACGCATGCAACCATCCTTAATATCAAGATAAACAAATATCAAATTTATATACACAACACACTTAGGTGGGGGTGGTGGAGGTGAAGGCAGCTATTGACAAGTAGGAACAGATAACAGGGGAAGATCTCAAGTTAGAGTATAAGTGCGTTTTGAGGCTAGATTTGAAAGCATCAAATGAAGGCTATTGGCGAAGTGGAAGAGGGAGGTCGTTCCATGTGGAAGGACCGGAAACAGAGAAAGAGCGACAGCCAACAGTGATTTGTTTAAATCTGGGTGTTCGAAAGCACAACGTATCTACAGCTGAATGAAGGGAATGGGACGGAATGTACAAGTGAAGACAGTTACAGAGATAAGAAGGTGCAGATTTATGGAGACATTTGAAACAAAGGGTATTAATCTTATACTTTATTCTTTGTGAGACAGGCAGCCAGTGAAGAGATCTTAAAAGTGGAGTGATGTGTTCAGATTTTTTCTTTCTAAGGACCATTCGAGCTGCAGAGTTTTGTATGCGTTGAAGGGAGTGGATGGATGATGCCGCAAACCAGCCAAGAGAGAATTACAGTAGTCCAGTCGAGAAAGAATGAGAGATGTGACAAGTTTGGATGTTGCTTCAGTAGACAGATACTTGTGAATTGCACTTATGCGCCGTAATTGATAGTAGCAAGATTTATGTTTTATTATATTTTGATAAACTTTATGTTGCAGATGCCAGGACGGCTCAAAGTGCGGCTGTTGGCCGCCAGGGATTTGCCCGTGATGGACCGGGCCAGTGATTCAACCGACGCTTTTGCAGAGGTAAAAAACAAAACCAAACCAGCACAAAGTAAATCTTTGAACCTGTTGATAAAAACGCTATGTAACACACTTAAATGATAGACACACATGTATACATATTATACACATGTATGCATGTGATACAATACACACAAACATACACACTTGTGCACACAGTGAGATACCATGTATTACACGCACGCACACACGCACGCACGCACGCACGCACGCACACGCACACACACACACACACGCACACACAATCTCACATGTCAATCATAGTGAAAAGATGTTAAATTGTAGAACAAATGAGCAAACATTCACACACACACAACCACAACATACATGCATGCATGTACACACACACACACAATCACACAACACACGCATGCACACACATACACACATATCTTTCTAGATATCTGTCTGTCTATCTCTGTCTTTCTGTCTGTCTGTCTGTCTCTCTCTCTCTCTCTATCTACCTACCTATCTCTCTATCTATCGATCTATCTATCTATCTATCTATATCTATCTATCTATCTATCTATCTATCTATCTATCTATCTATATCTAAATCTCAAATCAGTACCTGACACCCCATCACCTATTTTTTGGGTGGTGGCAGTGGTTGGTACATGGTGACAATGAAGTCATTGTGTGAGGGATGGTCACATGTATGATATGTATGTTTCAGGTTCGCCCTGACACCCCTACAGCCTGTTTTTTTTGGTGCTAGTGGTAAATGATGTGAGGTGACAATTGGTTCATTTCATGGTGGAGGGTGTCGTAATGATTATCATGATCCTGTGTGTTGCAGGTTCGCTTTGATGGGGAGCTGTTCAAAACGGAGGTGTGCAAGAAGTCCTTGAACCCACAGTGGAACTCTGAGTGGTTCAAGTTTGAGGTCAGTGTCAGTCGTTCAAGTTTGAGGTCAGTGTCAATGGTTTAAGTTTGAGGTCAGTGTCAGTGGTTCAAGTTTGAGGTCAGTGTCAGTGGTTCAAGTTTGAGGTCAGTGTCAATGGTTCAAGTTTGAGGTCAGTGTCAATGGTTCAAGTTTGAGGTCAGTGTCAGTGGTTCAAGTTTGAGGTCAGTGTCAGTGGTTCAAGTTTGAGGTCAGTGTCAGTGGTTCAAGTTTGAGGTCAGTGTCAGTGGTTCAAGTTTGAGGTCAGTGTCAGTGGTTCAAGTTTGAGGTCAGTGTCAATGGCTCAAGTTCGAGGTCAGTGTCAGTGGTTCAAGTTTGAGGTCAGTGTCAGTGGTTCAAGTTTGAGGTCAGTGTCAGTGGTTCAAGTTTGAGGTCAGTGTCAGTGGTTCAAGTTTGAGGTCAGTGTCCACTAGTTGTAGTACTTACCCAGCTACATCTTGGTGGACAGGCATGTGTAATCAGGCAGCTTGTTTGATAAGTAGTTTAATAATAATGATATTGATAATATATGGAGTTTTTATAATGCCGAATCTTGTAAAGCAAGCAAATTAAAACACTTGCATTCAGATCATTCATTTCTTGTTCATGTGACAGTTCACTTATGTAAGATTAACAGTTTACTTATATAAGATAAACAAATTTTAGATTCACACGCATGCAAGCACTCTCTGTCTCACACACACACATACACACATGCGCGTATACGTACACACACATGTACACACAGATACGTAAACACACACATACACACACTCACTCATGCACACAAGGTGATGGAGATAGATGAGGGTGATTGAAGCTAGGTACAGGTACAGGTATGAGGTGTAACGATGGGGGAAGATCCTAGGTAGGAAGTAAGTGTATCTTGAGGCTGGATTAAAAAATGTCAAATGAAGGCTTTTGGTGGAAGGGGAGAGAGGGAGTTTACTTTGCAGTAAGATAGCACCTCATGTAAATTCAAGTTTTCAATGCAGGTGAAGTCAGTGTGTATGTGTGTGTGTGTATGTGTTTGGTGTGTGTGTGTGCTTGCGTGCTCGTGTGCGT
This sequence comes from Rapana venosa, assembly GCA_028751875.1. NCBI lineage: Eukaryota > Metazoa > Mollusca > Gastropoda > Neogastropoda > Muricidae > Rapana > Rapana venosa. Next base: position 16,988,034 of record CM054148.1, on the reverse strand, counting down.
GTGTGTGTGCGCCTATGCGTGCCTGTGTGTTTGAGCACAGGCGTGTGTGTGCGTGTATGCATATGTGCGTGCGTGTGTGGTGTATGCATAACCTGACGGAACAGGTGTACAGTCGTCCTGACCTCTGCTGTGTTTGTGGGCAGGTGGATGACGAAGTGCTGCAGGATGAACCCCTGGACATCAGGTGAGTCTGCCTCTGAACCTCCACAAAACAAACAGAATGACCAGGCTTTACTCTCTGTCTGACCGGGCAGGCCCTACTCCTTGCTGAGTTTGACGTTACAGTTGAAAGTGTATTGATCTTATAGGTCCATCACAGCTGTTGGTTTCCTCAACTTGTAGCTGCTCTCAGCTGCTATCCATCCCATCCCAGCTGGTGCTAGTTAGAGCAGAAACTGGCCACACTTGGACTAGGTAAAAGGAAGGGTGTGCTAAGTTTATCACTGGGCCCTGGACCCTTGTCTTGAGCTATGTTGGATTTGTGTGCTGTGCCATGAATTTCCACAAAGATTGTCGTCTATCAAGTTCTTAGTTTTTGTTCAGTACTGCAAGGCTTGCAAGTGCTTGGTTGCTTTTGGTTGTTTTTTTTTAATACCAAAAATGCACTGGGAGTGGGAAGTGTTTTTTATGGACGTTCACATTCCCCATTTTTACCTTCACTCATGGACTTGAACATATGTGTATATATAATATATAAAATATATAATAAATAAATAATATATGGGGGTATGAGATGACCTCGTGCTTTTTTAAAATCTGTTTTGTTTAAATTTATTTCTCTTTTCTTTTATATTGAGGTTAGAGAGTTGTGCTCATGATCTGATTATCTGGAATCAAGCCACAGTGGAGGTGCCTGTTTTAGGGAACTCTACCCTGGAGTTAACATTAATACCGACTCCTCTCTCCACTCCCACAAAAGTCCCTACCATGAGATTACAAACCCAGGTTCTGTGTGTGAACACATGCAGAACATCTTGTGCACACATTAAAAACCTGATCTGCCTTCCAGAAGAGTAGGCCATTCCGTGCTGTTAGGAAAGGATAAAATTGAAAAAAACCCAACCCCAACACGCACAAAGATGTCGTGTTTAAACACCTTCCCTGAAGTTGGAATGTGGCTACCTTAATTGTGGGCAAAAACGGTCGCATACACAAAATCTCACCATAGGTGTACCTCAGAGCCCAAGACAAGGAACAAATAAAAGCCCACCACCCCTAAAACCCCCCATGCATATATATTTGCATGGGAACACACACACACACACACACACACACACACACACACACACACACACACACACACACACACACACACACACACACACTTTGAAGCGCGTGCACACACCCAAGCATAAACAAGTTACTAAACCATCATAACCAATAACATTTCAAAGTACTGGATTGTGACACATAGACTTGGCCCAGGCCAAACGTGTTGTGTGTTATTGGTAGTTATAAGCAAAGTTCCAAGGCCTACATTATAGTATTGTTGTGTTTGAAAATGTTATGTTGAGATTGTCTTCATCCAAAGAACAACAACCTGTTCTTTCCATTAAAGGAGAAAAAAAATTATCTGAAGACAGAGTATGGCTGCCTACAGGGTGAAGTACATGAAAACAGCTGTACACATAAAGTAACTTCTCAACCAGTGTGTACTTACAGTCTCACAGTGATTCCCAGTGATGTGTGATTCAGCAGGGCATGTTGTGGATGACCCTCAGGATGTTATACTGGGAAACACACAACTCAAAGATCATTCACGCAAACTGTCATTATCTCTCAACTCAACTGTCCCCATCGCCACTGTTGAGGGTAGGATCCTCCACACAATGCCACCACCAGGGTTCGCCATCTCCCACTGTCTCTGCTGAGGTCTACAATCTCCTGTAGCCCTCCTCCCAGACCCCTGATACTACAGTTATGTTGGCAGTGTAGGATGTTGGGGGTCTGCCTCTTTTCCTTCTGCCCTCAGCCTTACCTTGGAGAACTGTCGTCATCACATTTGTCTGTGTGTTTCTGATTGCATGACCATCATACCTCAGTCTGCGCTTAACAAATCCAGCCAACATTAATTTTGTCTTTGAGGCTCTGAGAGTTCATCAAGAATGCTTTCATTTGTTGTTCTATCTGAAATTTCAGAGTGCTGGATTACGACACGTACAGTGCCCATGATGCCATAGGCAAGGTGTACATCGACCTGACCCCTCTTCTGTCCAATGATCTGCCCTACGTCATCAAGGGCTGGTTCCCCATTTACGACACTATGCATGGTCAGTGCTGAATCAGCCTTTCTTTCTTTTCTTTTGTTGCTTCTGCTGTTGCTTCTGCTGTTTCTGTTGCTTTTTCTTCTTCTTCTTCTTCTTCGCAATTCTTCTTCTTCTTCTTCGCAGTTCTTCTTGTTGCAATTCTTCTTCTTCGCAATTCTTCTTCTTCTTCTTCTGCTGTTGCTGCTGCTGCTACTGCTGCTTCTTCTGTTGCTGCTGCTGCTTCTTCTTCTTCTGCTGCTGCTTCTGCTGTTGCTGCTGCTGCAGTTGTACGTGCATATCAGCGTCTTCTTTTATGCTTGGTTCCTTCTTGCTCGTGTATGAGCTTGGATGTATGCTCATGTGCAGATGATTTTTATTTTAGTTTATTTTATTTTGAAGATAATGGAATAAGCACTTGGGGGCTTTTTTAAATCCAGTCCTATATGCATGCAGTTTTATACATTTTGTCATCCGTTCGGACAGCCACACAATAGCCTACTCTCCTGAAAAGCTGAACATGTTTTAACGTGTGCGCAAGATGTTCTGCATGCATTCACACATGGATTCTCGGTTTATATTCTCATCTGGACTTTTGGGGAGAGTGGAGTTGGCACTGATGTTAATTCCAGGGGAAAAATTCCCCTTGAACGGGATTTGAACCTGGGTCAGCAGATCTCAAGCGCAATGTGCAGTGCTCTGACCACCAGGCTACCCTATGATATGATGTAACTGTGTTGCCTGTTTCATGTCTTTGAACAAGTAATGCATTCAGGATATGAAGCTTAAAGCTGGGTCAGCACAGACAGGATCCAATGTTTTCCTTCAACTCCCATACCAAAACAAAGGGGGGGGGGGGGGGGGGGGGGAAATTCCAGACTTGTCCAAATGTGATTTTGGGAATGCTTTGATGTCAGGTATTCGAGGCGAGCTGAACATTCAGGTGAAAGTGGAGCTGTTCAACGACCTGAACAAGTTCCGACAGTCGTCTTGTGGAGTGCAGTTCTTCTGCAGTGAGTTTTGGATCTGTTTTTATTTCTGCTGGTGTTTTATTTCACTTTGTGTGTTGTTATATTTGCTACCTGTGAATTTGTGGATTTGTTACCTTCTGTGTGTGTGTGGTGTGTGTGTGTGTGTGTGTGTGTGTGTGTGTTGTGTGTGTGTGTGAGAGAGAGAGAGAGAGAGAGAGAGAGAGAAGAGAGAGAGAGAGAGAGAGAGAGAGAGAGAGAGAGAGAGAGAGAGAGAAAGAAAGAGAGAGAGAGTGTGTGTGTGTGCATGTATGTATTTGTGTATGTTTAAAAATGCCTGTTAAACTTGTTCTTAGTCCTTTTTACATGAGTTATTGTAAACACCCAGGGCTTTGTACGTATCAAATTAGGTATCTTTTAATCAATTACTGTCATCATCATCATCATCATCTTCGTCGTCATCATCATCATCACCACCACCACCACCACCACCATCATCATCATCATCATCACCATCATCATCATCATCACCATCACTACCACAGTTTGTAGTACTTTGAGAGTAACTGTTGGCATAGGAGTGCATGAATCAGACAGAGGAGTTGGTACTAGAGAGTAGTAATGATCACTGGAACGCAGACACGAAGATGAAGCGTCATTTCTGTGGTATGCAGCCGCGGCAGTTCCATCCGGGTACCGTCTTCAGGGTGTTCAGGGCTTCGTGGAAGAATTGGTGGTCAACGACGACCCGGAATACCAGCTGATTGACAAGATTCGAACCTCCAGAGCTTCCAACGAGGCCAGGCAGCGAGTGTTTTCTAAACTCTCAGGTGTGTGTCTGTGTCTCTGTGTCTGTGTGTGTGTCTGTGTGTGTGTGTCTGTGTGTGTGTGTCTCTGTGTGTGTCCGTGTGTGTGTGTCTGTGTGTGTCTGTGTGTGTGTGTGTGTGTGTCTGTGTGTGTGTGTCTGTGTGTGTGTGTGTCTCTGTGTGTGTGTGTCTCTGTGTGTGTGTGTGTCTCTGTGTGTCTGTGTCTATGTGTGTCTGTGTCTATGTGTGTGTCTCTTGTGTGTGTTGTCTGTGTGTCTGTGTCTGTTTTCTATGTGTGTGTCTGTGTGTGTGTGTCTCTGTGTGTGTGTGTCTCTGTGTGTGTGTCTGTGTGTGTGTGTGTGTGTGTCTCTGTGTGTGTGTGTCTCTGTGTGTGTGTGTCTTGTGTGTCTTGTGTGTGTGTGTCTGTGTGTGTGTTCTGTGTGTGTGTGTGTGTCTGTGTGTGTGTTGTGTGTCTGTGTGTGTGTGTGTCCTGTGTGTGTGTCTGTGTGTGTGTTCTATGTGTGTGTCTGTGTGTGTGTGTCTATGTGTGTGTCTGTGTTGTGTGTTGTGTCTGTGTTTTGTGTGTGCTTGTGTGTGTGTGTCTGTGTGTGTGTGTCTTGTGTGTGTGTGTGTCTATGTGTGTCTGTGTGTGTACGTGTCTATGTGTGTGTCTGTGTGTGTGTGTGTCTCTGTGTGTGTGTGTCTCTGTGTGTGTGTGTCTATGTGTGTGTGTGTCTATGTGTGTCTGTGTGTGTGTGTGTGTGTGTGTCTGTGTGTGTGTGTGTCTTGTGTGTGTGTCTGTGTGTGTGTCTATGTGTGTCTATGTGTGTCTGTGTGTCTGTGTGTGTGTTCTGTGTGTGTGTGTGTCTGTGTGTAGTGTGTGTCTGTGTGGTGTGTCTATGTTGTTGTGTCTGTGTGTGTGTGTGTTGTGTCTATGTGTGTCTGTGTGTGTGTGTCTGTGTCTGTGTGTGTCTGTGTTGTGTGTCTGTGTGTGTGTGTCTGTGTGTGTGTGTCTATGTATGTGTGTGTCTATGTGTCTGTGTGTGTGTGTCGTGTGTGTTCTGTGTGTGTGTCTGTGTGTGTGTGTCTGTGTGTGTGTCTGTGTATGTGTGTGTCTGTGTGTGTGTGCGCCTTGACTTCACTTTGTTTTCCCCCCTTATTCCTCAGCTAGAGCTTTAAGTTTCACCAGTAGTGAGAGTTTTGCGTATGGGACTGTTTTTAGTAAATTTTGCCCACCATTAAAAAGTAGCTGCGTTCCGACTTTGGGGAGACTTGATTTGATTGCTTTTATTTATTTATTTATTTTAATATTTTTTTATGTGTCTCTTCTGCCGGCTGTTCCCACACCACTCATTTCAGTCTCTGCACCCCCAACCATACCCAGACTCGTAATGTTTTTTCCCCATTGTCAGAAGTCCATAGCGAGCGCATCATTGGTAGGCAGCCATGAGGCCACCAGCCAGAGGGGCCTTGCACTGCTGCTGGATCACTTGGGGGTGTTCAGTGGTGCCTGTTCTGAACTAATGTGCATAGGACACCGCCTTCTGATGGCAGTGATAGCTTAGCTGCAGAACCAAACTGAGTAAGATGCTGACCTGGGGTGGTAACCACACAGTGTCCCTCCAACAACCCTCTCCCATCAACCGCCAACCAAAACCTTTGACACTAACTCACCACAGGCACTGAAGTGTATGTGAAATCAAAATCACCATGAGACCAGAACTAGTATAGTTAAGCTTGCTTGATGTATTGCTCATTGCTGGACTCTGTGTGTGTAAGTGTGTGTTCATTGTCGAGAGCTCCAAGGTTCACTAATGGTGAGATTTTGGCATTTTTTGCCACTATTAAGGTAGCTGCATTCTGACTTCAAGGTTCCAGTTAGGAATTGAACCTTCCAATTTTGCCACTACAGTCAGGGGGTACCTCCTTGCTATTTCTGATTTTCAACTGTCGTGGGTTCTTTTGACGTGCACAAGTCCATAAACACAGGGGTCTAACTCGTTTAAAGTCTCCTCCAAAAGACTTGACACATCACTTCAGTTTTCCTGTCAAACTGGGAAGAAAGGGCGAGGCAGGGAATTGAACCCAGAACCTCATGCTTTACTTATTAGGCATGTGAACATCTAAACCATCCTGCCACCTTGCTATGTGTGTTCCCTTGTGGGGATGCCAGGAGCCTGTCAGTATAAATAGCTTCCCCATCTTCTGCAAATTCTGTGCCAGGAATTCCCTCTTCTCTATCCCGCTCTTTGTTTCTGTCTTGTTCCTTTTCTTCCTGTCACCTCATTGTTTATTTGCTTCCTTTCCTGGTCCATTCTCCTGCCTTTATTCCAGAAAGACTTAAGTATAACAATTCTCCCCTATACCGAAGTCGGATGCACTGGGTTTGACTTGTCAGGTACTTGATAGCAGTGCAACACATTTTCGCACATATTGCTCAACAAGGAGTTGCTGTCTGAGTGTTGGAGGAAAGAAGAAGAAGAAGACGGAGAAAAAGAAGAATTGTGTGTGAGTGTATAATCTTTTTCTTTTTTTTACATTTCCAGGAGCCTTGCAGCGGAAAATTGGAGTCAAAGTACTAGAGATGGGTGGCAATGCAGTCCTTGGGTGAGTATTGCACCACAACACAGAGGAATGGTTACAGAGTTGTGATCATGAAATTCCCTCTTTTTTTTTAAACCGCCGATGCTCCACAGATGTGTAAGGACCGACCTTGGTGGCAGAGTGACTAACTGACACTGTAGGCTGTCGTTGGGAAGTTTGCGGATTCGAACCCTGTCAGAAACTTGATTATTTTGTGGGATGTATGTTATTTTGGTGGATTCCTACCCAGGGATGTGTATCATATTATATTATAATGTATTGTATTGTATACTACTTCAGTCATGGCAGATTTCTCTGTGTTAATTTACTTGGCCTGAGGAGAGCGTGTTCCCACAAGAGCAGGGCCATCTCATCATATTTTAACTTTTTTCCCCCCTGTCTGTGCATACAGTATTTATTTCTCGGTGACTGTCTTGTTGCATACAGAATTTCGCCAGATTTTTGCGTTTTAATCAGTTTTGAAATAGAAATTATCCGTTTAAGTTTGAATCACTTTCATGATTGGTAAAGGGTAAAGGGAGTCCCATAACCTGTAAGGTCGTAGGGGAGCGAGGCGTCAGAGACCTCACTTCTCTAAGGCCAGCATATTGAGGGCGGCGCCCATCTCCTCTCCCTCGCTGCTTTACCTTCCCTGACCCTAAAGAGGGCAGGTACCCATTTACAGCTGGGTGAACTGGGGGAACTGTACTGAAGCCAAGGCGCGCAAATGGTCACCCATCCAACTGGTAACCACGCTCGACGCTGCTTAACTTGGCTGGGGGAAAGCGAGTGCTCCGACCACTGAGCTATCCCGTCCCCTCAGTGATTACTGACACCTATTAAATGATACCAAACATGAAGTTTGAAAAAAAAATTATTAGCCTTAGATTTGTTTGTTTGTTCTGGAGCTAGAGCTCCGAGGTTCACCAAAATAGTGAGACTTTGTGTATACGTCCGTTTTCACCTGCCATTAAGGCAGCTACACTCCGTCCGACTTCAGTGATTAGCTGAGGTTTTAAACGCTTGTCAGTGTACCGAGCTGAGCTGAGTCAGTCAGTGCATTGGTCCCCAGGTACACGCAGAACTTTGACTTGGAGGGGGAGTCTGGGATCGTGGTTCGCGCCATCGGAACAGCGGTGAACCTGATGAAGAACCCCATTGGTCAGTTCTCCCCCAGCAGTGCCTCTCCCGGCGTGTCCAAAGAGTAAGTCTTTGCGTGTGAGTTTTGGGAAGTCTGCCCATTTCTGTTTCTTTTTCTTTTATCTTGTGCTGTTTTTTTGTGCTTCCACAGCAAAATGTGAGGCACGTCTGCATTTTAAAGTTCTGCCATTTTTTGGGGTCATGGTTTTGGAATTTTGTGATAGCGTTCCTTTCTTGTGAAGAAGATCTGCAGGGTTTTACATTATTTTGTGAATGTTGATTAAAAAACCACAATGATGAGAAGTAGTGCTTTTCTGATCTGCAGGTTTAACCTTGACGAGGTAGATTTGTGTGGTGATTAGGATTATGTGGTAGCACAGCGAAATTTAGTGTTAGATGAAAAGGCAAATTCATGTTAGATGAACAGGAAATTTAGTGTTAGATGAACAAGTCATTTAGTGTTAATTGATAGACATTGTAGAGGTAGATGAATAGACAATTTGGAGTTAGATGAATAGGCAGTTTAGTGATAGATGAACAGGGATATTTTGTGTTAGATGAACAATTTAGTGTTAGATGAACAGAATATTTAGTGTTAGATGAACAGAATATTTAGTGTTAGATGAACGTTTAGTGTTAGATGAACAGAATATTTAGTGTTAGATAATCAGAATATTCATTGTTAGATGAACAGATTATTTCGTTTTTGATTAACAGTTTAGTGTTAGATGAACAGAATATTTAGTGTTAGATAATCAGAATATTCAGTGTTAGATGAACAGAATATTTCGTTTTTTATTAACAGTTTAGTGTTAGATGAACAGACATTTTAGTGTTAGATTAACAATTCAGCATTAGATGAACAGAATATTTAGCGTTAGATGAAAAATTTAGTGTTAGATGAACATGAATCTTTTTCAGATAAACAAGTAATTACGTGTTGAATTACAGGATTCACTTTGATAGGCTTTTAACTGTTTAAAAAAATGAAGAAATCTAAACGGGAGAAATGGGAAAGGGAGGTGGGGGTGGATGCATCAGCAGCATTTTGCCTGGATGTTTAGGATTGATCAAAGACTCATTCACACAAAGGAAGTAAACAGTAGCTTCATTGTACAGAAACAGTCCAGCAGCCTTGAGATTGTCAAATCCTGTCACACAGCTGATGTTTCTTCTTTGTCAAACGCTCAGACAGCAACTATTGTTGTCCGTTGTGTGAGTGAAAATGCGTCACACTGCCGTTAAGCGCCTGACAAGTCAGACCCAGCGCATCTGACTTCGGCATAAGAGAAAACTGTTATTTTTTAAGTCTTTCTGGAAAAAAGGCAGGAGAATGGACCAACAAGGCAGAAAATAGACAAGAAGGACGTGACAGGAAGAAAAGGAACAAGACAGAAACAAAGAGATAAGAGGAAATTTCCAGCACAGAATTTCCAGAAGGTAGGGATGCTATTTATACTGACAGGCCTCCAGGGGAAAGCAGCTGATGTAAAAGGCATGTCTTCAGTCCAAGGCATAAGCAGACATGCAGACATCGATGTTGATGTCGTAAAATTGATGAGTTGCTGCAGAGAATCGAACCACAAAGCTGAAGGATCTTGACAGTAGAATGTTCACCGCTTATGAACTCAAGGATGCTGATATGGAAAGAGATTCATTTCAGGATTTTTCCCCATTTTATTTATGTATTGATATATATTTTTTATTGATTTTTTAAATTTTTAAAATTTTTAAAAAAATGTTATTATGTCACTGACTAAAGAAGGAAATGATTTGTGACTACCAGAATGTTTGGAGGTTTGTGTGTTGTGCTGTGGTGATTGTGATGAAGAGAGCAAGGAGATGTTTACTAACACATATTGTCTGTTGCAGTTCTTTCCTGTTTTGAATGTACCGTCAGTTGACATTTGTTTTCTGTGTCATTGTATTTTGGATACATGTGCAAATATTAAAGCACACTGCTTATGCTTGCTTGCATGCATCCTTGCATGCAAGAGCACACATATTCACACATGGGGATGTGTGTGCAAACACAAACACACATGCATATATATGCACACAGGCATGCACACACCCACACACACACACACACACACACACACACACACACACACACACACACACACACACACACACACACACACACACACACACACACACACTCCCCCAGGCACATATACACGCACGCACACGCACGCACGCACGCACACACACACACACACACACACACACACACTCACACACTCACACACACACACACACACACACTCACACTCACACACACACAATCCTAAAAATCACTTTGAGCGGAGACATTAAATTGAAGAAATATGTGCACGCATGCATGCATGCATGCACGCACACACACACACATGCACACACACATATTTGTTGCGTTTCATTTGTTGTAATGCATACATGTTTACATTATTCATGAATCATTGTACATTTTCTTTGATTATCCTTTTTTTTTTCTTTTATTAAAAGTTTATCATGTATTATTTTCATCATGATGCTTTTTTAACTTGGATATTTTTTAAATATGTTTTTATGGTTTTACGACTTTTGTATCCAATTTTTTCTTTTTTCTTTTTCTTTTTCCAAGCTTTTTTTTCTTGTTTCTTCAATTTCTTCATGTTTTCTTTCTCTTTTTTTTTTATCTGCTCTCTTTCATTTCTCCTCCTTCTTCTCTCTTTGTTTTTTTCTGTTTTTTGCTGTTTTTCTTTTTTTGGTGGTTTATTTCTGTTTTATTATTATTCTTTTTGAAAAATACTTTTTCATATTCCATTTTCTTTGTTTCTTGCATTTTGATCCATCTTTATTCCTTATTTCTCACCATCATTCACCATGGGATTTTTTCTTGTTAAATGGAAGCTTAGGTCATTGCCATCATAAGCAGAGTTAAAAAGAATAACAATAACAGCAGCAGCAACAACAACAACAAAACAGGAACCAAAAAACCCCCAAATACAGACCTAAAGAAAGAGAAAGAACAAATGACCTCCCCCCCACCCAAACCTCCACTAAGAAAAACCCAACACCCCTCCCCACAACCCCCCTTCCCCCAAGGAAAAGCTCGCATGAAAAAAATAGCAAAAATCCAGCAACAACAGCAAACCCAAATTAAAGATCCCCCCCCCCCACCAAAAAAACCCCAAAGAAAACTCAAAACAAAACAAAAAAAGAATGACCAACCAACAAACAAAAAAGCTAACCAATTGAATAAACAAGTAAACAACTAAAAATCCCCTGTGAAGCAAATCCAAGCAGACAAATAAACAAACAAAAACAGATGAAAGGCAAAATCAGAAACCAACAAACCAACCAACTGGGGGAAGGGATAGCCTAGTGGTCAGAACATTGCGCTCGCAATCTGACGACCCGGGTTCGATCCCCGTTCAAGGGGGATATTTTCCCCTGGAGTTAACATCAGTGCAGACTCCTCTCTCCCCAAAAGTCCTTCGGATGAGACTATAAACCGAGGCCCCGTGTGCGAACGCATGCAGAACATCTTGCGCACATGTTAAATCCTGTTCCGCTTTTCGAAAGAGTAGGTGGGAACAGATGACAGAATTTACAAAACCGCACACACACGGGGACTGGATGTAAAAAAGCACATAAGGGCTTATTCCATTATCCTCAACATAAAAGAATAAATAAATAAAATAAATAAAAACGAAAAACCAAACCAAACCAAACCATCCAAACAACAGACTGAAAAAAATCAGCGAAAAGAATGCTATTAAATGTCTTTGGGAGAAGAAATTGTGTCGTGTGTGCTTTGACTGTGTACTGGTTGACAAGAGTCGGCAGAAAGCACGACGGTCTCATTGCCCTCTCTCTCTCTTTTGCACACTGCCCCGGGGCTGCGGTCAATGGTCGATGGGAATCGTCCGCCTTCTCTTGTTTATCTCCCTTTTTCACATGGTATTGTATTGCTGAGTGTTTTGCTTTTCCTCTTTCTTTTTTACTGGTCACGTTTTTTTGTTTTTTTGTACCTCTGTGAATACTTTTTACCTCTGAGCACTGTATCAAAGCTTTTTAAATTTTTGTTGTTGTTCAATAACTGTCATGATTTTTGGGAACAAAAAATTGTATAGGTGTGTTTTTAATTTTGAAATAGTGTGGTGGTTTTTTTGTATATGTGAAGGAAAGCAGTATGTAACTACAGCATGTTTTGTGGTTGTTGTTTTTTTAAGTTTTTAAAAAAAAATGTGTATACTAAATATTTTTTGCTGTACTTCTGTTGGGTGTGACAGTATCACTGCTGTGTGCAGTGTCGTTATTGTGCACTAAGCATTCTTGTTATTGGGCCAAAATGTAGTACAGTTGTGTGTGACTGTAAGATATTGTAGCAGTAGATTGTCGAGTGGACTAAATGTTAATTCCTTGGTAGATTTGATTTTCTCGTAGTCTCTTTTTCAAGTCAGTGTTTTAGTTTGCACAGTGTGTACACTAATGCTGGTAATTTTTCAGTTTTTTTTTCTCCAAAACTTGTTTCATAATTCTGAAGGCACTGACACACTTGTGCAAACACCTATAGACTAAAAGACTTGTACAGATCCCCCCACCCCCCTCCTTGCTTTTCTTTTCTTTTTTTTGGTTTCTTGTTCTCAAAACGCGAGCTTAACACTTCAGTCGTGAGGCTGTCCCACCCCCCAGATAGTACTAAATGTGGATACAGCTCAGTCTTAGTACTATCCTGTTGTTTAATGTGGTATTGCGTTCTAATTTACCACTTTTGTTTTGGGATGATAAAAAAATGAAGTCAGTATACTCCTGTGTCATTTGACTTCTCCTGATCATCTGTAGTGTAGATAAGTTAGTATTCTCCTGTGTCAGTTAACTTCTGATCATCTGTAGTGTAGAGAAGTCAGTATTCTCCTGTGTCAGTTGACTTCTCCTGATCATCTGTAGTGTAGAGAAGTCAGGATACTCCTGTGTCAGTTCACTTCTCCTGATCGTCTGTAATGTGGAGTGTATTTTCCCCTGCATGTATTTTGTTGTTGTTTGGTTGTGTGTGTGAGTGTGTGTGTATGAGTGAGTGTGTGTGAGTGTGTGTTTTCTTCCCCAGTGTGGTTGTGTCATTGTTTATTACATGCACATATTAGAGTGCAATGGTCAGGTAAACTCCACTTACCTGCCTGTGTGTTTTATGTGTGTGTGTGTGTGTGTTGGTTAATTTTTTTTTTTGCGAGTGTGATACACAAGCTATTCTTGGTTGTGAGATTTAGCTCAGAGGGAATGTAGATGCTTGTAAAAAGTTTTTGTAGATTTGTGGTTTTTATTTTCTTTAATTTTTGCGTGTGAACCTCTGTGAAGTGCTGTAGGCTTGAACTGATTAAGATAATTGTGTGCTTGTGATGATTATGCTAGCAATGATGATCATGCTAATAAAAAAAAAAAGATTAAAAATATTATGAATACAATCATTATCATAATCGTCATCATCATAATGATAATGACAACAACAACATTAAGGGGACGGGATAGCCTTCTGGTTAGAGTGAGGCGCATTGCGCTCATGATCTACTGACTTGGGTTTGAATCTTGTTCAAGATTTTTCCATTGGAGTTAACATCATTGCTGACTCCACCTTCCCCAAAAGTCCTTCAGATGAGACTATAAACCAAGGCTCCATATGCGAACACATGCAGAACATCTTGCGCACACATTCAAACCTGTTCCACTTTTTGGAAGAGTAGGCCATTGTGTGCCAGTGGGGATGGATGACAAAATTTACATAACTGCGTACACATGGGGACTGGATGTAAAAAAGCGCATGAGTGCTTATTCCATTATCCTTGAAATAAAAGAATAGAATAGAGTAATAATAGTAAGAATAATAATCGTAATAATAGTAATGATGATGATAAGAAGAAGAAGAAAGTAATAATAATAATAATAATAGTAATGGTGAAGATGAGAATAATGAGAATAATGATGATGATAATTCATAAAGACTTATGATTTGCCTGTAAAAATAAGGAAAGGCTCCAAACGACCCCAAGTAAGGTGGATAAGGTTTTGGTTGTGTGTCTGTTAAGTAGGCACTGATGATGAATTCTTCCTGGTAATGGCTGTTTAGGCACACTGTTTATGACATATTGCTCAGTTTATATATCAGACAATGTGATTGAAAACAGGATGTGTACTAAGCATGATTATTCAGTGCATGATATGATAATGTAATTGTATGATTCATTGTTCTTCAGAAAGGGATAACCATTTTAACACTGTGGTGCTGAAGTTGTATTCAGCCTCATGTATTGGGGGAAGTGTATTAATGAATTGATTAATTAATTCATCAAAGTGTGTGTTCTAAAGGCTGATACAGTCTTCCTGTATCTCTTTTTTTGTGGAGAAAACGTCTTGATTTTTTATCTGTACAGCTCTGGGCTAAACAAGTCTGGTAACAAAAGTGTATGTGTATGCATGCAAACTTGTACAAATGGATATGAACATGCAAACTTACTGTCATTATACGTGTGAACATATTCCATACATGTAAACATAAGTATGTATATACACATGAGTGTGCACATGCATAGGGACAAAACACACGCATACACAAACGCATACTTTCACACACATGCATGCACACATGCACTCACGCACACGCACCACACACACACATGCACACATACACATACGTACACACGCACGCCGCATGCACTAACGCATGCACGCACACACACATTTTATATTCTCTTTAAATGGAAAAAAGAAGCAAAACAATACCATCCAACCAACCAACGTACACACCTACCAACCAGTCAACCAATCACCCATCTAAGCAAACAAGCAAGCAAGCAACACTGCATAGTAAGAACAAGATCATTCGGCATATTAGAACATACCGGAGAAGTATGAACTAACCTTGAAAGCCATGAGAACGCAACTGGACACTGGATTGAGTTCCCAGTACACCAGTCATCAACACAGTGGAACCTCCCTTCAAGATCTTTCCCTTTCCCCGCTGTTCCTTGGCTAAAGCTCCAAAGTTTACCATTGGTGAGACGTTGTGTATGCTACCCTTTTTTTCCCCCCCACCATCAAGGCAGCTGCACTCTGACTTCAGGGATATGCTTTAAAAGATCTGAATGCATACTCATGTCTACACTATGTCAGGAAATTGTCGCAAGCCAATGTTTATAACTACACCATTACTTCAGAAGGCATCACTTATAAAGCCTAAAAATCCACTATGACTGAATTCTGTGCACTGTTGCCGTGGAAACAGTCCATTGTGGCCACCGAAACTGAATTTTTTTCTTAATCTCTAAAACCTTTTAAGTTATAACAGATGTACCAAAAAATTGTTGTGACGGACATTTTTTGAAACGTCAATTCTTTACCTTTACAGAGAGATTTCTTCCCATCAGAATATAGCAATTGTTAACATTTGGAAAAAAAAAAAAGAAACCCAATCCCAACCCCCCCCCCCTCCCCCCCCCCAAACCATGATTTTGGTTATATGTATTCCTGTGTCTAAACCTAAGTCGATTTTTCTGTATAAATACTTCCTCTAAATAAAACCAATTTTTGTGTGTGTGCTTATCAGGAGGTTGTTTAATGAAGCCTTTCACCACCAACCATCCTGTTTATCAGATGCCCCCAGCACCAGCCATTTTTCCTACAAATCCTGAAGCGCTTGCTTATGATGTGTTTGTAGGTTGGGGGATAAAAAGGATAAAAATTCACCTGAAAATAGTGCCCATGCTTGGGAAATGACTACCAGTGATACATAATGGAACCTCTTTGGCATTAATGTCGGCTGGAGCATTTCAGCTTAGTTTTTTTATTTTTTATCTTGTGATATACGATAGTAAAAATGTTATGTGAAGTCACATAGATGAAACATCATTGATGAGCTATTCATTTTGTAGAAAGGCAGCATTGAAACTGTAAGGGTTAATTCATCCAAATTCATCAATCGTGAGATGGTTCAAGTGTTTGTAATCATAGTCCGGCAATTTTAAAGTGGCTGAAAGAAAGTCTTAATTGATGAAGAAGCTTTTTTTTCGTCTTTGATTAACATTTATTCTCTACCAAGTGATTCAGACAGGCAAACTTTCATGATGCAACTGTTAATCTAAGGAGAGGGGAGTATGCAGTGTGTTAGGGAAGACTTGGGTAACCGTCTGACTGTGGAATGGCACATGACCAGCCATTCATGTTGAATATTGCTGAGAATCATATAATACACTTAAAATGTCTCCACATTTTGAACTTAATAATAATAATAATAAATGGAACTTATATAGCGCTATATCTTGCAAAGACAAATCAAAGCGCATGCATTCAACCTAATCTTACACAGTCATGCAATCAATGATAAATAATCAAAAGTTTAAACAAACAGATATTTACAAACATGGTGCGATGCAGACAAAATCTATTAAATAAAATTTCGATAGTCAAATGTTTTTCAAAAGCACACATACACTCGCACAGGCCGTATACTTTAGCAGGGTGATAGAACATGGGTTAGATATGAAACAGGAGGGGGGAAGTCTTAGGTTTGAAATAAATATGTCTTGAGGCTGGATTTAAAAGTGTCATAACTAGGTTTCTGGCGAAGAGAGAGAGGAAGGTTGTTCCAGATGGATGGACCAGAAATAGAGAATGAGCGGCGGCTTGTATCCATTCCGCTCTTTGTGTTTAAGTCTTTAAATATAGAACAATCAAAAAATGAATGCTGGACTGTAATAGAATGAGCGTGTCACATTTTTGGAGTATTTTGAGGTCCAAGCATTTGATTGTCATTCATTAACAATCATCTCTATTTCTCAAGGAAAAAAAGACTTTACAAAATGCAATTTCTGAAATTTAGAATGTACAGAATTTGTCAAAATTGATTCAGTTTCATGTGGCAATAATTTTTTAACTAGTCACATTCAGTTTTTTAGTATTCAAACTTTTCAAGGTTGTGTGTTTGGTCAGAGAACCCACCATCTCTTTCCAGTATAGTAAGGAAACCTGTCTTTGTCAAGAGGTTCCACTGTTAACATCACACTTTGCTACTGTCACTTTTCGTTGTTTGCAAAATGTGGATGACATTTTCATCTTTTGCTTTGGTGTGACCATGCCTTTTGCTTGCCATGTGTCCCGAGGTGTGATCACACCCAAACATCTCCACCCCCTCGCTCTGTTTCTTCTTTTGCAGCATGCATGGGTCCTGTCAGATTAACCCCCTCTCTCACCCTCCACCTCACCTCCTCCTCCACCACAATCACCATCACCCCCATCACCACCATCATCACCGCCTTGCACGCAAATGGCGCAACAGCCAGGGTCACCATCACTCCACCAGCGGCCTGGCCACGTCCCCGCTGCCCTTGACCCTTGGCAAGGTCGTGAGAGGCGTGGGGACCTCCTCCCCGCCCCCTTCGGCACCCCCCGTTTTCTCCAGCAGCCCCGGGTTTGTCTTTGGTAGCTTGGACGACCGCGTGCTGCTAGGGGGTCCTGGCGTAGGTGAAGGTCAGAGGCAGGGTCAAGGTCATGAAGCCGATGGGGACTTAGAGGAAAGGGGTGTGGTCTTTCCTTGCAGCTCTCCGTTTCTGGAGGACAGTGGGACGGCGGGGTCGCCTCCCTTGCTAGGTCAGCGACACTCGGTGTCGCCGGTGAGGACGACGGGAATGGCCGGCACCAACAGCGGCAGTAACCGTCGCCTGTCCGAGTCCGAGACTGGATCACCGCCTGGAGGTAGGTGACTGTCTGACTTCTGTCGTGTATGTGTGTGTGGGGTGGGGGGTTGTGTGTGTGTGTGGGGGGGGGGGGGGGGGGGGCAGGTATGTGTGTGGGGTGGGGGATGGGTGGGGGTGGGGGGTGTTGTGTGTGTGGTGGGGGGGTGCATGTTATGTGTTTATGTGTGTGTGGGGTGGGGGGATTGGGTGGGGTGGGGGGTGTGTGTGTGTGTGGGGGGGGGGGGTGCATGTGTATGTATGTGTGTGGGGGGTGGGGGGATTGGGGTGGGGGTGGGGTGGTGTGGTGGGGGGGGGGTGTTTGTGTGTGTGTGTGGGGGGGGGGGGGCATGTGAGTGTGTGGGTATGTGGTGGGGGGTGGGGGGGGGTGGGGGTGTGTGTATGTGTGTGTGTGGGGGGGGGGGATGGTTGTGTGTGTGTGTTGTGGTGTGGGGGGATTGGGTGGGTGTTTGTGTGTGTGTGTGGGGGGGGGGTGCATGTGTATGTGTGAGTGTGTATGTGTGTGGGGGGTGGGGGGGGGGGGTGGGGTGGTGTTTTGTGTGTGTGTGTGGGGGGGGGTGCATGTGTATGTGTGTGTGTGTGTGCTTCAGTGAAGACACATTTATTATCATGCATGTATACATTTGTGGCAGGGAAGAGAGAGAAACGAGCACTTGTGAACAACCATTTTTTTAACTGTCATTATATCACTAAAAGAAGAGAAAACATCCAATTTCCAGGGAATTCCTTGAAAGGTCTTTAAATGATTCCTTTATGTGCTCTTTTGTATTCAACTGACAATCTCATAAAGGATGTAAATCCTTAGAAAAGCTAGAGAGTTCTTTAGAATTCCTTGAAAAATCTTGAAGTTATCCATACATGTTGATGTACTCTGTTGTATCATTTAAACTGCCAAATTTCAAAACATAGGCATACTTAGAAAACAAGAGAGCGTTCTTGAAAATTTATGTGAAACTTCTAAGATTATTTAGAAAAAGTCAAGTATAAACCCTCTCCCACCCCCTTTTACACGCACATACAAACAAGTAAAGAGAACATTTTTTGTTCTTGGCAGTTGCTCCGAGGTTCACTTATGGTGAGATTTGGGGTATGCATGCATTTACCCACCATTCTAAGGTAGCTGCTCTCTGACTTATGAGATGGTGTCTGTACATGACACCTGGGTGCATGCGTTTTTTAAATTTTGTCATCCATTCCAACTTTTAAAGACAGAATAGGTTTATAACATGTGCTCAAAATGTTCTCTGTGTGTTTGCACATGGGACCTCAGGTTATAGACTCATGAGATGAGTTTCAGGGGAGTGGACTTAGTATTGATGTTAGCTCCAGGGGAAAAATCCCCTCAAACAGGTGGTGGCTGGAACCTGGGTGGCCAGCAGATCACAAACTTAATGCTCTGTTGGCTAGGCTGTCCCACTCCTGAACAACATTTGTTCACCCAGCCATGTCCTTTTCTTCTGGGCAGGGCTGAGTCTGGCTGACAGTGGCAGTGGCATCAACCTCACCACCACCAGTGCTGCTGCTTCTGCCACTGTGGCCATGGCGGGGATGCGCTTCACACCGCCTCGCTGCAACATCAACCAGCAGAACATCAATCTTTTGGTCAGTGACTGGATATGGGGGTTCTGTGCATTTGTTTTATCCAGCGTTTACTGTTGTAGTCCTGTTGGTGTCAACCAGATTTGATTAAACAGAGCACCGCATTTGTGCACACACACACTCACACATGTACACACGCATGCACGCACACATGTGCACACACACACACACACACACACACACACACAAACTTCAAGCTAATATTGCGCTCAGAAGACATCATTAGTATGACGACTGGTGGACAGAATACATGCCGTCTTCATGATAATGCTCAGTGCTGTTATCATGTCTGATTGATTGAGTCCTAGTTTTGTCTTGTTGAAAATAGGTTTTTGTTGTTTTATTTTATTTTGTAGTCTTATTGAATTGGGAATTTAAAAAAACACACCCAAAGACAGAGCAGTTTTGATCTGTTGAAGATGCTATCCTTTGGTTTTGGTTTGGTTTTATTGTCTTTTGATGGGGGATAATTTAACCCCCCCACCCCCCCCCAACAAAAATACACATTTTAATGACAAACCAGTTAGACACTCCAAACATCAATAGACCTTTTTTGTCTTAGTGTGCATGCTGTTGTTTGTTTGTTTACCTATTTTTTTTCCTACTTTGAGTGTATGGAAATAAGCACTCATGTGCTTTTTTTACATCTATGACAGTGACAAATTCTTTTATTTTGAGGATAATGAATAAGCACCCATGTGCTTTTTTACAATCGGCCCCTGCCCTTAGGGATATATAAGAGAAAGAGACAGAGACAGAGTGTGTGTGTGTTGGGGTGGAATTGAACCTAAGGCTGTTCGTGTTTTTTGTCCACCTGCTGTACCCGTGCGCATGTGATATTGTAAATTTTGTTATCGATTTGTGTGTGTGTGTATGTGCGTGTGTGCATGCGCTGTGTTTGTTTTCTTACTGTAGCTTCATCCCTCTCTTTGTGTTTGACAGGAGTTTCCATTCTTCACAATGCGATCATTCCCACCTGGCTTCATTCTCAGTCTGGGCAGTATGGTGTCGGCCCGTTCTGTCAAACTGCTGGACAAGATCCATAACCCTGGTGAGTACATCCAGTCCCCAACTGTCAGTGTAAGGTAAGGGTTGACAGGTCTGCAATAAAAAGTCAGTATCAGGATTGACAGGTATGTGATGTGACAGAAAGTCAGTATAAGGGTTGACAGGCTTGTGATAGAAAGTATAAAGGTTGACAGGTTTGTGATCAACAGTCAGTATAAGGGTTGACATGTTTGTGATCAACAGTCAGTGTAAGGGTTGACAGGTTTGTGATCAACAGTCAGTGTAAGAGTTGACAGGTTTGTGATCAACAGTCAGTGTAAGAGTTGACAGGTTTGTGATCAACAGTCAGTATAAAGGTTGACAGGTTTGTGATCAACAGTCAGTATAGGGGTTGACAGGTTTGTGATCATCAGTCAGTATAAGGGTTGACATGTTTGTGATCAACAGTCAGTGTAAGGGTTGACAGGTTTGTGATCAACAGTCAGTGTAAGAGTTGACAGGTTTGTGATCAACAGTCAGTATAAAGGTTGACAGGTTTGTGATCAACAGTCAGTATTAGGGTTGACAGATCTGTGATCAACAGTCAGTATAAGGGTTGACAGGTTTGTGATCAACAGTCAGTATAAAGGTTGACAGGTTATGAACAGTCAGTATAAGGGTTGACAGGTTTGTGATCAACAGTCAGTATTAAGGTTGACAGGTTATGAACAGTCAGTATAAGGGTTGACAGGTTTGTGATCAACAGTCAGTATTAGGGTTGACAGATCTGTGATCAACAGTCAGTATAAGGGTTGACAGGTTTGTGATCAACAGTCAGTATTAAGGTTGACAGGTTATGAACAGTCAGTATAAGGGTTGACAGGTTTGTGATCAACAGTCAGTATAAAGGTTGACAGGTTATGAACAGTCAGTATAAGGGTTGACAGGTTTGTGATCAACAGTCAGTATAAAGGTTGACAGGTTATGAACAGTCAGTATAAGGGTTGACAGGTTTGTGATCAACAGTCAGTGTAAGGGTTGACAGGTTTGTGATCAACAGTCAGTGTAAGAGTTGACAGGTTTGTGATCAACAGTCAGTATAAGGGTTGACAGGTTTGTGATCAACAGTCAGTATTAGGGTTGACAGATCTGTGATCAACAGTCAGTATAAGGGTTGACAGGTTTGTGATCAACAGTCAGTATAAAGGTTGACAGGTTATGAACAGTCAGTATAAGGGTTGACAGGTTTGTGATCAACAGTCAGTGTAAGAGTTGACAGATTTGTGATCAACAGTAAGTATAAGGGTTGACAGGTTTGTGATAGAAAGTCACTACAAGAGTTGACAGGTTTGTGATGTGACAGAAAACCACAGCAAAGGTTGACAGGTTTGTGATGTGACAGAAAGCCACAGCAAAGGTTGACAGGTTTGTGTTGTGACAGAAAGCCACAGCAAAGGTTGACAGGTTTGTGATGTGACAGAAAGCCACAGCAAAGGTTGACAGGTTTGTGTTGTGACAGAAAGCCACAGCAAAGGTTGACAGGTTTGTGATGTGACAGAAAGCCACAGCAAAGGTTGACAGGTTTGTGTTGTGACAGAAAGCCACAGCAAAGGTTGACAGGTTTGTGTTGTGACAGAAAGCCACAGCAAAGGTTGACAGGTTTGTGATGTGACAGAAAGCCACAGCAAAGGTTGACAGGTTTGTGTTGTGACAGAAAGCCACAGCAAAGGTTGACAGGTTTGTGTTGTGACAGAAAGCCACAGCAAAGGTTGACAGGTTTGTGTTGTGACAGAAAGCCACAGCAAAGGTTGACAGGTTTGTGATGTGACAGAAAGCCACAGCAAAGGTTGACAGGTTTGTGATGTGACAGAAAGCCACAGCAAAGGTTGACAGGTTTGTGTTGTGACAGAAAGCCACAGCAAAGGTTGACAGGTTTGTGATGTGACAGAAAGCTACAGCAAAGGTTGACAGGTTTGTGATGTGACAGAAAGCCACAGCAAAGGTTGACAGGTTTGTGTTGTGACAGAAAGCTACAGCAAAGGTTGACAGGTTTGTGATGTGACAGAAAGCCACAGCAAAGGTTGACAGGTTTGTGTTGTGACAGAAAGCTACAGCAAAGGTTGACAGGTTTGTGTTGTGACAGAAAGCTACAGCAAAGGTTGACAGGTTTGTGATAGAGGACAGTTTCTGAAAACACATTAGTTGTATTGCATTGTATTGTATTGTATTGATTCCCACTTTAAGTCACGGCAGATTTCTCTGTGTGAAATTTGGTCTGCTCTCCCCAGGGAGAGCACATCACCACAAAGGCAGCATCACCCATTGCTTTATTTTCTTTTCTTGTCTGCATGATTATTTGTTTCCCTATCAGAGTGGCTTTTTTCTACAGAATTTTGCCAGGGACAACTCACTTGTTGCCATGTGGGTTTTTTTAACGTGTGCTATTTACATGTTGTAATGCAGACTTATAACTGTCATACTGTATTGACCATGGAGAGGGTTTTTCTGGTTACTAAAAACACATGTATGGTTTTTGCAGAGGAGCCAGAGACCAGAGACATGTGGTGGAGTGAGATTCGAACAGAGATGCGTTCTCACGCACGGTCCATGAACTGCCACGCTGTTTTGGGCTACGTAGAGCAGACCTCCATCTGGTGAGTGAGTGAGTGAGTGACAAGGGCAGGCAATCCTGTCAGTATTTCATCAGAGATACCGTCAAAAAAAAAAGCGTCGTTAGACATTGATGTAAGCTTAGCGCCAAAGCCTGCTGTGAAGTGTTTTGTTTTGTTTAAAAATACATCATTCTGTTCCTTGGTTAGAGCTTCGAGGTTCATAATGGTGAGATTTTGCATATGTGACCATTTTTGCCCACCATGAAAGCAGCTGCATTCCGACTTCAGGAATAAGATGTTGTTATGCTTCCATTAAAACGTTGTGTTGCTATTGTCTTCACACACGACAAGCTCTTAGCATAACAATCTGTTCTCTCCTTTAAAAGCAGAAAAGAAATCCTTTGAAGTCGGAGTATGGCTGCCTATATAATGGCAAGGTACTTAAAAAGCAGCCTTACACGCAAGCTTCCCATGCAGTGTGGACTTCCAATCTCACAGAGATTTCCAAGTGGGATTTTATTTTATTCTTTTATTTTGAGGATAATGAAATAAGCACCCGTGTGCCTTTTTTACATCCAGTCCCGGTATGTCTGTTTGTTTTGCTAATATTTTAATCTGTTCCCACTACTCTTCTGAAAAGCAGAACAGGTTTTAATCAGCATGTGCACAAGATGTTCTGTGTGCATTCACACACAGGACCATAGTTGTATAGGCTCACCCGAAAGACTGTTTGGGGGAGTGGAGTCGGCACTAATGTTAACTCCAGGGGAAAATCCCCTTGAACTGGATTTAAACAGGATGAGTATTTGAGGGCTGGATGTAAACAAAAACAAAAAAGTAATACTTTATCTATTACCCTCCAAAAATAAACTGTGTTCATTCTCTTCTGCTTCTCTGTTCTCTTCTTCCATCTCTTCCCACTCCCTGGGGAGTCTGTGACACCACACTGAAACCTTTTTGTTTTGTTGCTGGGCTAGAGCTCCCAGGGTCAACCATGGTGAGATTGTTTCCCTATGCCACTGTTTGCCACCCACAAAAGTGAGAGAGAAGTGAACTTGCATGGTTAGGATTCGTGTAACGTAGACAGTTTCCTCTTGGTGACCTGCTTCTGCTGTAACAAACAAAGAAAAAGTTACATTTGTATGTTGTTAGTTCCTTGGCTAGAGCTCCAAGGTTCACCAATGGTGAGATTGTGTTCATGTGACTGTTGTTTTGCCCACCATGAAGGTAGCCACATTCCAATGTATGTTGGGTATGTTTGTATATCTGTAACACACTGAATGCTGACACGATTTATGGGATCTTTGACATGCATGGTGGATTTTCTGCATGTGCATATATACACAAAGAGAATGAAGGCACTGGCATGTCTGCGCTTGAAGTTGACCTGGGAGATGGTAACCTCCCCCCCCCCCCCCCCCCTCTTAATTTCACCAGATGCCGCCAAGATTCAAACCGATGACTTCACGGACCCATGGGGGTTGAAGTCAAAGGGTCTTAACCACTCAGCTATAGCGTCTGTCAGGGGAAGAAAGATAAATATATGTGTTCAGGCTGGTTGGTGTGTGGATGTTGCAGCGACGAGATCATCATCCTCTCCGCCAGTGGCACCGCTGCCAGAATCACCTTTGACTGGGATCAGGCCTCCCAGGGGACACAACCTCCACCACCACAAGCGCCAGCCGCGATGGTGGTGGCCCCTGCTGACGCCGCCCCGAGCACGGAGCGGGAGAAGGACAAGGACCGGCGACTGACGGTGGACATCGGCCTGGCCAATGAGATGGCGCAAGTGAAGTTGAACGCTGCTGCTGCAGCCACTAGTCTGGAGAGGTATGCAGGCATGGCCTTTGGGGTCGGCGGGGCTGTGAACCTCGTTATTCCAGTTACATTGCTTGTGCAGTAAAGGCGAGCACAGCAATCAAATCCAGCAAAACTCGGTCAAGGGTCCAGGGCCCAGTGCTAAAATCAGCCCCTTCCTTTTACCAAGTCCAAGCATGGGTCAGTTTCTGCTATAACTAGCACCAGCTGGGATGGAATGGATAGCAGCTGAGAGGAGCTGAAAGTGGCAGCTGTGCAAGGATTACGATATTGGATGTGATGGCTGATCTGATGTGCAGCTGAGAAGAAAAATAACTTACGTTAGTGGTTTGGTTTTTTTTAAAATTAGCTTCTCCTGATTGGTTTTATGCCCATTTATGATAATGATAATTATTGAGACACAAAATGTGTTCAGTCATGAACACTTTTAATAATAATGATAATTTTTAAAAGTTGGGGGGAGGGTGTGTGTGTGTGTGCGTGTGTGTGTGTGTGTGTGTGTGTGTGCTGGAATTAGGTGAAGGTAACTGCACAGGTATATCAGATAAGAGTTTACCAACTTTTTAACAGAAAGGTGAAAAAATATATGAGCAACAAGTAACAGATTGCTAAACAGAAAGTAAGATCTCTAAGATATTTGCGTTTTTCAGTCCAAAAATGTAATGTTTTTAAACTTCTTTTTTCCTCTAGTGATAGTCTTACAGCAAAAAGAAGTGCAGGAAAATGGCGAAGCATGTTTATGATGATGGTACCATCATGTTACTGCCTGTATCGGTGTATTATCATCATTTTTTAATTGTGTGTGTGTGGGCTTTTTAAGAATATATATTTTTTAAAAATCTATTGTTTATTGAATTCTTTTATATTGAGGATAATGGAATAAGCACTTATGTGCTTTTTTACATCCAGTCCCCGTGTGTATGCAGTTTTGTAAATTCTGTCATCTGTTCCCACCGGCACACAATGGCCTACTCTTACAAAAAGCGGAACAGGATTTAATGTGTGTATGTGTGTGTGTGTGTGTGCATGTGTGTGGTGTGAGTGTGTGTGCATGACCCTGTTTGTGTGTGCATGTTTGTGTGTGTGTGTGTGTGTGTGTTGTGTATTGTCTGGAGCAGTGAGGAGGTAGGAGAGCAGCAGTGTTCCCTGTGTCACATTCCCTACCAGGCCAACAGCCTTCCCTTCACTGTCAACCTCACCAAGTGCGCCGTCTGCAGGTCAGTCCAGTGTCCTGTCATGTCTTGTCATGCTGTCCTCGGCTTTGTTTTGTGTGTGTGTGTGTGTGTCTGGAGTGTCGTGTCATGTCTTGTCATGCTGTCCTCTGCTTTGTTTTGTGTGTGTGTGGTGTCTGTCATCCATTTTTTGTCTGTTCACTTAAATATGATTAAAAAGTTTTTTAAAATAAAATTCTTTTATATCAAGGATGATGGAATAAGCAGTAATGTGCTTTTTTACATCCAGTCCCTGTGTGTATGCAGTTTTGTAAATTCTGTCATCTGTTCCCACCAGCACACAATGGCCTACTCTTCCGAAAAGTGGAACAGGATTTAACATGTGCGCAAGGTGTTAGATGAGGGTGATGTGATAAAAGGCTTTAAAGTGTTCATGTTCTTTTTTGTGTGTTTCTTTGCCTCGTTTTTGCAACATATTGTTTGAAATCAGTACTTTGATTGACACATTTTTTTGTAATACCAAAATGCCAAGATTCAAACCCACAACTTCATGGACCCATGGGATCAAAGCCAAATGGTCTTTTTACCTCTTTGCTGTTGCGTCCATCATTCCATCTTTCAAAGAATAGTAGACCATTGTAAAAGTGAATATAAACTGGTAGAAATGCATGAAAACAAGAACACAATCATGCGCACTGGTGTAGTGTTTTATTTTTTACATCATACCCATAAAGTAAATGTTAAATTGTCTAGATCAGCTTGTAGTGAATGAACTTTAAAACTAACGAGAAGAAGAAGAAGAAGAATTGTATACAGAGATCTTCCCAGAAGTCAGAATGTGGCAGTGTGTGTGTGTGTATGTGTGAATATGTGTATCTGGAAGGAAAACAGGCGTTTACCAAAACGTCACCAATAATGAACCTGGGATTTGCAGCCAAGGAAGAAATGAGGGGCCGCAGCACATAAATCCAACAGTTAAAATTAAAAAAATTTTTTTATTCTTTTATATCGAAGATAATGGAATAAGCACTCATGTGCTTTACATCCAGTCCCAGTGTGTATGCGGTTTTGTAAATTTTGTCATCTGTTCGCACCGGCACACAATGGCCTACTCTTCCATCACTCAGTCAAGAGTGCTAAGATTAGTGCACCCCTTCCTATTACCTTGTCCAGGTGTGGTCAGTTCCTGCTATAACTAGCCCTAGCTGGGCTGGGATAGGATGGGATGGACAGCAGCTGAAAGTAGGGGACACTGACAGCTGTGGGGCAGAGCAGGCATGCAGACTGTTCTTTCCTTTTGGATGAACCTTTTTGTTGGTGTGTGTGTGTGTGTGTGTGTGTGTGTGCACTCAGGAAGAAGAAGGTTCCAGACGTGCTGTTCACCACCATCGACCCCCCCAAGAACATTCCTGTCGTGAGTCACGGAGCCCTGATTCAGGCCAGGTATAGTGGAGTGAGTGAGTGTATATATGGTTGGAGATCTTAGCTTTGCTTGTTGCTGTGCATCTGTGGTGTGGTCATGCATGCACTGACTCACAAATACACAGTACACTGGTGTTCATGCTTGGTGGATTGGCGGTCTAGAGGTAACACACCTGCCTGGAAAGCCAATAGTATGGGTTCACTCCAGGTCTGGATTCTATCCACGTTTGTACCAGAAACTCCCCCCCCCCCTTCCCATCCCGTCCACTAGACAGTGAGTATTGGTCTGGGTACTAGTTTTTCAAGGTCCCATGTGCAGCACACATTTAGTGCTCGTTAAAGAATCCACAGAGTAATAGAGTTGTCCCTGGCAAAATTATGTTGTAATAAAAAGCCACTCTGATAAGGAAACAAATGCAGACAGGAAAAGAAAACAAAAATAATGTGTGGCGCTGCTCTTGTGGTGATGCTCTCTCCCCGGGGAGAGCAGCCTGAATTTCATGCAGAGAACTCTGCTATGACTTAAAGGGGCATACGAATACAGATTTTTGTGTAGACATGCTGTGAGGGTGAGTGCTATTACAGTACATTCCAATGCAATGTGAAGTAAAAGGGTTAAACTTAGACCAGTCAGCTCTTCTATTTCTTTATAATAAGATGTTCGCTTTTGCTGCTTGATACATGTCTGAAAATAAAACTTCAGGGTGAGAAGTGGGCTGACAGACAGGACATCACACAGCTCTTTGAATCGGTTGTTGTGTGTTCCCTAGCTTAACTCCCTAACAGAATATGCGTTCTGACTCACTCATCCCACCTGGGAATCACTGTGAGAGTGTAAGCACACTCTAGTGAAGGACTTTGATCCGTTTTCAAGTATCTCACCTCTTAGGCAGATATACTCTGACTTCCAAGGACTTTGAATCAGTCACTTTTTTTTCTCTCAATTTTTTTCTTTTGTGGTCATTATTTTGTATGTATAACATTTTTGTGTGCAGGGTGTGTCGGTCGAAGAGCAAAGGTAAAGGGTCGGAGACTTCAGCCCGGGAAGTCAGTGATGTGAGTGCACCAGTGCCAGTGTAGACTGTGTGTCTGACTGGTGACACTTCTGGAGACTCTAAGCATTTTCTACATCAGATAACAGAAGAGAAAAAAAGGAAAATGAGGAAAATAACCCCCAACCCATACATACACACGACACACACTCAACACCCCCCCCCCCCCCCCCCCCCCCCTGAAAAAAACCAAAGAAACAAAAAAAAAAAACCACACCCTAAAAACAAACAACAAAAACCAAATGCTGGGTGTGTTTATGTCATCCATCCCACCAACCATGGTTGACCTATTGCTCTTCAACTGAAGCTAGTTTAGCTTTAAACATGTGCACAAGGTGTTCTGCATGCGTATGTTACGCCTAAATCGTGCAATTGCCGATTTCATGTAATAGGCAAAGTTTTGCCGATTTTATGAAATAGGCAACCAAATTGCTTATTTCATGAACTCAGCAAATCACTTGCAGATTTCATGAAATAGGCAAAACGATTTTGCTCATTACATGTAATCGGCAGTTACATTTTGCCTAGTTCATGAAATAGGTAGGTGTTTTGCCGATTTCATGTAATAGGCATTTCGCTTGCCTAGTTCATGAAATCGGCAAAAGTCTGCCTATTACATGAAATCGGCAATTACACGATTTAGGCGTAATACGTACACAAACGGGATCTCGGTGTAGTGTCTCATCTAAAAGACTTTCGGGGGAGCTCAGCTGTTGAAATTGCTATTTATTTTGTGAGTGAGTGTATGGTGCACATGTATTCATGTGTGTGAGGGGGATCTGTCACTATTTTTAATGAGTAGATTATTTATTTATTCTTTTATTTCGAGGATAATAGAATAAACACTCATGTACTTTTTTACAGCTAGTCCCCCTGTGTATACATTTTTGTAAATGTTGTCATTTGTTCCCACTGCCACACAATGGTCCACTCTTATGAAAAGTGGAACAGGTTTTAACGTGTGTGCAAGAAAGGGGGGTGTGTGTGTGTGTATGTGTATGTGTGTCACTGTGTGAGAGAGAGAGAGCTCTTTAAAAAAAAAAAATTGATCCCTACGTTGCTGCTTGACTAAGAAGGGTATATGTTATTATCTATGTATATGTAAGCATCAACAACAGCAGCATTATCTATGTATATGTAAGCATCAACAACAGCAGCATCCCCTATCACGACTCCAAACTCCAGATTCATGTAACCCGGTAGGTTTTTTTGAAGTAGTAGATTCTGGTAATTCTTGGTGTAGACTGTAAAATGCTCAGATGTGTGTGTTAACTGTGATTGCAGAGTTTACCATTTCTTGAATATGAACTACACAGCCAGCTCCTCAACAAACTGAAAGTGAGTTGTTGGTTTTTTTTATTCATGGGGGGGAAGGGGGAGGTGAATATGTGTACCTATGATTAGAAGTTAAATCAAATATGTTATTTTGTGATATTCATTTGTGTGTGTGAGTGAGCATGTTAGTGTGAGTGTGTGTGTGAGTGTGTGTGCGAGTGAGTTTGTGTGTGTGTGTGTGTGTGTGAATGAGTTTGTGTGTATGTGTGTGTGAGTGAGTGAGAGGGAAAGAGAAAGAGAGAGGGAAAGAGAGGAGAGAGAGAGAGACAGAGTCATCCGTTCCTACCACCACACGTGGCCTACGCTTCACTTGCCTGTCGTGCGTGTGTTTTGTCTTACTATGTAGACAAATAACTTGAAAATAGATAAGAAAAACACAGAACAACAACCATTTTGCAGCGTCCTGTACAAGTATGTTTCTTGATGTTTCAGTTGCGTGGTCTCAACACCATATTTGGTCTGAAGATTCAGATTTGCTTGGGAGAAAACATGATTGCTGCCCTTGCCGTGAGTAGTCTGGCTATGATCAGTTTTGAGTATGAATAGTTACATGTGTGGTGTGCGAGTTTGTGTGTGTGGATGCGTGTATGTGTAAGTGTGTGTGTGCGTGTGTGCATGCTTGTGTGTGTGCTTGCGTGTGTGTGTGTTTGTGTGGTGTGGTATATGAGAGCAATGCTCAACATTCCTTCCAAAATTATTTTTAAAAAAGAATCTGTACTCCAATTGCTCTGAGCGCTTTGATTTGTTGCTTTACAAGATTCAGCGCTATATAAATTCCATACATTATTATTACTATTATTCTTAAGCCAACTTTACATATAACCCCAGTTAAAGTTTGCATTTGAAAAAATTACCGCACAGCTGTCATTTTGCCCCTCTTTCAGCTACTCTCAGCTGCTATCTATTTCATCCCAGCTGGTGCTAATTATAGCAGAAACTGACCACACTTGGACTTGGTAAAAGGAAGGGGTCAGTTTTAGCACTGGGCCCTGGACACTTGACCGAGTTATGCTGGATTTGTGCCCTGTGAGAACACCCTGACCCTGAATGTCCAGCACTGTACAGGTTGAGAGGTCAGTTTGGCTTCACTGTCTGATTGTAGGCAGCTCTGTCACTTCCTCCCTGATGGCTGGTCAGGAGTAGCTGGTGAGGTGACCAGAAGATTCTTCTGGGAATACAGCACTCCTTTCTCCTTGGCACAGCTAGTCAGTTGCCAGTTGTTTCCATCGCCACTGTCATTGGTAGGAGCTCTATGTAATACCACTGAGGTTCGCCTACTTTTTCGCTGTCTCTGCTGAGGTCTACGACCTTCTGTTGCCTTCCCAGACCGCTGATCTCGCTGATGTTGGCAATGTAGGATGTTGCTGGTCTGCCTCTTTTCCTTCTGCCCTTGCCTTGGAGAACTGTCGTCATTAGATTAAAAATTTAGTTTGTGTGTTTCTGTTTGTATGACCAACATATCTCGGTCTGTGCTTAACAAATTTCTGCTAACCTTTTTTCTTTGCACTGAGAGTTCATCACGAATGCTTTCATTTGCTGACCGTTTGACTCCTAGAAGTTGCCCATAGAGCTGCATCATGGCTGTGTTTATTTTGTCACTTTCCAGTTTTTATAGTGTCCAGGCTTCTGACCCATACAGTAATTGTAATTTTCAGACCTGTAGGTATGCCTGTGTCTTTCCAAATGTTGTTAAACTGAATCATCACCAGGTTTTTTTCTTTCTTTCAGACGGGAACAGCAGCCTTCCTGCGCCCCATGCCACAGCCCCCAGTTCCTAAACTGTCATCACAGGTAAGAGTTTTTCATTGTTCAACTTGTCAGTCGTGGTAACATTAACCCCTTCACTGCTGCAGTATTTGGCCAAGTCCCATGCTAAGAATTTTTTTAAAGAAAAACACAAATATCACGCCTATGACTTTCGTTTGCTTATAATTCAGAAGATATTGAAGATAGCTACACAATAAGCGCACAAACTTATTGGTAAAGGTGATTTTCTTATTTCTCATTTTTTGTGTAAAAAATAAGATTATTTCCCAACTGCTGAGCATATTGTGTGTGCTAACACACTCGCACGTCCCTCTGGAGGTGGGGAAAAAGGTACTTTTTTGATCACTTTGCTGTATCACATGCTTATCAGATCATAAATAGAGGGATTTTCAGTTATGCTGGACAACAGAGAGTGCTGAATCATGACAAACAGCGTTCATCAACTGAGCATCGCAGACGGCACTTTTCATGACAAACACTGTTCATCAACAGCGCAGTGAAGAGGTTAAAGACAGTATCAGTTGTGTTAAATATTGTCCATGAATTCTTTTCACTGCCTGCAGCTAGGTATGGTAGTTTTCTTTTTGTTTTTTTGTTCCTCGGCTAGAGCTCCAAGGTTCACCATTTGTGGACTTTTGCACATGTGACGTATGGTAGTATTAACGACAGCCAATAGCAATCTCTTAAACATCTTCACGAATATTGTCACCACTTAGATGTGGCAGTTGATGCCATCATCTGTACATTTTCAGAATCATGCTTTAATCTGTATAAACTTGCAGTTATAATCTGAGATTTAAGTTTTTAAGGAGGTGACAGCCCTGAGAGCTGACAGCTCTGTGGTTGGCGGGGCTTTAATGAAAATGGATTGATTAGACCTAGTTGTGCTGGCACCAACGACAATCATTAGCATTATCTGTTAAAACTTCTTCACAGGTTTTCTTCACTCTTTGTTGGCTGTGGTGATATCATTGACAGTCTGTGTCATGATCTGTTAAAAAATCACCAGAAACATTATTGGCCACTTTCCAGCTGTGGCAGCCTTACTGAATATATGCGATCTTTCCAGATGTGGTTTGCTTATTCTTGTTTTCCTGTCTTTGGTACATGAATCGTCTTTTTTTGGACTGAACTATGAATACTATATTTTTTTTCTTGTTCCTTGGCTAGAGCTCCAAGGTTCACCAATGGTGAGATTTTTGTGTATACGACCGTCTTTCCCCCACCATTTAAACCACGTTCCGACTCTGTGGATGGTATCTACTTGACACTTGAGTGCATGCGTTTTTTTTAAATTTTGTTTTCCATTCCTACCACCGCTTACTGCCAAATCTGCTAAAAGGTGGAGCAGGGTTTTAACAGGTGGGAAAGATGTTCTGCATGCATTTGCATATGGGGTCTCAGTGTATAGTTTCATCTGAAGGACTTTGACATTCAGTTCAATTTTCCCGTCACACTGGGAACAAAGGGAAAGGCTGGTAATCGAACCCAGAACTTCACGGTTTACTCGTTAGGCAGGTGAACGTCTTAACCACCCTGCCACCTTCCTTCATACAAAAAAAACAATGAAAAAAATCTTTGTGAGAGATCAAAATATCCTCAGCAAGCTATTTAGATAACCAATAATTATCAAGCCTTTGGAGAACATCTCCAACGCTGACTGTCCTTATGCCCACTTGGCCGAGAGAGTGGGGATGTACTGTGGGCAAGGCATCTCCACTATAATCAAATTTCTGCCCAATTTCCGAAACAGCAGCTGCCTCCTCTGCTGTTTTGGAAGTCATCGTCGAACACAACGGACTAACATACAATTATCAAGCTGTTATAGAAATTGGATTAAAAAGAAGAGGAGGACCGCAAAGGCAGCCATGTTTTCAGGTGCAGGTGGCCACGCAGGAAGAGAACCGAGACCTGGCGGAGCTGCAGTCCCGCATCACGGACATCGTGCAGAAACATCGGGAGAGGCTCAGCAACCACATGACCCCTGCGGTGAGTGCAACAAGGGTACGCCTAGCATCATTCTCTTTCTCTGTTTCTGGTCCATCGATTTGGAATGGCCTCCCTATCTCTCTTCGCCAAAGGCCTTCCTGTGACTCTTTTAAATCTGGCCTCAAGACATATTTGTTTCAAACCTAAGAATTTCCTCTCCTGTTTCATTTCATAGCTATCCCTGCTTTTCAACAGCCAAAAATTCCATCACCCTGCCAAAGTGTATAACGTGTGTGTGTGTGTGTGTGCATGCATGCATTTGGACTTGTTAGAACTATTACTTGCTGTTGGTTTCATGACTGTGTAAGAATGAGTTGAGTGCAAGCACTTTGATTTGTCTGTGCAAGATACTGCGCTATATAAATTCCATTTATTATTATTATCATTATCATTGAGCGCTTTGATTTGTTGCTTTACAAGATTCAGCGCTATATAAATTCCATACATTATTATTATTATTATTATTTATCATGTCAGACCTGAGATTTTGTGCAGCATCTTTCGTGGCTGTGCACCACATTTTTGTTGTTGCTCTCTCCATCGTGGTAGGGGTACAGACTTTCCAGTTTTTGTGATTGTGTGTGTGTATGTGTGTGTGTGTGTGTGTGTCTGTCTGTCTGTCTTGTCTGTCTGTCTGTTTCCCTGGCTGGTTACTTCTTCTTCATCATTGTCAGACGCTCAGGCAGCAACCACCATTGTCTGGGACTGGATGTAAAAAAGCACATGAGTGCTTATTCCATTATCCTCGATATAAAAGAATAAATAAATAAATAAATCACAAGAGCAAGAATGTGTTGCACTTCCATTAAGCACCTGACAAGTCAGGCCCGGCACATCCAACTTCGGTGTGGGAGAGAAGTGTTATTTTTTTAGTCTTTCTGGGGAAAAGGCAGGAGAATGGACCAAGAAGGCAGAAAATAGACAAGGAGGGGGTGACAGGAAGAACAGGAACAAGGCAGATACAAAGAGAGGGATAGAAAAGAGGGAACTCCCAGCACAGAATTTCCAGAAGGTGGGGATGCTGTTTATACCGACAGGCTCCCGGCATCCCCACGGGGCAATCTGGCTGGTTTGATTTTTCATTCTTTACTCTTTCATGCGTGAGTGGTTAGCTAGTTGTTAATGAAATCCAGGGAGTCAGTACCCTGATGTATGGGCTACAAGCTGTTTCTATACGTAAGCAACTATCTCAGTTGTTTTTTTGTAATACAGGTTTTTTAACTACCACTGAGGCGCCCATTTGAAGGGAATTTTTCTCTCCTGGAGTTAACATCAGTACTGACTCCACTTCTCCGAAAGTCCTTCAGGTGAGACTGTAAACCGAGGTCCTGTTTGCGAACGCATGCAGAACATCTTGCGCACACTTTAAAACCTGTTCTGCCTTTTGGAAGAGTTGGACATTTTGTGCCAGCAGGAATGGTTTATAAAAGGCGTGCATACAGGTGGCGTGTTTGGACATCATCCTGAAGTTGGAATGCGGCTACCTTGATGGTTGGTGAAAGCAGCCGCACAGGCAAAATATCACCATTGGTGAATGTCGGAGCTCTAGCCACGCAACAAAGAAAATTAGATAAGATAAAATAGAATGAACAAAAAACAACACGCTGTATCACGAGATTACAGAAACTGTTGAGTCTTTGATCACTCAGTCACATTTGTTGGTCAGCCTTTCCTGATCTTCTCCTTCCTCCTCTGCTGGCTTAGTTAAGCTTAGCGGAATGACTGGACAGTGCTTGGCTATTTTCATGATGTGTGGCGGTACTGGTAGTGGTCAGGATTTTTTAGTGCAACACTTTTGCCCAAATGTTGAGTAGCATGTGCTTGAATCTGACCAATGTAGAAAGCATTTGCTATTTTTCTGGGGGGGGGTTTCTTCTGTTTTTTCCTCTTTTTTTCTTCTTTTTGTTTTTGTATGGCTAGAGCTCCAAGGTTCACCAGTGGTGAGATTTTTGTGTATGCGACCGTTTTTGTCCGCCATTAAGGTAGCCACATTCCAACTTCAGGAATACCATATTCAAATACGTCTTTTAGTGTCATTTCTTGGATGAACTTTGTTATTTTAATTTTATTTTTTTGTCATCGTCGTTATGCTAAAAACTTTGCAAGGTGTGAAAAAGAAGAATCAGAATCCTCTGTCCCAGTCATGATGGGTTTGTAAATATATTTTATTGGTTAAAAAAAAAATCACATTTCATGGAAGCATGACATCATAGCAACAAGAAGCTTAAAGCTCTGGATGCTGAAACAAAGCACGTGAACATTGAGCGTGATGCCTGACAAAACTGACTGTTAATTAATAAATAATGATCAAAATGTAATGCCCAAGAAGTTCAGTGTACTTTCTGCGGTGTGATATGTTCCGATTCACACGGCAGAAAGAGTCTGCAGCGGAAGTGGAGTTTTTGGGGGTGGTTCAGTATTCTGCAGAAAGAGAGGGGAAGGGGAAGGATGATATTGAGAGGAAGAGGGAGAAAGGGGGAGCAGGGAGAGGAGAGAAAAGAAGAAAGGAAGGAGGAGAGAGAGGGAGAGGATGTTTGGGGGGGGGGGGGGGGGGGGGTGACGGAGAACAGTGAATGAATCATGTACATCAGCCTTGGGCCACAATACAAAAATAGGGCTTGGGGGGCAAATTGGGACACAAAGAATTTGGAATTTGGAGAGAGAGGGTGGGGGTGAGGTGGGGGTAGGAGAGAAAAGAAAGTGACCCCCCCCCCCTCCTTCCCTCCCTTTCTACCCTGCCCCCCCAGGCAAGAAAACCGTATTGATGATGGTTGATTCCTCGCATGCAACGATCATGGGGAAAAAGAAGAAGAAAGATGGTATATATACTTGATAGTAAAATATACATCAGCTTTGATATCAGTAAAACTGTTAATTATTGTAGAATAAACATCACATTCTAAGAACTATACTGCAACTCATTGTAATGCAAAACCCTTTTTTTTTTTTAAAGCCCAAGCAGAAAACATTTACTGATATGTACACATGAGTGAAAATTTTGTGGGTTTTGTTTTTCTTTAGTAAAATGTTATTTATCGTCTTATTACAAGTGCAAGAATTTTTGGCAGATACATTTCTGGAACAGCCCAGTTGTAACTTTGTCACCACAGTCTTCTTTGTGGTTGTGTTTTCATCTAAATGAGGCAAAGAAAGCGTTAGTGTCAACATTTGCAAAAGCTGAAGTAAGAGAAGCAAAATTAGGAAAGGTTGGTTTTTCTTTGTTTAATATGTTGGCTAATCCTTCATGTAAGAAGATCACTGTATTTTCTTGTCTTTCTGTAAAATGTTGGCTAATCCTTCATGTAAGAATATCACTGTATTTTCTTCTTTCTTTCTGTAAAATGTTGGCTAATCCTTCATGTAAGAATATCACTGTATTTTCTTCTTTCTTTCTGTAAAATGTTGGCTAATCCTTCATTTAAGAATATCACTGTATTTTCTTCTTTCTTCCTTTAAAATGTTGGCTAATCCTTCATGTAAGAATATCACTGTATTTTCTTCTTTCTTCCTTTAAAATGTTGGCTAATCCTTCATGTAAGAATATCACTGTATTTTCTTCTTTCTTCCTTTAAAATGTTGGCTAATCCTTCATGTAAGAATATCACTGTATTTTCTTCTGTCTTTATTTTCGTTCCTTGGCTAGAGCTCCGAAGTTCACCAAAAGTGAGATTTTGTGTATGTGGCTGGTTTTGCTCACCATGAAGGTAGCCAGCCACATTCCATCTGCAGGGAATATCACTAGATGTGTGGACTTCACACTTTGAAATCTTCACTGCTTTGTCGCAAGGATGCTTAGAGACAAATTTGTTGGGCTGGTTTTTTTTTGGGGGGGGAGGGGATTTCTTATTTTTCTTTATTTGACACTCGCCCACAAACAGCAAAGAAGTTGAATAGTAAAGCCTATACAATCCTGTGGGGTGTTTCTTTCTGGTATCAACTTTTGATGATGGAACAAAGGTGTATATAAATCACCAGACTGAAAAAAAAACCGACCCCATTTTCTTGGTAATCAAGTGTATGTGGTTTGCAAAGCTGACAGATAGTCAAACTTCTGCATTCCCTAGTATTGGGCAGAACGTGTAGTAATTGTGCCTGGTCTTCTCCTAAGCTTGTCACTCTGCAAGAGATCTGCCCACTGGCCTCTGCTGACACACTCCGACTTCAGGGCAGCTCGTGAAAAAGTTTATAAGAAAAATGTTCAGATTTGCTTGGAAAAAAGGCAGAATGGGCTGGGTAGGCAGAAAATAAACATGAGAGAGAGGGGGGAGGGGGGTGAGAGGGAAAGAGAGAGAGAGAGTGTGTGTGTGAGTGTTGGCGTGTGTGTATGTATGGTGTATCACTGTATGTGTGATGTATACATGTGTGTGTATGTGTTCATGTGTGCGTGTATGCATGTGTGTGTTTAGCTGTTGTCATCCTATTTTATAATGTTTTTTTAATTTGTTTTCTGTTTTCATCCCCTCTGTTTCTCATTTTCATGTCACCCTTCCTCCTCTCTCTCATGGAGTCCATCAACATCACGAGTTTGTTGTTTTTTGTTGGGTTTGTGTGTGTGTGTGTGTGTGTGTGTGTGTGTGTTGGGAGGGGGGTGTTGTCATCATTGTTCTTCTTTCCATATTGTGTGGCTGGCTGCTACTTCTCCCCTCACTTCTTCTTGTTGCCCATCAGTCTGTCAAAGACGTTGACCGCCATGCGGCGTTTGTGCTCCTCGGAGAATCCCAGGCCGTGGTTGATCTTGATCTTTTTGGGCGCTCGGCTGGCTTTGGCCCAGTAGTGTCTGGCCCTGCTGTCGGCAGCCTCGTCCTGCTGCCTCCTCCTCCTCCTCCTTCCCTCAGAGTCTGTGTCGTCGTCGTCATCATCATCGTCATCGTTGTCATCGTCACTGGAGCGTGGGGATTGGTCTGGGGGTAGAGCTTGTGGGGGAGGGTGGTGATGTGTAGGTTTGTGGGGTGTAGGGTCATGGTGTGTAGGGTCATGGTGCGTAGGGTCGCGGTGTGTGCAGTGTTTGGCGTGCTTTCGGAACAAGGTGTGTATGTCGGGGTCTGTGGCGTAGAAGTCTGGGGGTTTTCCAATCTGGAAATGAGACAGGGGTAGTTTTTTTTTAGTTTTTGAGGAAAGGAATGTGTGCTGGAGTTGATTTTGTGTGTGTGTGTGTGCGCGTGTGTGTGTGCGCGTGTGTGTGTGTGTGTGTGCGCGTGTGTGTGTGTTGTTGTGGGGGCATGGGGGGGTGTCAACTGGTCAACCAAACTTTCTTGAAAATACTCATGTTCATGGTGATCCATGCACACACACACGCTGTCTAAACTCATTCAATGCATACATGTGTACAAACACTCACCTGCACACGCATATATATACACACATGCATGTATGCATGCTTATGCACATGTATACACACACACAAATGTGTATGTGCTGCACATCCACATGTGTACTCGCACACGCACATGCATGCACACACACACACGCACATATACATCAGAGGAAACTATAACCTGAGCTCTAAAAGCAACCTGCGCACAGTTAAAACCTATTCTGCACTTTGGAAGAATGGGCCATTTGTGCCAGTAGGAATGGATGACAAAATTGACAAAACCGCACACACGTGGGGACTGGATGTAAATAAGCATGTGAGAGCTTCTTCTCGAAATAAAGGAATGAACAGATAGATAAAAAATAAATGAAATAAGAACAAGAAGGTAAATGGACAGCTAACCGTGTCGGGCACGTTGCAGATGGCTCCCCCATCCAAAAGGGCGGACACCACTGTGGCTCTGTTGTGCTGACAGGCCAAGTGCAGTGCCGTCATCTCGCTGTACTGTACACACACACACACACATGCATGCATCCATGCGTACGCATGCACACACATGCACACACACATGCATACATGCACACACACATGCATACATGCACACACTCACAGACAGACAGATAAACAGACACACACACACAGAGTCCTATAGGACATTTGTTACAGTTATAATAAACAGTCCTATGGGACATTTGTCATAGTTAAAAGTCATATTAGCATTTCTTATGTATTTATTTATTGCTATCATTATATAGCCCTTTTCTGTGTACTGCCTACCATATTTTTAACAGATACCAATTTCACTGCACACACCAACATAAATGCCCCCTCCCCTCCCCTTCCCATCATTTAATATCACTTTGAGTGAACAGATGTGCCGAAAGGCACCAGCGGCAGATGAAAGAAAGAAGAAGAAGAAGATATAAAATCGAAGCAACAACAACAACAGCAACACACACGCACACACATTTTTTTCCTGTTGTTTCAAGTTCACACTTTATTGAGTTTAAATTTTGCTCATGTTAAAGATAACTTATTCATTTCTCTATCATGTTATATTGTTTTTAATTCTAAGGCAGAAAACATCAACACACATGCTACCTCTTCGTACTTTCTCCTTCTACCCCATCCTTTTTTTTCTTGAACTTCCACTACACTTTCCACCTTCCTCATCTTATATCACTGAGAGTGAACAGACGTTAAATTGAAGACAACAACAACATACATATGCATGAACAGTTGCACGCTTCAGTTTACTTTGTGTGTGTAGATCTTCAGTGTTAACATCTTTTGACTAAAATATAATGTAGACAGGAAAGTATTCATGTTTGTGTTAAACTTAAAGTCAAATTTTTATTTTGTGATGGTACATTGAATAAGCAAACATTGTGTGTGTGTGTGTTCTTTCTTTGATTCAAAGCATCTTTGCTCAAAAGAATATTAGATGGAACAGAAAATCATTGTGAAGTTCATCATAAGATTGTGTGACATTTAGAGTGTGTGTGTGTGTGCATGCACAAGATATTCAATGTGCATATTTACACATGGGACCTTAATTTATAGCTCCATCTGAATAGACTACCACGGGGAGTCGGCCGGCACCGCTATTAACACTAGTGGAAAAATCCCCTCGAACGGGTGTGTCAGTGATAGCCCAAACTGGGGATTGACGTAGGGTTATCGGGGCGCTAACCGCCAGGATACCCCCCCTCCCTCCCCCTGCCCATGACTATGCTGAGGTCAGTGGCGGGCAAGGCGGCGTACCTTGGTTTTGGGCTGGAGGTGACAGTGGGCGTGGAGGAGGAGGTGGAGGACAGCGAGGTGGCCCTTCATGGCCGCCAGGTGCAGCGGGGTCTGGTGGTTCTGTCCACACACACAGGGGGCGGGCAGAAAGGATGCCACCACATCAGGGAGAGGATCGTGTAGGCACACGCACACGCACACGCATGCATGTGTACACACGCATGTACACACATAATTATGCACACGGACATGCATGCATGCATGCACACACACACACACACATGCATGCACACGCACATATACACACATGCACGCACATACACACACATGTACATGTTCTTACGAACACACACACACGTACACACACACACGCACACATGTACACACACAGAGAACATCTTGCGCACATGTTAAATCCTGTTCCGCTTTTCGTAAGAGTAGGCCATTGTGTGCCAGTGGAAACAGATGACAAAATTTACAAAGCCGCATACATGCGGGGACTGGATGTAAAAAAGCACATGAGTGCTTATTCCATTATCCTCGATATAAAAGAATAAATAAAATAAAATAAAACATGCACGCACACACACACACACACCTAACCGATCCTCTGCACTCACATTGTTGTGAACATCAGGACTGAGGTGATCAAGGAGGAGGTTAACGATCTCTGAGTTATCGGACCTGGCAGCCATGTGAAGCACCGTTTCTCCGTTCTGCAACAGTACAGCAGAATCCTCTGCACATGATTCAACATAATTATTGCGCTTCTCTGTTGAGTGAGAGAGAGGGGTGGGGGAGAGTGAGTGAGAGAGAGAAAGATCTCGAACTTGAACTCAAACTTGAATGTTTTATGAGAGAGAGAGAGAGGGGGGGGGGGAGAAAGGGAAGGCAGAGAGAGAGAGAGGAGAGAGAGAGAGGAGAGAGAGAGAGAGAGAGAGAGAGAGCACTTTTCTAGATGAGGGAGAAAGGGGAGAGGAGAAGAGAGAGGAGAGAGAGGAAGAGAGCACTTTTCTTTGACAGACCAAGTAAAGAGAAGAGAGAGAGAGGAGAGAGAGAGAAAGGGAAGGCAGAAAGAGGAGAAGAGAGAAGAGAGAGGAGAGAGAGAGAAAGCACTTTTCTTTGACAGACCAAAGTAAACAGAACAGATAAAGAGAGGGTTAGAGAGAAAGGAAAGGCGAAGAGGAGAGTGAGAGAGAAGGGTGTGAGGAGAAGAGAGAGAAGAGCACTTTTCTTGACCGACCAATAGAATCAGACCAAAAAACCCCCCACACTCTAATCCCAGACTTTAGGTCATACCACTGACTGTCTCTCTGACAGCATCGCATCGTCTCAATCAGCTGCAGCAACTGACTCTTGTTGTGTAGTAGGCAGGCAACTCCACAGCTCCGCCAGCAGCATTTCCCGCATGTGCAGCTGAAAGCACAACCCATACCACAGCTCTCAGTTCCCCCCACTTTCAGCTCCTCTCAGCTGCTATCCATCCCATCCCAGCCCAGCTGGTGCTAATTACAGCAGGAACTGACTGCATTTGGACTTGGTAATTTGAAGGAAGGGGCTAATTTTAGCACTGATCCCTGGACCCTTGACTGAGTAGGCTAGTGCATGCTGTAATGGCCATATCGTCATTTATTTATTTCATTTATTTACATCATTTATACCACTTTTAAGTCACGAGATTTCTCTGCGTGAAATTTGGGCTGCTCTCCCCATCTTCAACCGTGTGACCATAACAAGCTGTATATTATACATGTGCAGTTCTTGGAATGTTAAATTTGTGCTGCAGTGCAAAGTCACCCCAGTGTGCCTTTTAAAAAAAAAAAAGATTTCTTTCTCTCCTTCCCATTAGTCTCTGAGGGGTCATAGCCATAGGGTGTTGTACTTTTTATGGTCAGTGTCTTAGGTAAAGTGAACCTTTCCTTTTAAAACAACAACAACAACAACACTATTGATATTGTGGGGGATGGAATAGCCTAGTGGTTAGAGCATTGAGCTTACGATCTGATGGCCTGGGTTCGAGCCGCCAGCAAGTGGTGCCCATTCGAGGAGATTTTTTTTGGAGTTAACGTCATAGCCAACTCTTGTCTCACCAGAGAGTCCTTTGCATGAGACTATCAACCGAGGCCTGTTAAAACCCATTCTGCCTTTTAGAAGAGTAGGCCATTGTGTGCCAGTGGGAATGAATGACAAAATTAACAAGACCATATTCACTCTGGTGTTGTGTGTAGACATCATACTGAAGTTGGAATGCAGCTACCTTAACTCAATGGAGTCGCAGTAAAATGGATCCTGCCATTTTGTGGTGACGCATGATTTTGGCTATGTTTGAAAATTTCAGCGGATTTACCCAACATAATAAAGACATGCAAATTATACATCATTGAAAAGTTCATTATGTCTACTTGTGAGATTGTTACACAGTTTTTCAATAGATGACTGTAATTACTTTTTACAAATTTTCAAAATGTGTCACTGAATGCTGAAAAATAAAAAGTTTTGAAAATTAGGGCTGGTTATCTTACATGGCTTGAACTGTTCATCAACTAGTCCCCTTGAAACAATGTGATGATTTTTCACCAAAGTAAAGTTCCCTGAAGTTGGCTGAATCCATCTGATGCGACTTTTTGCACTATACAATTTTTGTTTTTAAAGTCATAACACTGGAGCGGCCGAAATCCCAATGAATACGCTTGTCAATATGTGAAAGAAAAGTAGCCAACACAAGCAAACTAGGCAAGCTTATGGTCAAGGAAAGCAACTGTGTTTAGAAAATGATTGCCCTACAGGCCAGAGTACTTTCCCTTCAGTTCAACATGGCTTAGTGTATTTTTTTTAAAATCGTAATTCTGCTGAATCTTCAGCTTTGGCACATCACAGTGAAGGAGAGGAATGCCGAATCTTAAGCTTTGGCACAACCTCATTGAGTTAATGGTGGGCAAACAGACACATAAGCAGAATCTCACCACTGATGCAACCTTGGAGCTCTACTTGAGGAATGGAAAAAAAACCTTCTTTAAAAAGAAAACGTTTTAGTTACAATCACTTTCCCTATTTTTTCAAGCAACGGATGAT
This sequence comes from Rapana venosa, assembly GCA_028751875.1. Lineage (NCBI taxonomy): Eukaryota > Metazoa > Mollusca > Gastropoda > Neogastropoda > Muricidae > Rapana > Rapana venosa. The sequence goes on along the minus strand of CM054148.1, from coordinate 16,944,705 downwards.
TGAAAAGAAAACTGTTGCAGATAGATCAAAAGGGGCCACATTTAATGAATGATACACGAAAGCACTTGTGTGAACTCACACACACACACACATACATGTAACAAGATTGAAAATAGAACATAGCAGAGTTCTTTTTGGATTTTATAATTGTTTCTTGATCTGTTTTACTCTTTGATTTTTTATTACAATCTATCACGATATAAAAAAAAAAAGCATACGAGTGCTTATTCCCTTATCCTTGAAATAGAAGAATAGCACACACACACACACATGCACACACACACACACACACACACACACACACACACACACACACCACAACACACCACACCACACAATACACAACACAACACACACATAAGTGCTTATTCCATTATCCATGATATAAAAGAATAAAATATAAAATAAACACACACATTCAAGAAAGAAAGAAAAGCCATAAGCCACGAGATTAGAATTCTGTCTCGATACCCCCATAAAACAGAAAATAACACTCATTGTAGAGGCCCAAACCCCTTCTCAAAGTCAGTACATTTTTTTCTTTTCCTTTTTTTTATAAATATATTTTGGCTTGGTTTGCAGGTGCTTCCAATCCGATCAGTGAAGAACAGGGATTTTATTGGCTGCCAGTTTTAGCTTGAATGCTGACCTCATTCCTTTGCACCCCTCCTCCCCCCTTGTAGTTCTTTTTGATTTTGTCTTCCACCCCCTTTTTTCCCAGTTTGCAGGTGATTTTTGTGTTCTTTGAATATCTCTCTGTGTCTGTCTGTCTCAGTCTCTCCCCCCCCTCTCTCTCTCTCTCTCTCTCTCTCTCTCTCTCTCTCTCTCTCTCTCTCTCTCTCTCTGTCTCTGTTGTCTCTCTCTATGTCTCTTTCTGTCTCTGTCTTTGTCTGTCTCTCTCTCTCTCTCCCTCTCTCTCTCTCTCTCTCTCTCTCTCCTCTCTCTCTCTCTCATCTGGGTTGTTTGTTGTTTGTTTGTTTTTTTGTTGTTTTTTTTTTCTTCTCTCTTTTTCTTTAAAAAAAGTTTTTTTCCCTTTGCTTCTTCTGCTTGAAAGTATGAGTACTGAGTGCATTTTTAAATTGACCCATGGGCGGCGACTGGATGTAAAAAGAACATGAATACCTATTCATTATCCTGGAAAAAAAGAATTTGTTTCTATTACTTACAATGTGTAGATGTTCCTTTTATGACTTTATTGGCTTTTCCCCCCTCTTTATTATGAGAGTGTATGGGTATTGCTCTTATTTTATTACCATGACATTCAATTTGCATGAACATAATTAAAAGTGTTTTTTGTTGATCGTGTGGTATGTGAGTATTACATATTTAGTATTATCCCTGAAACCCCCCCCCCCCCCCCCCCCCCCCCCCCCCCCCCCCCCCCCCCCCCCCACCACACACACACTCCAACCCACCACACACACCGCGCGCGCTCAAACACACACACACACACACACACACACACCACCCTAAACTCACTCACCCCCCACCCATTATTCTCTCCCTAAACGACTGTATAGTTTTTAATTTTCTTCTGATTTGTTTCTTGTTTTTAATTGTGTGGATGTATGGTATTAAATTTATTTCATTTATCATGACATATAATTTGAAACGAGTATAATCTAAAATGAGTGTTGATGGGATCGCATACTGTTTTGGGATTTATATATTGGATATTATCTCTGAAATACACACACACACACTCTCTGTCTCTGTCTCTCTCTCTCTCACCTTTTATCGTCCTGCTTATAGTCATAGTATATCCTGATGAAGGATTCATATTTTTATATTTTCAATACTTTATTGGACTTGCCTCTGTACTTAAGTTTTAATGAGTGCCCTATTTCAATATCTTATAATTATGTGTAACAAGTATGTATACCATTTGACAATGTGTAGATGTTTATCTTTATGACTTATTAAGTTTGGTTGTGTTATTTTTCTTGGCTTTGTTGTTGCTCTTGTTCTTGCTGTTGTTGTTTGTCTGTTTTTTCTCTTTTTTATCATCTTTTGTTGGTTTGGTTTTTCCTTCTCTTTTGTTTGTTTGTTTGTTTTGGTTAGGGTTTTTTGGGGGTGGGGGTAGGGGTGGGTATTCTTAGGATTTTCTTTTAAATTGCTTGCTTTTGGGGGGGGGAGGGTTGTTGGGGGGGAGCTGTTTTGAAAAGGGTTATTTCCCTTGTTTTTATTGCGAGACTGTATAAGTATTGGGTTATTATTATTAAGATGTATCCCTAACGGGCGGGGACTGGATGTAAAAAAGCACATGTGTGCTTATTCATTATCCTCGAAATAAAAGAATTTGTCATTGTCATTGTCTCTCTTGATCTGTGCATGGTTTTGTCTGTGCATGGTTTTCTGTGTGTGTGTGTGATTAACAAAATAATTTTTGTTCCATTTACCACTGGCTGAAAATACAACTTGTAGTCAAGTTATTAACATTATTTTTTCATTTACAACTGGCTGAAAATACAACTTGTAGTCAAGTTATTAACATTATTTTTTCATTTACAACTGGCTGAAAATACAACTTGTAATTAAGTTGTTAACAAATATATATACATATATATATATATATATATATATATATATATATTGCTCTTTTGCTGGCAAAGCGTCTCTGTCAAGAAATTAGGGACTGATTGAGAGTTTCAAAAGATGCAGAGAAAAGAAAAAACCCAGTTAAGTTGGAAATGACAAATGAGTAACTAACAATCTCAAGGCACAACATCTCACAGGATATCTTGCTCACATTTTAAAACTCATCCCACTCTTTGGAAGAGTAGGCCATTGTGTGCCTGTGGGAATGGATGACAAAATTGACAAAACTACATACTCACGGGGACTGGATGTAAAAAAGCACATGAGTTCCTATTCCATTATCCTCAGAAAAAAAGACTCATCACACAGTTAAATTCAGCACTTGCCTGGAGAGTCAAGAATAACAGCACCACTCTGTCTGTCAAATAGGAATCACCATCAACCACAAGCCAGAAACACTGTCAGTGATAGATAAAAATTAGAAATCTCAAGTCTAGATGTCAATTTCAGTGCTTGTCTGAAGAGAAAATAAATAACAGCACCACTATTATCCATCAAACCGAAATCGCCATTGACAACGAGCTAGAAACACTGTAAATGATGAATAAATAGAAATCTCAAAGTTGTCAAGTTCAGTGTTTGTCTGAAGAGAACAGAAAATAAATAACAGCACCACTATTATCCATCAAACAGGAATCACCTTGTACTTTGGAGCTAGAAAAACATGTGAAAATAAATAAATAAAAAATCTCAAGGCTTGCTGTCAAGTTTGGTACGTACCTGATGTGAAGAATGAAAATACTAACAGCACCACTATTCTTTGTCATACAGGAATCGGCATTTATGAAGAGCTGGAATTTGCAGTAAATAAAAGTAGGAGGGTAAAAATATTCTGAGGCTAGCTGTCAGGTTTAGTGCTGCTCACCTTTGCTTACAAGCTGTGGCGTTTTGTGTGAATGGGGCATGCCGAGTGGAAGGCTACTGTTGGTCTTGCCGTTCTCTGAGACACACACAGTCAGTGTATGCGTGTGTGTGTGTGTGTGTGTGTGTGTGTGTGTGTGTGTGGGGTTTAGGGTTGGGGGTGGGGGTGGGGTGATTTTTGTTTTCTCTTTCCCCACTTTTTCATTCTTTTTTTGTTCTCTTTTTTTTCTTTAAGAAGTCTTTTTTTTCTGTTTGTTGAACTGTGGATTTTTTCTTTCCAGTTTGATATTCTTTCCTTCATTTGTATTTGTTTGGTTATATTTGGGGTTGTTTTTTTTCTTTTTTCTTTCTTTCTCTGACTTTCTTTTTTCCTATTTTCTTTCTTTCCTTTTTTTTTTGTCCCTCTGTCAATCTGTCTTGTCTCTTTATTCTTTCATTTTTTTCTGTTTGATTTTGTTATTTGTGTGTGTGTGTGTTTTCTTCTAATTTCTTTTTTCTTTGTCTATAAATCTACATGCTACCTATCTTTCTTTTCTTTCTCTTTCTTCCACCCCCTCTCTCTCTCTCTCTGTCTGTTTGTCAGTCTCTCTGTCTCTGTGTCTGTTTGTCTGTCTCTCTCTCTCTCTGTCTGTCTATGTCTCTCAGGCTTCTTCTTAACAAGCATTTGTGTCAAAGAGAGAGAGAGAGGGAGAAGCAGTATTGACTCCCTTGTCCCCAGTGACAACCCAGTAATCATTGCCAATATTCCTCCAGCAGTCTGCTTCAGGGGGACAAAAGTAAAGTCCTGATTTCTCCCCTGTCCCTCACAAAACCGTCTTAAAGCAAGCATTGTCCAGACTGGGGAATTGGAAGTGGTGTAGTGCTCACTCAGTTACACTTAGAGCCCCTGTCAAAATACCCATGGTTCCATAACCTTTGTTGACAATAGATCTGTGCCTGAGTCAGCCCACAGTGTTGAAGCCTTTTGTGTCACTTTTAGGAGGGAGTTGTGGGGGGGGGGGGGGAGAGGAAGGGAGGGGGAAAGAGAGAGAGGAAGGGGGGGGGGGAGAGGAGAGAGGGAAGGGAAAGAGAGAGAGAGGAAGGGGAGGGAGGGAGAGAGAGGGGGGGAGAGTTGCTTTGTGTATTTCGGGAAAATGGATACAAATTGTGCTTTGCTTACATCCAGACCCTCCCTGTATTTGGGCTTCCATAAGATAGATATGAGAGAGAGAGAGAGAGAGAGGAGAGAGAGAGAGAGAAGAGAGAGAGGAAGAGAGAGAGGTGATATAACGGTATGTTGATACTTGGGGCAGGTGAAGGCAGGTGTTGAAGTTGCCAAGTATGTGGTAGACAATACAAGTCGAATGACTGGCACAGTTTGGAAGAAAACCAGACAGGGTGAAATGGTGTCTGCGAAGATTTGGGGGTTAGATTTGTCAACTTTTCGTTAGACTTTTAATTCTCCTTTCTCTCCTCATGTCAACCCCCACCCCCCACCCCCACCCCTTCTCTTTCTCTTTTTGAGTCTGTGGCTTTCCATCTCTCTCTGTCTCTCTGTC